>OY856412.1:1117209743-1117694743 GCA_963693085.1 Alisma plantago-aquatica
CCTATAGGCTTCACATTACATTAGTAGTGATATATATAATCATATTACGACTTCACAAGCAATGATCAGTATCTAGCAAGACTTCATTACCATCCAAATAAATAGAGAAGTTGGAGAACAACTTTGACCTAGTATTGTGACCAGTGTTAAAGTGATCATATAATCCCTTTGTCTCGATATCTAGATTGAATATGAGTCATGGAAACATCATTCTCTTAATGTTCAATCTTGGTTCCTTGATCTTGAGTAAACTATTTGAGATGTGCATCAACTCAATATCATATTATGACTCACATGATCATGTCCATGCATTTCATATTCTCACTCATCAAGTTGTCGAGATATCACTTTGATGGGAGGGACAAATTCCATCTATGTCAATAACAGTAATCCACATGTGTCAAAATGCACCTAAGAACTAATTGTATAGCAACCCTTATTCAAGGTCACATTGAGTATTGATATAGGACATTGAACAACAAGTCATTGTAGTGACTTTAGGTCTAGGGACCACAATTGCAACTATGACATTGAGGTATGATTTCGATCACCATATACTGGATTCCATGTATCACACTCAAAATGGGTTTGTCTAGTACACTTGTTCATAACAAGTACATTTGTATTTGACTTAAAATCATGACTAATAAGATGCAGTCATCAATCGACAATCATACTAGTCTTAATGTATTATTTTCACCCTTATTTTCACAATAATATCTGACCAGGCGCTGACAGGAATAAATATTATTAACAAACACATGGCTTCATATTCAGGTCCTCAACCTGAAAACACATCATTGAATCATGCATTCATAGGATTATTATAATTCATTATCACACATTAAAGTAAATATAACAAATTGAATTGCCTTTATTAATAATCAAATCAAATTGCTAGATGTGCCATTACAATGATCACATGATTGGCTCTCAGGACATACAACCAATATGTCTATATATGACTAGTTCACGTGAAGAGCAAGCAGAGAGTATCTATGTAGTTGATGTGTGTCATTTTCACAACAATTTTACTAGGAAGAAAATCCCTAGAGTTTAACCTTAACAATGGCAATTAACTTTCTTGCAAGCAAATGAGTTAGTTGTAGTATAGAAAAGGGTCGAATTCATGAGACAACATGATTAAGAATTGTTTCAAACCTATTATTAAGAATAACATTTAAATCTGATTGTCAAGAATAATAATAACTAAAACATGAAATAAAGACTTCAAAAGCTAAATTAACTAAGTTAAGATTTAATTCAATTAACAAAAAATAAGGGGTCTGGGGTTTACCATTATAGCATGCTTACTTATCCTAATCTAATTAACTCCTTAAATTGCAAATATTAAATTAGGACCAAGAATATTTGTGTCCTTACTGGATAAAAATCTCACAAGGATTGAAATCCTCAAAAACCCAAGATCTCAATGTTTTTGGTTCTTTATCCAATTGTCTAGTAGGGCTTCATCCAGGATCTCTTTTGGAGTTCTACATGTTTCATTTTACATTCCAATCTTAGGATAATCTCATCATATAGGACTATAAAAAACAAGAAAAAATGATACATTAGTCATTGAACTCCAACCAAAATGTCATATCAAATATATGGGTTCATATGGTGTTCTCAATCTTGAGATTTATGATATATTCACCTAAAATTATAGCCACAAGAACATAATATACTAAACCATAGAACAAGTGTGTAGATCAGAAGATACTCATTTAAGAAATGAAATTCTTAGAGTTTACATGAACTAAAATAGGATATGGGCTATGGGGCTACACCCCATGTTACGATAAAAAGGTCTACTCTCTCATAATACAAACAAGCACAAAAGTACATATAGGGATGAAAGAGCCTTTCTTCTAGAGTCTAGCAACAATAAGGCAATCTCTGTGACAATGATGATGGCTCCTTATCTTGTTTCCTTGCTCCCTGCACCCAAGGGAGACTCTAAGTTGACTGAGTATATCCTCCTAAAAGAGGAAGTTGGCTTCTATTTATAGATAAAGATGGGAAGCCTTCGGTTTGTTTGATACAATTCAGAGATATTGTGAGATAACTAACACTTAATAAAGCCAATCAACAACAACCATTTTTTCCATGAAGTGTCAATCACATAGAGAATATTTAAGAGTTTCACCATAGAGATAACTATGGAGATAGAAGGATCATTGTTGTTTATCTCGGTTATCATAATTAATGGCTACAACTAATGCCATATGCTCAACTTTTGGTTCATGAGCGTACGAAAAAATAGCGGTAAGATACCCTCTCAATTGTTGTCAGTCAATGGCTTTATTTACATGCATCCTCCATATAAAATAGCATATGATCATAGCTTGTTGGTTTTATTGGTCAACTTACCTTTTAATTTGTTTTCTCAACTTTTTAAACATAAAGAAACTCAATGATTATTTGCCTTTGTGCCCAATCAAGGGAGTAATCTTTGACAACTTTAATTGCTTGCCCCAATAGACAATGGAGAAAATTATTACATTGCCTTATTTTAACTATTTTCATCGCTCATTATCTTCTTTGTAGATTTCCATCATAGAAGAATTTCAATCAAAATTCAGGCTGGTCACAAGTCCCAAAGCGGTCTATAAGTATATTTTTCCTATGAATAATGAACTTCCCTTTCTAATGCATATTTAAACACTAAATTCTATGTTTGTATGCAAAAGATATGGTCGTTTTGGTCCAAAATATATGGTCAAAATCTAATCCATTGATTTTCATGGTTAGAATACACTCGAGTGTATAGATCACACCGTACACCCCAATGGTGTTTGCCTATCTAGACCATGTTTTTTCAAAATATAATCCATTAATTTTCATGGTTACAATAATAATAGGTCACATACAAAATTTGAACTCATTTGGATGAGTGTAAGTCACTCATCCAAGGACAACAAAATCAACACACAAAACTAGTTTGAAATACATGATTTTTGCCTCCTTTAGATGCACGACCTATAAGTGTCCAAATGAGCTAAAATTTATTATATAGTATGTTTTTATGATAATTAAGAAGATCAATGATTTAGATTTTTCAAAAATTACTACATCTTCAAAAATGATTGAGGTGTATGGTGCCTCTGGTACACTCGAGTGTACACTAGCTTGACTCTCTCTCTCTCTCTCTCTCTATATATATATATATATATATATCAGGCACTACGGGAAGATCTAGAGGCTAGTCGATTGATTGGAAAATATAGTCGACCAATAAAAAAATCCAAAATATGTTTTTCATGTATAAATTGATATTCCTTTTCCAACTCATATTTAACCATTAAATATCAAGTTAGGATAAAACATATATGGCCATTTTGGTGCGAGATATATCAGGCACTACGTGTAAATCTATAGGTGGGTCGACCAACTAGAAATTCAGCTTACTGAACTTCCATTACAAGAGTATTTTGAAGTGTTCTCAGACTCTGGAGTGAATGGGTACAATTGAGCTATTTTCTTGTAATAAATGAGAAAATATAAAAAAAAATATTATATAGGAGATAAAAGTAATACCAAAGCAATTAAATCCTACAACTAGAAATTAACTACAAAATGTTCTTAAGGAATGATCTAACATGTGCAATAAAATTGGATGAATATGCAGTCATCAGTAGTGTCAGGAGGTGGGTAGTAGTAGTGGGGTACCTGAAGTGTGGTACCCAACATGGGGTTAGGACAGCCCATAGTTCCTAACCTAAACCTAACATGACCATTTGACATGGACTTTAGGTAATGTTTGGGCAACTAATGTCAACTTAATAAACCAAGTTATGTAGTTTCTGATTCCACCCTCTAGAGTCCATCACCATATGGAGAGTCTTTACAGGGTTTAGTAAAAACCTTTTGGAGACCAAAGAGAGTTGGTACATCTAATTATGTAGGTACATATGATTCAAAGGGTACATAATTGTGGTGTCAAAGTTGGAGAAGTCATTTAGGCTTGGATATAGCAAAGGAGGATAAGATTAAGCATGTTTTCTGCCTACTAAAGGGTAGTAACATCCATTGGTGAACCATAGAGAAGGAGAAGTCATCACCTAGGTCGAGTTTTGCAAGGAGTTTGATAGTTGGTACTTAGCTTGATCTTACTTGGATGATAAGATGACACAATTTGCATAGTTTCACAAAATAATATTGGCTATGAATGACTATAATGTGTATTCTATGTAACTATTGGGGATTTTCCCTCATCTAGAAGCTATAGAAAATGATGTGGATCTAGAGGTATCAGAAGGGTTTGAATATTGAGTTATCTTGGTTAGTGTCCACTCTGGAGTCACCTAAGAAGTTTTCTAGCCTCATTGAGGCTTTTAGGATGATAGAGAGGATGATAGTGAATATGCTTGATGTTGATTCAAAGAAGCGATGAGCTTAGTTTCAGGGTTAGCAGTCTGGTGACTATAAGCAACAAAGGTACATGATTCCCACATCAACAACAATTATATATGTAGTCACATTAGAGGTTAGTAGTTCGAGAGCTAAGATCACATGTTCAGTCTCAGTGGTCACCTAGGAAGGACGAAGAACGATGTTATCTATCTTCTATGGAAAACATATCAAAATCTCCTAGAAAGGATGGAGAATGAGGTTATCTCGATGTATCTGGGAGGACTAAGATACATCATTGCAGTGGACCTCACCACTTGACATGCAAATATTTCAGGTAGTGCTAGGGATGAATATCTTATAGAAGTATAATGTTGTTGTGGACTATGGGACCAATATTTTAGTGTTTATATATGGAGGTATCTCTTGGAATTTCTAAGGATATAGAAAGATCCTTATAATGTGTATGGTGTTTACAACTATAGAAGATAGGTTGATGGGATAGGGTTGTGTGACTTTTCTTGTGCATGTGGTTGATACCAAGGAAAGGAGTCTGAGGATAGATTATTTTCTAATAGGCGTGATTTTTGTTTGTATTACCTAAGTATTTTCTAGGTGTCCCCCCCTATATAGGTTGGCTTTGAGATCAATCTAGTACCTAGTAGGCAGTTTATAGAATAAGCACCTTATAGCATGGCATCGGAGGACATGAAGGAGTTGAAGAAGAAGCTTCACATTTTGTTTTATAAGGCTTTTATCCATCTGAGTACTTCTGCTTGAAGTGCCCCATGTTGATCATGAAGAAGAAGTATGGGTCTATGAGGTTGTGTAAAGACTAGCGACAGCTAAAAAAGGTGAAAATAAAGAATAAGTATATGTTGCTAGGGATACATGATTTATTTGGCCAATTTAGGGGTGGTAGATTGTTTCAAAAGATATATCTAAGATTAGGGTACCATCAGTTAAGGACAAGGGCCATTGACATACCTAAGACATCTTTTAGGTCAAGTATGATCACTGCAAGTTTGTCGTTATGATGCTTGGGCTAACCACATGCACTGAAATTTTTTTGGATCTGATGAATAGAGTATTCAAATAGTGCCTTGACCATTTTGTGGTGGTGTATATAAGACGATATCATGATCTATTCCAGAGATATTGAGTAGCTTGAGCATTGTCTATGTCAGGCATTAGAGTTATTGAGACAACATAGTTTGTATAATATGTTCACTAAGTGTGAGTTTTGGTTGATCGAGTTGTCTTTCCTTGGCTATATCATCTCTAGTAACAGGATTTGTGTAGATACCAAGAAGGTGTCGGTAGTGTCAGAGTGGGAGTAGCCAAAGATGCTGACAAAGATTTGGAGTTTCCTAGGGTTAGTTGTCTATTACATGAGATTAATTAAGAACTTTTTTGCAATCACTTTGTCTTTAGTTACACTAACTAGAAAGGATGTGCTACCTTTATGGGATGATAAGTGTCCAACTAATAAGGTGAAATTGACATTCACACCATTTTAACTTTTTGCTAGAGTCTGGGAATGACTATATCATATTTTGTGATGCCTCAAAGGATGGGTTGGGATGTTTGATGATGCAGGACAAGAACATAATCTACATTTCTTCTAGTGAGCTTAAGGAGCATGAGGAGAGCTACTTGAGTCATGATTTGGAGATGACAGTGATGGTCTTGGATTTGAAAGTGTGGAGGCATTAACTATATGGGAAGAAGTGTCAAATTTTAATAGACCACAAGAACCTTAAGTATATCATCTCATAATAGGATTTGGATATGAAGCAGAGGAGGTGGTTGGAGTTAATGAAGGACTATGATTGTACAATTAACTACCTTCTAGGAAATGTTATGTAGTGGATGATGCATTGAGTAGAAAGTCACCTACATCTTCTCTTGTATATAAAGTATATTCCTACTTCATGTATTGATGCAAGATGGACAAGTTGGTGTCTCTTTGATGGTGAATGTGTAGATATAGGTTTCCATATTAGGAGATTATTGACATAGTTTCAAAAAAAATATGATGTTGATACAACATGCCAATATGTGTAGTGGAATGATACCATGATACATAATATCATGTTAAAACTTAGCAGTTGGATGATGATGGAATCCCAAAGGTCATTTATTGCTTACTTGATTGAGAAATAAATCCATAAAATCCAAACATACCAAAACTATGAAGAAAAAAAGTATTTCCCACAAAGTATGATATACAAACAAAGTGAAGAAATAGCCTTGGAAACTTGAACTAATTACATTATCGTAAAACATTTCATATTTTGTTCCTCACCACAAGGGGGTTTATTACAACAAGGAAAAGATATTACAACATAAGCTACAAAGGATCAGTTGCATAGGGAAACCTAGACATATCAAGCTATCCTTGAATATCTATTAAGAAAGAGTAAGTATCATATTAAGAAAATCAAATATTTATTTTTAAAAGATATACCTCATATAGAAAAATTAGGTTTTTGTAATGCCCAAAATAAATCTAGTAGATGCACATACCATGTATTCAAACCTAAAAAGTCTAGGGTCAAACTCTAGGTCCACATAAAGGTGCCAAAACCCTAGTATTATGCTCAAAAAGATTAGGGTTAATATTCTAATTGAAATATATACACTAAAAATCATCTTTTGAACTTATTTTGTCCAAGTCCAATAACACATGCCACTCGATAGATCATATTTTCCTAATTTTAGATCAAACAATTATGCTTTCATAATAATAGAATGAGTAGTTATGATTTCATTCAAATTAACACATTTAATGAGAATTATAAGAAAATTTCGGAAGTTGAATTTTAAACTAGATTGATTTAGGTCCTGGAAACTATACCAATTGAAAATTCTCATTTTTTTTTATTTCAAAACTTATTTTTAACTAATTTTATGACCTTCCTATAAGCAATTATGCATTTTTTACATAATCATATTTATTGGAGATATTATTCAAAATTGTATAGCAATTGGCTCAATTGTCATCATAACAAACATCAATTCTTTGATATATAGCAGGGCAAATCAAATTTTTATTATAAAATATGCTGACTTGAGAAATTAACCATTCGAAAGGACCATCCCATGCTATCAACACATTACAAAGTTAGATTCCTATTAAGGGAAAAAATG
This sequence comes from Alisma plantago-aquatica, assembly GCA_963693085.1. Lineage (NCBI taxonomy): Eukaryota > Viridiplantae > Streptophyta > Magnoliopsida > Alismatales > Alismataceae > Alisma > Alisma plantago-aquatica. Next base: position 1,117,217,250 of record OY856412.1, read on the forward strand.
AAAATCATTACTCGAGATCTCCCCTTTATCATTCACCATAAGTACCACCAATTTGATCCAAATCTCCCTATGTGTGGGAAGCATAAGACTAGAGTGAAGAGAGACGCTCCCTTAACATGGATGAATACACAATGGTGTGATGAGGCCCACCATCTAGAACCCATGATAAGATTTACTTGAAGATTCTAGATCATGTATAATTTCATAAGACACACTAGAAAAAGGAAAGCAATATAGTAGTATGTACTGATGGTTGGGAAAAGAGCTTCATATGGATAGTTTCAAAAACCATCTCAATTTTTTTTACATTTCTAATTGAAGAAGGCTCTAATAATATCCTAAGGAACTATAATAGGAAGCGGTGGTCAGAGTAAGGGAGGAAGTTAGAAGTCATGTCACCATTAGATACATAGAGGAAACTACACATAAAGGAGTCATGAAGGTTTACAACAAGAAAAAATTGTCATGGAACATGTAGTAATTAATGTGTATGTACACACAATGGAGAGGAATTTATATGTATTGAACAAATAGACTTGGATAGCTAGAAATATCATACATCATTTATGGAGAAAATATATAATGTAGATCATAGAGGAGGGAACAAAGTGAAAGATATCTAACTTGAATTGAAAAGAATTCTAGAGATATAAAAGGAAAGTACATGACTGGGAAGAAGAAATACAAATAACAAAGAGGATGATAAGATTAAGTTTGTAAATAATCATTAAATCCTGAAAGTAAGCTATAAATATATACAAGAGAGGTATACATGTAAAATATAGAAGAAAAAAGGCAGTGTTTATTATACTCGGAGGTGTCACTAATGAGAAAAAAGTTCATTCTATATTGATTTTCTAGTAGAGAACTAAAAGTGAAAGGATTATAGTAAAAGGCAAATGGCTAAGAGAAATTAATAAAATAAAACATAATTAAATGATGATGAGAGAAGTTTACTAGTGTTAACACATAGGATAGGAAAACATAAATAAAAAACATTGTTTCCCTTCCCTTTCTTATGTCCACATTCTTTTCACTATCTTATCCCTTTTTCATATCATACAACATGGTCAAATATTACCGCTTCTACAGACAAGAGACATCAAAATCTCTCTTTGTTTACTTGTCTCTTAATGGAGTGCATCATAATCTAAGTAACAATTGTGTCGCATAAATGTATCGACTTTCTTTTCTATCATTCCATCTATCAACATCTTATTTCCACTTATTCATCCCATTATGTACTAACTTAGTCATATTACAATTTTATTCTAATAAGGGCATTTGTTTAATTAATATGAAGTTAGACCCAGTTTTGACTACCAGCTTTTCAAATATGAAGGAATCATGTATATTTCTAATATATACTACATTATTTAGGGAGATGTGTGTTGATATTTTTATGATGACTAGAATTAATTATTGTACGTATGTAAAGCATGAAGACATTATCTATCATACCAATTTTATTTTTATTGAATAATTTAGGAGGTAAGAGAGAGGTTTATTAAGCAAATATTTTAGTCAAGACTGATATTATTTACTTTTTTTTTGCCAGCAATGTTATTATATCTTGTTTGGGTAAATTATTGATTCTATATATTTGGAAAATTTTATTAGTTTCCAAAAAAATACTCCACTCAAAAGATTTGGCTCCTTATATATATGACATGTTCCCATGAATTTTTTTCTTTATATGGTGTTTTTCTAAACATGAAGAAGAGGTAAGTACTTATTAATTAGAGTTTGTTTTCATTTATTAAAGTATCTAGTATATTCCATATTGTTGTACTTATATCAATTTATATTTCTATATCTCACATTATATTTTGAAATCATGTATGTTTTAGGATTTCCTACCAGGATAGATTTCTTTTTTTATCTTATACAACAATTTTTTTATTATAGTTTCACCTAACTAATATAAGTATACATACATGCAATTTGTTTTGAATATGTATCTAATACATATCTATATATTTTGGTGTAAATGGAATATTTCATTATATTATTTATATCGATCCCCTATATGTATTGTTGGTGTACTGATGAGTTTAACTACAAATTATGGTCACATCATGTTAAAAACTAACCTTGAATTTATTCTTATTCCAACCATGACGTCACGATCTCATGGATAGACACACTTATGTTTAGGTATGTTACTACACTCCACAACGTAAAGAGGATTTCATCCTCTAAATTCAACCAACTATATCTTAGTGTATAGAGCCACATATTAAGCAAAATTTAACTATATCAATTCTAACCATCATGTCACCACTATTTCTATCACACTGAATTAACTATATCGAAATGTTGGGTTTTCTTAACATCTCGTGCTTATTAGGGTTATCTACACTATGATAGTAGCTTCACCATCATTTTTACGACATCACATATTAAATACTTTATTAAGTGTTGAACTTTGATGTACAAGATCATGAGGGTTTACTAAAGTCTATTACCATGCAATAGTAGAATCAAATTATATGAGGAGGTTCCTCATATATCCAGTCATAGGTCTATATTAGGTTAGCATTTCTTCTCAAGTATATTAGGCATATAAATGTTAATTTGTAATATTAGGGTTTAGTAGAACACACTTAAACAAGTCATTACTAACTTAGACCACAAATTAAATACTTAGTGTATATGACCATCTACGATTAGTGTGTACTATAATGCTCATTACTTGATTTTTTACCATGTGGGACCCAAATGTAAATTCATTAGGTTTAACATTCTAATGTGTGCAACTTGGTTTGAATAGCTCAGTCACCCATCCTTTAACTTTAAAGAAAGTTGGGGGTAAAGAGGCATTGGATTTGACCTTTTAACAACTATATACTTTTTAGCCTAATTTAGTACCTTATCTTTGTTATGTTCACTACCTCAGATGAGTGCAAAATATTTTATCTTGATTTTTTACCAAGATATCGTGATGGTTCAATTAGAGAGGGTTACTCATTTAACAAAATTATGGTGTAGTTACATTTGGTTGACATTAGTAGTACCCAAGATTTACTTATTACATCAATATCAAGTTTTTTTAAATCATGCATTATTAAGTACTATCATTCCTAAAGTTGAGTAATGATCCTAAAGAGTAAAGGGTACATGACTCCATTAGTATATATTTATGACCCAACTAATCATTTAAATAGGTAACAAGGGGTGCATAAAATAAGGCATATAATATCCAAAAGTCCTTACTTAAAGTTTCACTCTCCAGGACTAGGATTTCGGGTTTGACCTAACCAGTTAGAGGGACTCTTTTTTTGAAGAGTTTCTCTACGTTTTAAAACATCATATGGTGGTCACTTGGCTCATGAAACCATTAATAAATCCAAAAACATTTCTTTTGTACATATAGTATAAAAAAATAAGTTTGAACAATGAAAACTTTGCACCGTAAGTCAAAATCAATATGAGAACTAAATCAACAACTTCCCACCATATGTAACCTATATTTACTATTCTATAAGTTCATTCCACCAAGAGATTCTAGCAAGTCAAACATTTTGATAGTAATACCAAAAAGCTTCTTTATCCAATAGCATGGGAGAGGGGAACGTTATTGTTATTATCTCATCTCCTAGAAGACACCTAGGTAGAGAGCTCGGGGAAAAACTATATTGGAGAAACTCCATGCTGTAGGCGTGGTCTGCCTAACCCTAATGGAGTTAGTTCAGGTTATCACTTAACAAAAGTAGGCATCTTACACCTAGAACTTAATATAGTGTACAAGGGTCGATTTCTAAGCATGCTCATTGTTAAAGCAATATTAGTTGAGAGCATGCTTGAAGGGAACTTGAGATGAGAGTTAAGGTAGGATATAGGTTTAACCTTTTTTAGGCTCTCCAACATGGTCTAAAACCCATAGTTGTTCTATGAAATTTCCATTAATCCTAAAGATAGGATCTAATAACTAAAAGTGATACATTAGTACATTTCTATCCACTAATTAGAGAATAGGGGTAGTTTGGGTTAGTTTAGGTTGAATCACAACCATAGAAGTTATATGGGAAATAGGAAGGACCAAGTTAACTAGGGATTGAAACCATAACTAGTATCTCATGACTCAAATTATTAGTTCGTTCTCCATTATCATTGTATATCCTTCGGTCATCAGGGTAGAGACTCTCACTTCTTCGATGCCCGTATCTGTTGTCCTCCTTGTGGTGTGACTCCGGTGGCTGATCGTCCTGCATAGCACGGGTAGGAGGGATAGGCGGGGTGTTACCAGCTGTAACTATTATCAGAGGTCTATCAAGATGAGACTGCGACTCTTCACGTATCTCTTCACGATTGTTCTCCTCATGCTTGTCGAGTCGTCTCTCCAGAACTGTAGAAGGAACATTCAGCTCTCTGCCCATCTCTGTCAACTGAAATTGATTCTCAGAAATATCCGCCCGAGCGACTAGGTGCAATTTGACATTTACTCTGCCATATCCATGCGAGGTGACAATGTATTGTGGAACATCGTCCTTGAAGGATTCTACAAGTATAAGAATACCAGAGAGGTCATCTTCTGAAATCTGCCAATCTGAAATGCAACCAAGATGCCCAAAGGACAGAACCAGCTGTTCAACTATCTTCTCATCTCTGAATGCTATCGGCAGCCCTATTACCCAAAACCAAAATCTCTCTTTCCGATCACCATCATCATATATGGTCATCTTACTCACCTTGAGTCTGTAGTGTCGGTAAGATAAGTGTAGTAGCCGGGCAGCTTCAGAAGCCTCCTCCTTGATGTCGAAGAAGATAGCTGCTTTCCTGTAATCATGTCTATAGATGTCTGCCGCCTTAGGCCATTTACTGGCGAGGAATTCCTTCAGCGACTGCCATGCCAGGCCATCCGCCCAAGATACTTCAATCGCAAACTCCAAGGACTCGATTCTCTTGGATCTGTCAGGATCTCGAGAGTTCAGGTGTACAAAAGCTTTCTTCGGTGTGTGCTGATTACCTCCTCGTGCAGGGACCCCCGCCGGCATCATAGGGAAGGCATGTCTGGAGAAGATGCCTGGTGGTGGATGATAGGGAGTATCAACTTTGTCACGCATCCGCGGATGCCCTCTCATTCTACATCTAGCTGCGATATGCCCTTCTCGTCGACATATGTAGCAGACTTTCGCTGCCGAACATTGGGACTGCCAGTGTCCGCGCATCATACAGCGGAAACATGTATCATGTGGAATGTCGAAGAGGGGTCGACGTCTCTGAAGGGGTGCACCACGGTTCATCTGCTGGTGTGATACATTCCTCACATGGGGGGTGTGCTGTCGCCGACCATCAGAAACGATCGGGGGGTAGTCTCATCCACATTGATGACCGGAGGATTCATGGCGATCTCTTCCCTGGGCACTTCATTACTCGCCGCCCTATTCACCGAAGCGTTCTGATCACCCATATGCACATGTGTCTGTGAATCCTGCTGAGGAAAAGTCGGGGCCGATAGGGGAACCACAGGAGTCTCAGTTGCTGTAAGAATCCGACCATGTTCTATATCTCCCTCAAGGTGGTCCTTAGACGAAGCATGTGGTGAAGGTGATCGCAAAAGGCTCCTCACGTCTGGGAGGATGTTGTCTGTAGGTATGGAGGAAGATGAGAAATGATCTCTACGTTCAGCGACAACTTGTTGAGCAAGCATCTTTTTAGACAGCTGTCGAGTAATCCTCCGCAAGATCGGCGATGGCAGCATCTGATCAAGGGGAGCCGTCAGACACACCCTTGCAGCCCGAAACCCTAGACGACGACAGAAAGAAACCGGCATTCGTCCACGCCTACGTCAACGCTAAGCCACCGGAAGGAGGAAGGGTAGGGGCAGAGGGGAGGGTTGAAGGGGGGTGGACTCCGGAGGGCGGAGTGCCCTACCGGAGGGGGGTGGCGGCGGGCGCCGCCGGCGGAGATCGGATCGTCCTTGGATTGCCCAAAAACCGGAGGAGATTAGATCGCCCATGCATTCGCGTCTGCAATGGATGGAAAACTATCAACAGTCCTCTTGATCAGATGGCCTTAAAGCCAATAAAGCCCACAAAACAATCATCAAGGCTATTGTAAATGAAATCCATTTATTCAAAACAAATTATATCATTATTTGTCCAAATATCTTTAATATGAGAAATTACATTTCTCACCAAATGAACCCAAAAGTTGGGGTTGTAACATCCTTCCCCTCTTATAGGAATTTTGCCCTCAAAATTCCATCAAGCAAACAAACAATTCAGGATAAGACTTTTCCATGTCCATCATTAGCCCCTATGTGTCTTTACCTTATCCATGGCACTTCCAAAGAACCTTTATCACCACATATTCTTTTCTTTGAGTTCTTTCACCTTGGCATCTATAAATCTCACAGGTGACTCAGGTCATTTCAGCCTCCCTTGGGCTCACTAGGTTCATTGCTCCGCACATGGTCCGGGTACCTCACATAGTGCTCTAAATGGAACTCCTCACACATAACTTTATCCCGAGGGGTAAGGGCAAACTTAACCTTTTCCACCAAACCATGTCAAAAGAACCCATGCATCGGGGACTCAACTCTCTTAGCTATAACTTAGAGGGGTCGGGTTTTCATGTCACATATTCCCCCACAGTGAACTGCATGTCAGTCTACTTTGCATCAGCTTACAACTCATGTCATCTCTGGGCTCCTTTCAGCCATTGCATGATCAAAGCAACTTCATCTGCACACACTATGGTCCTTTCTTGACCCTTGCGAGGTCCCTTCACTAACATCATCTTAATGAAGTGGTGACCGGCACAACCTCCCTTACAGAGCTTCTTTACATCCTAATACTGGCTATGGTGGTTATCATCACATCTTACAAAAGACAAGAACTGTCTCTACGTATCACCCTGTAAAAACACTCAAAACCTTTATAGGTCATCTAACTACCTACACAAGGCATAGGTACATGAACAAAGTTAGGATAATGTGAAGTAATCATATTAACTAATTGCAAATACTCTGCCATGGTTTTTTAGGGAGAAGGAATAAAGAGGGGATCTACTCCTTACTTACTTGAGAAACAAACCCATCCCATCTAAATATACCAAAAATATTAATAATGGTGATAAAATGTTATGTCTCAAAAAGTATGATATATAAACGAAAGTGAATATAGAGCATGATAAACTTGAAATTTTTATATGATAGAATCCGAGTTTTGCAAATAAAAGCAAAAGAGCCTGACACAATAAATCAAGTCCAAAACAAATTAGAATAAAATGTGTTCTCCTTTTTCTCTTTCATTAATTAAGGGTTCCTTCATTATCCAAATTAAGTGGAATTTTGCATAGGGGCCAATTAAGTCTTGTAGATTTCAATTATGCACTTAGTTTTGCCTTTTGAAAACTTTTAATCGGTTAAATAATAAAATCATATTTTCTCTTCCCTCCTTCATTAATGGCTTTAGGATTATCCAAATTAGGGGGAACTTCATCCACAAGTTAACTTAAGTGTGTAGAATACGAATTTTCCATCAATTTTACATTTTCAAGTTGTTTAAGCATTTATTTAATATTTTGAAGGTTATATATACTTTCTCTCTCCGGATTTAATCTTTTAAGCAAACTTTCGCCAAATTGGATGAAAATTTGCCCAAAGGCTATATTTATTATGTAGATTATGAATCTAAGATTATTTTCCTCTTTTGGAGTCATTTATTATTTTATTTGGTATTTTAGGGAAAACACACATCTTCTTTTCCAATTTGAATTAAATAAATTATTATTATGTGAATAAAGTGAAACTTGACTCCCAAGGAAATTGGGACCCAAGGAACATGATTTTAAACTTAGATTTTATGTTTTGGATTTATTTTATTGAGATATGTCATATGTCTCATTAGTGGCCCATTAACTAAATTACTTAACCAATTAAGTTCTTCAATTTCTTATCATCAACCAAATGAATTATATGACATATTAGATTACATTTTTCATGCATTAAAATATTAGTGTCACACTAAACCTCAACCTTGTTTAGTTAAGTCCAAAATATCAAACTTCTAGGGTAGGGTTCTAGATTCGGTATGTTACAATTGCATACATTGTTCCTCGCCACAAGGTGTGTTATTAAAACAAGGAAAAAAGGTATAACAACCTATACTACAAAGGATCAGTTGTGGAGGGCAACCTATCTATCTCCATCTATCCTTTATTCTCTAATTCCTCATACATGTTTCACATGAGTCATCTTCTTCTAAAATACCTATATTTGGGTGGGTTGGGAGAAACACCCAACAAGAGAAAACAAAAGAGAGACATGCATCAATTTATGTTGAGTATGTGTTATATGGAAAAAATTTGAGAATTTTGTAGTAATAAGTAAAATAGAATAGAAATTTTCCAAATAATAGGGGCTCAATATGTAGTTAGTTTAAGAGAAAATTCATTCAAGAGGATATTTAGATCAAGAGTTGAAGCATTTTATATATTAAGAAATATAATCATTTCATAAGAAACTTGACTTCAAATAGTTCAAAAATATCACCATAATCAACATTGCATGCAATCTAAACAATGATTGAGATTATCAATAGTAGGGTTGATAGCCATAAAATCTCAAGCCAAAAGCATTGGGTGGAAAAGTGCTCCCCAGGTAGAAAGACATGTACATGTATATTAATGAGTGGAAAGATGTGCCCGGAGTGGAAAGGCACACCCAATACATATATAGTGGTATAAAGATATCACTACTTTAAATAATATTAGTCTAGGTTACACTCACAGTAGGGAACGCAAGTGAGTGTTTAGTCCATATCAACTATTTCAACTAAAGGGGATGAGAACATCTCTATGGTATCAAGTTGAGGTCAAAATGCTAGTCACTAAATATTCCATATGTTTTAGTAACCAAAGAGAGAGAAAGTATCCTAATAATAATTTTTTCAAAATATTTTTATACATAAGCAAAAGAGATTCATTTTAAAAGATATGCCTCCTATAGGAAAATTATAAGCTTAGTAGTCTAATTCCCAAAAGAAATTGAGTAGATGTATAAACATTTTATTTAGTACTAGCAAGTGGTCAAACTCTAGGTCCACATCAAGGTGCCAAAGTTGTAGTATTATTTAATAAGATTAGGGTTGATATTCCATTAAATATATGAATCCTAAAAATCAACTTTTGTAGTTATTTCAATTAGGTCCAATAACCCATGTCACATGATAGATCATATTTTTATGATTTTAGATCATATTTTATTGTGATTTCATAATATTAGAATAATCACTTATGATTTTATTCATATTTATGAATTTAATTATATTTATAAGACAAAATTCAAAAATGGACTTTAAATGGTGGTGGCAATGCACCAGTTTTGGTCAATCCATTCACCGCCACGCTGATCCCATGACATTCTTACTTTGCGGCCACCCGAACATATCTGGAACTACCTAAAATCGAAGATCCATGAAAGGGCACCATGAACACCCAAATAACCAAAAACATTGTGTGTGTGGTCCATAGATCCTAAGGCATGGATGAGTGACTGTCTAATTTCTATCACGGTGTCATGGTTTTTTGTACTAGTGTGGTTCCCAGTCATGTGACTACAACAACAACAAAAAAATCACTCATCTTCATTATCCATATCACTACGGACTCTCCTCCACTCCATGTCCAATTTCCGCTATACAATTGTTGTGTTGACTAGCTTCCTATACCATGTAGTACATCCCATTTTCCTTGGAGGTCATGTAAGATAGGATCTCTAACTTTACTAGATTTATCGAAGTCACTAGGTATATCATCTTTATAAATGGGATGTCATCGTTGCCTAGCCATTTGTGATGTAGCTATGATTGCACTGGTTGGCTGTGTGCTCCTTCTGCAAATTTAATCTCAAAGTTTTATCCATGTTTCCCACCTTTCTAGAAATGTTTCTTGGTAGAAAAGATGGAGGATGAACTTAATAGAAAGGCTAAGACAGGTGTAGCAAAGGCTGGATATAGTTGCGGTAGAGATGGGGGAGGGTATATTTGTCATTTAAAAGGTTGTCGTGGTACCAATGGTGACCGCGGAGAAAATGGCGACGGGTTTGGCTATGCTAGTGGTGGCTAGTATGGATGCAATAGTTACGATGGTGGCTGAGGGGGCACCACATAAAGGTTCTATCATGATAACATGGTGGGTACAGATGACCCCCTATAGTTACTCGGTCAAGGAGGGACTGGCATGAAGGTTGTAATTGCTCATGTGGTGGTGGGGGTGGAATCGATGGCATGTTCCACCATGGAAGAACAGGCATTGTTGGTCTATGCTGATGTGAACAAACTCTCTAGTTGAACTAGTTTAGGTTCTCATTTACATCCACACCAAAAGTATGGAATTATTTTCCAACCAAGCCATCACCTGAATGAATGCATGGTTATACTGAATTATAGTATGGGTGAGCATGGTATGTTTGGCATAAGGTTAATGGATTTTAATTCCAAGTTTAACTTTAAATCAAATCAAGTTAGGTGTAGAAAAATCACATCAACTTAAAGATATAATTATTTTAATCTTAAAACATATTTTAATTATATTTCTAACCTTACTATAATTAGTTTATTTTACATAATCATATTTACTAGAGTTATAGTTCATAACTGGGTGGTGATTTGTTTGACTTCCATCATAACACACATCAATACCTTGATGTTTGGCAAGAAAAATCAAATGTTTAGTAAAACATGTGTTGATCTGAGAAATCAACTATGTGAAAAAGTCAGCCCATTCTATCAGCTCATTATGAAATTGGATTTTTATTGATTGCAAAGCCAAAAACCATTACTTGAGATCTCCCCTTTATCATGTGAAGCACCAAAACTACCACCATCTTGATGAAAAGCTCCCTACGTGTGGGAATGCAAAGACCAAAGTGAAGAGTGACACTCCCTCAATAGGGACAAAAGCACAACATTATGACAAGGTTCACCAGACATAACCCATGAGAAGATATTACGACAAGATTATAGGTCATTTTTAGTTTTAGAATACATATTATAAGAAGGAAAGCCAGATAGTGATTATCACTAGTGGTTGGGAAAAGAGCTCCATCTGATTAGTTTCATGATCCACCAATGGTCATTTTTCATGTTTCCAATTGACTAAGAAGGCTCTAAGGGCTCATCCAAGGAACTCCATTAGAAAGCAACTATCAGAGTAAGGGGTGAGGTTAGAATTCATGTTACCACTGGATACGTATATGAAACTATGCATAAATGAGTGACAAAGGTGCTCAATGAGAAAACTTATCATGGAACATGCAATGGTTTATATGTTAGTACACATTATATAGAGGGATTTATATATATTGAGATAATTCTTAGATGGCTAGAAATCTATTTTATCATTTATCATAGAAAATATATAGTATTCAATAGTAGAGGAGAAAAAAATGAGAATGATATATAACTACAACTAAAGGAGATTTTTTGAAGAGATAAAAGAATAGGTATATGAACAAAAAATGAAACACAAATAAAAAGAGGAAGAGAAATAAATTGATAAATACTCCTTAAATCATGTAAAATAAACTATAAATGTGGACATGCAAAGAAAAAGGGTAAAAGACAGGACAAAAAATAAATAATCTACATAATATAGAAGTATCGTTAATGAGGAAAAAGTTTGGCTGATATTGATTTCTTTGTATAGAATTGAAAGCAGAAGGATAAAGGCAATACGGGGACACAGCTATGGAAAATCAATATGAATAAAACATAATTTAATAATGATGAAAAAAGTGACTAGTCTTTAACACTCATAATAGGAAAGCATACATAAAAAGTGTCAAGGTCCTTCCATTTGTTTATGTCCACATTCATTTCATATATTATCTCTTTTTGCCAAACAACATGGTCAAAGACGCATTCACTACCGCACCTACAACCAAGATACATCAAAATATATCTATGTTCAAATATCTACGTAAGGAAAATCCGCATCATAATTTAATGTACATTTTTATAGGACAAAATAACTGAGTTCCTTTTGTATCATTTGGTTTAACAATCTCTTATCTAACTTATTCATCCCTTACATAGTACTTTTCTCACAAAGGTTCTATTGTGACTCTAAAGTCATCAAAACATTTATTATAATTTATTCCTATAAAAGATATCTATTTTTTTAATATGAATATAGAGCCAGTTTTGACTACCAACTTTCCAACTTTGAAGAAATCATGTATATTGCTAATACATCTTACATTATTAAAAAGGAGATAGGTTATGATATTTTAAATATATTTAAAATCAATTAGTATAGGTACTCATATTTTAAATCAGAAAAACTCTATGATTATTTGTGAGTTGTAAATAGTTATTTATGAATTTTAGAAAAATTGACCAATCAGAAATATCCTTAAAGCCATGTATGCAAACTTATCCATATTTATATAAAACAAAATGATCTAGACAAAAGGTTTGGTCATCTGGACCAGGCCTACAATTTTCCCAGTGCACAACTCAGTTATATGAAAAGACAATTTTTCCCCCATTGGGATAACAATAACTAAAGAGAGATAGGGAGGGTAGTGAAGTAAAAGAGTTGAGGGGATTGTCCCTTCCAAGCTTCTCACACCTTGGAAAAGTTGTAGAGCTCTAGGATGCTCATTCAATTTTGACATCACACACCAAGAAACCTTGGACTAGGTCCAAGTGTCCTTGTATGGTCTCTATGAATGTAAAAAGCTTTTGGCTCAGGTTCCATGTCCGTAGGGGAGGCACAATGACCCTGCCACAAGAAACAGAAAGGCAAGAATCTGGAAAGAGCTAATCAACAATTCGCATGAGAAGACAAATAGAGGAATAGAAAGGGGGTTGTCTGAAGTGTGTTACCGTACATCCAATTGGTTGGTGGTGATTGGAGAAGGTCATAGAAGGAAAAATCAGTCAGCAAAAAAGAAAGTTGAAAGCTTGTGCTTGGGATTTTGGGAGCTATTGGAGGTATGAGGATTATATGAAGGAGTCCATGAAAAGGGTTAGGTGGTTATATAAGTACGCAGGCTAGGGTTTGAGACATGCGGACTTTGCCCCAACACCATGGTGGCAAGTTAGTTTCGATCGATTTGAGTGTTTCTCAAATTGGGAGAGTTTAGACTTAGATCTAGGATCAAAGCGTGTGGAATCCTCAAAGGAAAACAATGGGTGAAAAATCTCAGATAAAGATGGATTGGAAAAAGATTAAATAAGAGCGGAAGAATTGGGATACATTACACATCGGAGGGCCTCCAAAAACAGAAGGTAGAAGACGATAACTAGGACGTATGATTGAAATCTAACGGCTGACAAATAATCTGGAAAAGGCCAAACCACCCTAGTATTGAATAGAGGTGATACTTTAGGAAATTTTGAGAAATCGGTGTATGACAGCTAAATATCTAGGAAATATAGGAAATCAGAAAAATATCAAGAATTAAATTAAATTTCAATTAAGTTTCTTTCCAAATTCAGTTGAAGGTCCAAACATGGTTCAAAGCATACCAGATTTGGCACCAAGACTAATTACAATATAAAGAATCTAATTCTTTTTTGAAGCCATTAAATAATTTATATAAATACTTCATCTTTGTCATATCTTTTCTTTTCTTAATAAAATTAGGATAGTTAGGATTGTTCAAATAAAGTGAAACTTGGCACCCAAGCTATATGGGACCCAAGGAACATGATTTTACCACTATTTTAATATTTTCTTTTATGAGTTATGGCACCATCATGATTTTTGGCTCATTGCCATTATATTTATCCAAATATTACATTTTTATTATCAACATTCACTTAATTGAATCTGATTATCTTTAATTCATTTTCAAAAGAGTTCCCTTATATTATTATGCACAAAAATCCATGCTTTACTTATTTAACATATTTAGTCCATTAATTCAATGTTTATTTGGATAATGGTACATTATTCATATCTATTGACATGGAACACTAGTTGCTATTCCAAAACACATTATACTTCTTATTAATCATATTTCATCCATTATGTGCATATTAGTTGGAAAAGGCAACACATGTGATATATTTTATGAACTTATTTGTATGTTAACACATATACATGTTATTATGTTAATATGTGATGTTGATTATATAACCTTGTGCCACTTAATGTGCAAATAATATTCAATAAGGTATATCTTTATTATTATTTGGTCAAATCTAATAAACTAAGTGTATTATCTCCCTAACCAGGGAATAGGATATGATTATAGGTTTGGGTTCGTCAAATATTGTCTCTACAACTATTCTCCCTTCTCTCATAGGGCATTGTTGTTTTTGTTCTCCCTTCTCTCCTTGGCCATGTACCCCATTTAGGTATTTATTCTCTTCTCCATGTTGTTTTTAGTTAGCTTTTAAGGAGCTCGATACCCTCTTGTATTAGTGTTTTGCCTAGGGGAAATGCATATATAAGAGTTGAATGATGATACTTGAAGATTGTGTGTCCTTTTCATGTTCTTTTGACATGGAAACCAATAGAGATGATAATTTTTTGGTTTATTATTGAATGATATATGCACTGATTATCTAATTAGAAAGGATTCATAGATATTGTTGAAATAAAATCTAGCTAGGGTTTCTGTGATGAATTTTATCTCTTAATGCATATTTGGTTGTTTATAGATGAATGATAACACCTAGAGTCTTGGTGAAGTTGACATAAATTGAACCAAATTGACTTTATAAATATATCATAGGCATGTTATCTAAATCATATGTGCATTTGATAATTATATTTATTTATTTTTTGACCTAGAAACCTATCCAATATCTACTCATTAGGGGTAAATATTGGATACTCCATTTTGTAACTTCCCTTGAACACTTAATATCACCAAAGATGTAAGGTATAATACATGTTTAGTTTTCAAGAAAATCAAGGTAGTTGTTTCCCCATTTGTTCTCAGAGTACATATATAGGTGTGCATTTCTCCATCTACATCTGTGTACTTGAATAAATAAGGGGAAATACTGCCAAAATTTTCTTAAAAGTTGAATACACATTATACACTTATTAGTGAAATTAAGTGTTCAACAATGGGAAATGTGGTACACATTCAACAATATATGCCTACTAAATATATGCATTTTACTGGTCAAGAAACCCATCTAAGATTTACTCATTAGGAGTAAATCGTGGATAGTCCTCGATATGAAAGTATTCTTAAACACATAATTCACTTGGGATGTGTGTTTATAATGTATGTTTGGTTTTCAAAAAATTAAAATGATTGTTTCCTTTTTTTCTCCTTTTTTCTCTAAGTATATATGTAGGTCAGTATATCCCATATACCTTGGTGTACTTTAAGAACTAAGGGGAAATATTGCATAAATTTTCTTAAAAATGAAACACACATTATACTCTTAAAGGTGAGATTAAGTGTTCAAGAATGATATACATGGGACACATTTATCATTATGCAAATGAAAAACTTCCTATAAAAAATTAATGAGTTCAGTCTCAACTTAAACATAATTTAGCATAAACTTGATCCTACACCTAAATTTGATGTTTCGTTTCCTTAATTTTCCCTGTGATTAGAGAATGGATCAAAGTTGGGTGCCCACTAGCACTCTAGAGTTTACTAGAGATATTTATGAGTTTATGAGATTTCATGAGGAACATAAGAGATGAAATGCGGATAGGTTCTACTGCTCCTATAGGAATTTTGATAACAATTTGAAAATCATCATTGTTGAGGAAATTAGAAGTCATGTCATGTGCAATGTGATTATTCAAGGTTGTAATGAATGTGTTAGAATGAAGATGTTCCTACTTTGAGACTAGGAAATGTCGATATTGGTAATCGGTGGAAGAAGAAATAGGGAATGAAGTTTATGTGAGTGAACCAATTCATAATGATATAGTTCATGTGATGCTAGACAGTTGTTGGGACAATCTTACTGATCCACCTTCATTATTATAGATATTGTACATGATGCTAAGAAAGCTTTATATTTGGGTTGTCTAAGTTCATGCGGTTGAGCGATGTATTGAGATTTTATACTCTAAACACTAAAAATAGGTGGAGCGACAAAAGTTCCATGTTTGTGTTGTTTCTTTTAAAAGAAATTATTCCTAAATGCAAAAAGTTTCGAATCTATTGGATTTGCATCTTTATCTTCTCTAGGAAATCAGATGAGTTCAATGTATTAACTATTTTAGTATATTGCATGACTTATTATTTTACACATAAAATAACATCTCCTTTAAAATAATCAGACTATGTGGACAAAGAACATGCATGGCCATTGGTTAGGGCTCTATGGTAGTGTCGTGTGTCACCAAAACAAAGGTAAAGTACCCTTGTATGGGTATGAATCAAGCACAGGTCCAACTCCTACGTCCACAATGATAGGAGGAGCATATTGATAATAGAACAAAACTCTTAGGAGAAATTCTCAACCCCACAACTAAGGAATGCATAGAAAATGGTGAAGTTCAACCCTCATATTTGCATTTTTGTTCTCTCTTGAATTGTAGATTAAAACATGAACTAATTATGATTAGCAAGAACTCCATGAGAAAAGAAAAGAAGGAAATTTCATCCCTCAAGACCGAAGGGATGAACTAACAATTACTCTTGGTACTCAAGGGCATACTAGTAGGGGAGTATAGTTGGTGTGGGAATAAATTCTTATTGTCGCTCCTTCTAGTGGCAAACCTATATCTAGTCAAAGAGGCAGTATGATATAGAAGGAAATGTAAGTTTTCATATAATAGAAAATATGAGAAGCAATGAGTACATTTCCATCTTCTCAACCTAATTGAACTTAACACATATCATATTACTCTTATGACTAGGAACAAGATCATACTCAAGTCTTACAAGGCCATCGGAGTACTTCCAATGACCTGCCAAACCATCTTGAAGGATGTTTGCTAGTGGTGTAATACTATTCCAGTTTAGTATATATGTTTATTATTGGCATAATACTACTAATATTACATATGGGTACAAAATTCCAATTTGCAACTATAGTGCTTGAATTTGGTATTGTGGAAGAGGGCAAGGTCTATTACCTTGTTAACATATTGCATTGTAAACAATACCCTCTAACATATTGCATTGTAAACAATACCCTATAACATACTCAGTGTATGAATCATAATTGTCTATGAGGGAATGGGAGACACACTACTACTAATATATCATAGTGAATACAATATAGTTGGATAAGTAGATGGCGGTATGATGGGGTGGCTTAGAGACCGGGTTATCTATCACAAAGTACGTCAAATTCCTATTGAATTTTTTTGAATATTTTCTATTTGTATATATATTATATCATTTGATATGAGAGAAGTTTAACATATCCAAAAACAAAAAATGTGACTTGTGGGTCTTCCTCTGAGGCCCAAATCAGATCTAGTTTTGGGATTCATATTCTATGGGTTGGGGAGTAAACTTAAAGGCTTATCTTGATACTTATCTAATAAAAACCAGGATCGAATATGGTTATCCATTTGCTCAAGATGATTTAGTTCAACACTTTGACATTAATGTTTTTCTTAAGAGGTTATAGAGATGTTCCAGTTTGTCTAGATAAATACAGCAATAATAGAAGTATTAGATAGTGATACCTTATCAATACAACAAATACATGTCAATATATACTTTTAATCGATATATATAATAAACAATTCCAATTGTTATTACATGTACTTATATGTTGAGACTTAAGATTTTCAAATAAGTAATGTAACATTCCTAGTTACTTCCTTAATTAGCATGGTTGAAAGATATTTTTATTCTTTAGTTGAACAACTTATAATCTTCATTTGAGATTTTGCTTGTATGGGAAAAACATTATTCTAACTCATTGTAATGTGAGGTAAGTTTCCATTATGTAATTGTATTACTTAACTTATGAATTGTCCTTCAATATAGAACCTTTTTTTGCCTTGTTCTTGCTCAGAGCCAAGCATTGGGAATTATTTATGACTACCCTGAGCTTAATGACCATGTATTATCTTGATGCATTGGGTAAAACATCAAGGAGAGTGTACACACACTAAAATTACCAATTATGGAGTAAGTATAACTCTTCATGTGTAAATATAATAATTAATTTGTCTTCATCAATATATGTCTACTTATTCAACTATCTTATTCATTTAACTTATAGGGTGTAAAATCATTATGTAAAGGCAGACGAGAGATGCATAAAAAATTTCAATCAATAACTTAGAAGAACATCAAGGTAGTTTGATGGCTTAAATCATATGCCAACTCTACTTATTATAATTTATTAATCTCTCACAAAACTCTTAATTTTAGTGCCATATATAAAATATTGTTTGGGCGTGCAGATACTATGTTCTGAGGTATATGGATGTCAATGTATATGACATTAAAAATATACAACCTGCAATAAAGACAAGGATTATAACTTTATAATTTAATTTGAATTGTAATCAATTTATTTAAAAAATATTGTATAACTACACATATTCCTTTTCTAGGTCCTTAAGACTTAGACTTATGCATTGGAAACTCTAGATGCCATAAGGATGAGTGGGTATATTCTTTTCTAAAAAATAACTTTGTATTAATCCGATTTTGTAGTTAAAAACTCTGAGTTACAACACTACTACAGAAATAGCATTCAGTGACACTTTTCTGGGCGTCGGTTATTAAGAAAAACCGACGCCTTCTATGTTAGGCGTCGGTTGTTTACGAAAACCGACGTCTATATTCGAAGACCAGCCAGACACGGGTACCGCTTTGTCTTCAGTGTCGGTTGTTTATAACAAACCGACGCTTAAAGTCGCCCGCGAAAAATAGTGTCCTTTTCAGCGTCGGTTATTTAGGTAGAAACCGACGCCTATGTCTGATGAAAATTTGCGCGAAAAGTGTCACCTTCAGCGTCGGTGATTAAAGGATAACCGACGCTGAAGGTGGTTCCCGCCAAACAATTTCATGAAATTATCGCCCAGTTGGACGTCGGTTTTCTCAGACAACCGACGCTAAAGACGTTTAGGCGTCGGTTGTTGTAAAAAACCGACGCTATTTGGGACTTTATAACCCGCGATGCCCGACTCTTCCTCTTCTTCTGTTTCATTGCGAGCCCTTTTTCTGCTTCTCCGTCGATTTCCCACCCTGTCGCCGTCGATTCTCTTCTCCTTCTTCTCCACGACAGCGCCGTCGTGCCGCCACTGCTACTCCGGCGCCCCCTTCTCCGCCGCCACTGCTGCTGGAGCTCGCCGCCGACGCCTGACGAGCCTGGAGCTCGCCGCCTCAGCCTGCCTGACGCCTGGAGCTGATCGCCGCCGCGGCCTGCCTGACTGGAGCTCGCCGCCGACGGCGCCGCCGACGCCTGCTTGACACCTGGAGCTCGCCGCCACGCCATCAGCTTCCACCTGACTCCCGCTGCCTCCCGCGCCAACAGGTATGCGCCAACTGGTTTTCTGGAGTCAGTGTTCTTAGACAATTATAAAAAAAGAACTATATACTAGAAATTTTGATAACTGTTCTTAGACACATCTTTATCTCTGACTAAGGTAGTTTTCATTTGATATCATATTCATCATGTTCATCATGTTGTTGTTTTTTATTGCAATTTTATGTAGATATTCTCCTTTAAATCCTAAGAAAATTATACACCCTTTAATTACAAACCCTAATTCACCTCTAGTCACTCACTTCTATCGATTATCCAAATGTAAATTGCCCCTTACTATGTCACCATTCATTCCAATGCAAAACTGGACCTTCCTACGCCACCATTTACTCAAAAGGTAGTTTTCATTTGATATCTAATTATTACATTAAGGATACTGAAAAAACTATATGAGTTACACCTTCATAGGAATGCATACAACTTCTATCTGAAAGAGATCTAAACATGATAAAAAATAATCTAAGATACAACTTTCTTCATTTAGGACTAGTCCAAGTATCTACAAAATCCTTAACTAGAAAAGGTATAAATTATTCCTTACTTCTATCCCTTAGAGACTGTAAGCATCTAAAATTCTCAGATTCCCTTCTTAGACTTCTAGAATCAACACTACATGAAGAATATGTTTCCTTCGATAATATGTTATAACATAGTATGATCTTAATCTGATCTGGATGTTCAAAATAATGTAGTATGTTAAATATGATGATTAGGGATACATATAATGTCTAGTAAAGATTCCTAGACCTTTTGTTTGAAACTATTGATTTCTTGATTTATTATTTAATAATGATCTGTTGATTAGGATTAACCATGTTGCATGTAGTTTATAGACAATTATTATATATAAGAATGCAACACATGTATTTGTTGGCCTAGAAACCCATCCAAGATTTACTCATTAGGAGTAAATCTTGGATAGTCCCCGGTTTGGGACTGTTCTTGAACACCTAATCTCACTTAGGATGTAAGTGTATAATGTGTATTGGGTTTTTGAGAAACTTTCAGTAGCATTTCCCTGTTTGTTCTCTAAGTACATATGTACTTAGAGAACAGCGGGGAAATGCTGCCGAAATTTTCTTGAAAACCAATTACGCATTATACACTTACTAGTGAGATTAGGTGTTCAAGGATGGGATAGGTGGTACACATTTATTATATATAAGAATGACATCAAATGTGTTTGTTGGCCTAGAAACCCGTCCAAGATTGACTCATTAGGAGTAAATCTTGGATAGTCCCCGGTTTGGGACTGTTCTTGAACACCTAATCTCACTTAGGATGTAAGTGTATAATGTGTATTGGGTTTTCGAGAAAATTTTGGTAGCATTTCCCCGTTTGTTCTCTAAGTACATATGTACTTAGAGAACAGCGGGGAAATGCTGCCGAAATTTTCTCGAAAACCCAATACACATTATACACTTACTAGTGAGATTAGGTGTTCAAGGATGGGATAGGTGGTACACATTTATTATATATAAGAATGACATCACATGTGTTTGTTGGCCTAGAATGTGAACAATCATTGTTTTTTATATTACTTGTACATTGGTATAAATTAGAATGAACAATCACTAAATTATATACTGTTTGTATGGAATCCGGCTTCATTGTAGATATCTATTATTGTTGGCCTAGAAACCCATCCAAGATTGACTCATTAGGAGTAAATCTTGGATAGTCCCCGGTTTGGGACTGTTCTTGAACACCTAATCTCACTTAGGATGTAAGTGTATAATGTGTATTGGGTTTTCGAGAAAATTTTGGTAGCATTTCCCCGTTTGTTCTCTAAGTACATATGTACTTAGAGAACAGCGGGGAAATGCTGCCGAAATTTTCTCGAAAACCCAATACACATTATACACTTACTAGTGAGATTAGGTGTTCAAGGATGGGATAGGTGGTACACATTTATTATATACTAGGGAAATGTTGCCTAATCTTTTCCTAATATATACTTGTTTTCTCTGATCATAGAATGGATAGATCATGGATGTCGATTCGTAATCGTTGCACCCCAGAGTTTATATCTGGTCTTGATCAGTTTATTAGATTTGCCGAGGAACATAGGAAAAAACCTACAGATAGGTTCTACTGTCCATGTAGGCATTGCGGTAACAACTTGAAAGTCAACACTGGTGAGGAAATCAAAAGTCATGTCATGTGCAACGGGATTGTACAAGGCTATACAGAATGGCACTGGCATGGAGAGATTTCAAAATCGAAACCAGTAGATGTCGATAGCAGTGCTTGGGTGGAAGAAGAAATTGCCTCTGATGACGTAAATGTGAACGAACCAGTTCCAGCAGACATCGTTGATGCGATGCTGGATAGTTGTAGGGTAGAGCACACCGATCCACCTCCTATCTTTACAAACATTGTGCATGATGCTGAGATACCGTTATACACAGGTTGTGCTAAGTTTACGAAGCTTAGCGCTGTCTTGAGATTGTATAAGTTGAAAGCTAACAATAGATGGAGCGACAAAAGCTTCACTTCATTGTTGACTTTGTTGAAAGAAATGCTTCCTGAAGGAAACGAGCTTCCAATCTCAACATACCAGGTAAAGAAAATGTTGTGCCCAATGGGAATGGAGGCCAAGAAGATACATGCATGCCCGAATGATTGTGTATTATTTCAAAAGGACTATGTAGATTTGAAAGATTGTCCAAAATGTGGTGCGTCACGGTATAAATTGACGACTTCGGGGGAGTCCAAAACTGGTTCTCCTGCCAAGGTGTTGTGGTATCTACCTATAATATCACGGTTTCAACGCTTGTTTGCAAATCCGAAAGATGCGAAGAATCTGAGGTGGCATGCAGATGTTAAGAAAAATAATGATGGGATCCTACGACATGCGTCTGATTCCCCACAGTGGAAGAAGATTGATCTATTGTACCCTAAATTTGGTGAAGAATATAGGAATCTAAGACTTGGGCTTTGTACAGATGGAATGAATCCGTACGGGACATTGAGCAGCCAACATAGCACTTGGCCAGTCATGCTTGTTATATACAATCTTCCTCCCTGGATGTGTATGAAAAATAAGTATGTTATGTTGTCATTGTTGATATCGGGCCCTAAACAACCCGGAAATGATATCGATGTTTATCTTGAACCTTTGATTGATGACTTAAAGAAACTTTGGGCTGAAGGTGTGATGACCTATGATGCTTCAGCAAGAGAGACATTTCGTTTGCACGCTATGTTGTTTTGCACTATTAATGACTTTCCAGCATATGGGAATTTGTCTGGATATAGTGTCAAAGGAGCTAAAGCGTGTCCTATATGTGAAGAAAACACTGATTCAATAAGACTAAAACATGGCGGCAAGACTGTATATCTTGGTCATCGAAGGTTTCTTTCAAAATTCCATCCGTATCGTAGGAAGCGCAAAGCATTCAATGGATGGAATGATGAACGAAGTGCACCTAAACCTATACCAGGGGATGTTGTTTATGAAAGAGTAAAAGACATTGTCAATGAATTTGGTAAGAAATCACAATGTAGTATGGCCACACGGAGTGACAATTCTTCATTCAAGAAGAAGTCAATATTTTGGGATCTTCCTTATTGGAGTTCTTTGACAGTCAGGCATTGTATCGATGTAATGCACGTTGAGAAAAATGTCTGTGATAGCATCACTGGTACTCTATTAAATATACCAGGTAAGACTAAAGATGGGATAAAATCCAGACTGGACCTACGTGAAATGGGAATAAGGTCAGAATTAACAGAATTACGTGAAATGGGTAATAAAAGAACATACTTACCTCCCGCTTGTTACACGTTGTCTAGAAAGGAGAAGAAAACTTTTTGTGAATGCTTGGTAAATGTTAAGGTGTCACATGGTTACTCATCCAACATCCGTAGATTGGTATCAATGAAAGATCTGAAGTTGATAGGTCTTAAATCTCATGATTGTCACACTCTAATGCAACAAATATTGCCCGTGGCAATTCGATCTATATTGCCGAAGCATGTAAGGTTTGCGATTACCAGACTTTGTTTCTTTTTCAACAGTCTATGCAGCAAAGTTATTGACCCTGATACTCTCGATAATTTGCAAAGAGAAGTGGTTGTTACCCTATGTCAGCTTGAGATGTATTTCCCTCCTTCGTTCTTTGATATCATGGTACATCTTGTTGTCCACTTGACTAGGGAAGTGAAAATGTTGGGACCAGTTTTCTTGCATTGGATGTATCCCTTTGAACGATACATGAGCGTTTTTAAAGGTGATGTTCGAAACCGTTATCGGCCTGAAGGGAGTATTATTGAAGGTTATGTGGCGAGAGAGGTTATGGATTTTTGCAATGACTTTCTCAGTGGTAATGACACTCCTGATAATGACAAGAATATTGAGGAGGGCAAAGGAATTTTGGGATCACGGGTGAAAGTAATCAGCCGTGAGCAGTTGGAACAAGCTCACTTGTATATTTTACACAATATGGATGAAGTGAGTGTTTATATCGAGGAACATACCAATTTCATAAAGAGACAACATCCTCGAGCAAGTTCAATGTGGCTTGCTAGAGAGCATAATAAGACTTTTACTAAGTGGTTTGAAGATAAAGTCTTACATCAACTATCTCAAACACCACATGATATTACAGAAACTATCAAATGCCTCGCCTTTAAACCAAAACCGAATGTTATGTCTTATGAAGGGTTTGACATTAATGGATTCACATATTACACAAAGCGCCAAGATGATAAGAGTGTCGTCCAAAATAGTGGGGTCACTCTTCAAGCGTCGACTATGTACTTTGCAAGTGCAAAGGATAAGAGTCCACGTGAAGCTAAAATGTCATATTACGGTGTCATTGAGGACATTTGGGAGTTTGACTACATAGATTTCAAAATTCCGCTCTTTAAATGTAATTGGGTTGATAACACCAAATGTAATTGGGTTGATAACACCAAAATTCCTCAAGGGAAAAAAGACTTGATATGGAAGGATTTATGCGTGAGTTATTATTATTTGCAATTCTATTTTGTAGATTACAAATTCTATTATTTGCAATTCTATTTTGGATACTAGTTAATAACATTTCTATTTTACAGAATCTGTTTGCATTGGATGAGAAGTTGCATCGTAAAAATGTGATGCAACGCGCTGGAAAGATGCTTAGGAATTATAGGACAAATCTAAACAGAGAATACATAAAAGAGGGTGATAAGAAGAAGAAGTCAGCCCTTGAACAATGGAACTTCTTGGACAAAGAAGATTGGGACAATTTTGTTGCTTCAAGAAAATCTGAAGAATTCAAGGTATTAGGCGTCACTCCTAATTTAATTAATATACATTGTATTCACCTATTCAAGATTAGCATTTAGTGCTACTAACCAAATCATTAATGTGCATACTAACTAGGCCCTCAGTGACGCACAAAAAGCAAGGCGTGCACTGAATGTGCATGACCACACTATGGGTCCAAAAGGCTATGCAAGCGTTCGCCAAAGACTACATGCGGAGTCTGCGGCTACTCAGGAGTCTGCTCCTACTCAGGAGTCTGCCACACCCATGCCTCGCCATGATATCTGGATAGCTGGCAGGCAAAACAAGAAGGGTGAAATAAAGAAGCCTGTAACTGCTGAGGCGGCTGCAAAAATGGTAAAATACAACTCTTAGAGAAATCGTTTGAATATTGATTATTTGTGGTGTTAACTTACCAATTTCTGTTTATGGTGATTAGCGGGAGCTGCACGAGCAGAGGAAACAAGGCACGTTCATCCCTCAGGGCACAAGGGATGAATTGACAGTTGCTCTGGGTAACCCAGAGCATCCTGGACGTGTTAGAGGTGCCGGCGCTGGTGTTGGCATCAAAGCATTCTTTGGGCCATCCCAGCGCAAACCCAGAGCGGGACTTTCTCAAGAAGAGGTAACCTATTCTTTTTTTAGAATGTTACTGCAAAAGGAAATTCATTAATAAGAAGCTAATGTTTCTTTTATCCATGTATAGGAGAATAAGAGAGTTGAGGATTTAGTTGCTAAGAAGATCAACGATGTAGTTGCTGAGAAGGTCAAGGAAGAATTGTTGCGGTGGCAGGCATCTCAGGCTTCCAATACGCCTATGGCGACCCACTCTTCTCCTGATGCACAGACTGCGAGTAATCCTGGAGACCCATCGCCTAGCACGTCTGCTGTAAGTATTGTTTATGACATTGTAGTTAGTCTTTTCAAGTTGTTATGTTTTCAAGATGATATGTATATATGTATAATATTCTTTACGTAAATTTGTAGGCATTGAAGCCATGCCGCTTAAGAATGCAAGACTACGTTGTTGCAGAGGCGCAGGCTTACCCGTCCCTTCCTGGGGCAATGTTTCACGGGACTCCAATGCCACAGGGCTACGTTCGTGTGAGCCCGATACGTGTGTTACCTGATTGGAGAGAAGCTACATTGCCATATCCCCACCCAGATATTGATAGACTTGCTGATGCAGAAGGCGGGGTGATATTGTGGCCCAAAGCAGATGTCGTCTACACGACTGAAATTGTAAGATAAATTTACATTGATTTAGACTGTTAATGTGTATATATGATGTCAACTGATCTGAAATTATATGTACAGGTTAAAAAGAAGACACCAGGAGCACCTAGGCCTCCACTTCCACTTCCCGCATTACCCGATTGGGTTCCAACTGACCTAACATACCCGTTAGGTCCTGCTTGTAGGGGAATGGCATGTTGGCTACGGGCACATAATGTACATTGCCCTATAATTATTTCTTTAGATGCAGATTATGCAGGTCAATCATACGATAGCTCTTTATTTATACAAGATATTATTGAGCTGTTTATGTATGATTGGCTGAATACATCAATGATAGAGACATGGATAAGGTGAGATCTTGTTTATACATCCATATACCTTGTGTAAGATCCGGTGATCTGGTTTCTTATATATTAATGCATACGCCTATATGTTTTGCAGCTACCTAGTCGAAGATCATTGCAAACAATTTGCATTTGATCATGTGGGATTTTTGATTCCATCATTGATTAGTTTGGTAGCTAAAGACCCTGATAATGTTCAACAATACTGTATAGATGCTTTTACAATTTTTGGTCAGCAAAAGAAGACGATAATAATAGCTCCATTCAATGTCAAGTAAGTTTACTTTATTTATAATTTGGACTTAAGAAAATTCCATTTTTATTTTGCATTTTGAGTTATTAATTGTTAACTTCTTACTTCTAGCGGTAGACATTGGGAGTTACTAGTCATTGTCCCCGGGACATTCACTGTTTATTATCTAGATCCTGCGGGGAGTACATTGAACACTAAAATTGGACACGTAATGAGAATGCCATTATTCTGGTGAGAAATATTTCATTTTTATATCCGTTAACATCTTTTATTACATTACTATTTACTTATGCAATTTATTGTGTTATATTAACATGTAGGGGTTTAGATGCATTCAAAAAGGCTGGAGGAACGGTCCCAAGGAAACAGAACCAGCCAATAAATTGGCAGAACGTACAAGTAAGTTCCCGACTCAAATATATATATTATTGATGTGAATTGTGCTTAGTTGTATTATTTTGTATGTTTCAATTTATAGTGTGCTACACAAGACAATGGATGGGCATGCGCATACTATGTGATGCGATTTATGCAGATGATTATCAAATATGCCGCATTGGACATCGATACCATACATGAGGTATTATATATATTCTCATTAGTTAGTATGCAATATATCAATCTTATATTATTTTTATATTATTACTTATATATATACATCATTCTCTTTGCAGGTGTTTAAAACTGACAACACTACAGGTAAACGTTTAAAAAATATACATGCTCCATATACGATGGAAGCATTAAATGAAGTAAGAGAAGAATGGGCAAAAGCCATACAAGCAGTGGCAACTGTAAGATATAATTGGGATGTTGATAGCGATAATGAATGATACTATGTAAATGAATATTTCTGAATGTTAATACATGTATTTGAATGTTTCTATATGTGTGTGAATGTGAGAATTGAATTGATGTCTGAATGTATGTACTTGTGTAGAATTTTGCTTGTGACTTTTGCAGGTTTGCGGCCTGTTTGTAGGCTGATATCAATGGATGTCGTAAACCTGCAGTTCAGAAAACTGAACTGCAGGTTCTCATCCTGCTGACCAGCCACAGCAGGCCTGCAAACTGATATGAAAAAAAAAAAATATAAATAGGCGTCGGTTATTTATAGAAAACCGTCAGGAAAGACCTACAGCGTCGGTTTTTTCAATAAACCGACGCCTGATGTGGCCAAAGCAGTCCTGGAAATGGCGTCGGATATTCATATCAAACCGACGCCTATTTAACATATAGGCGTCGGTCGTTTAGTATATAACCGACGCCAAAAGTGTTCGCGCCACAAAAAATGGCGTCATCTAGGGCACTTTATGCGTCGGTCATCTACTAAAAGACCGACGCTATATTCCATAGTGGCGTCGGTTATTTACTAAAACACCGACGCAGAAAGTGCCCTAGATGATGCCGTTTTCTGTGGCGCGAACCCTTTTGGCGTCGGTTATCTACTAAACGACCGACGCCTATATGTTAAATAGGCGTCGGTTAAAAAACCGACGCCGAAGTGTTCGACCTTTAGCGGCGCCCACATAGGCGTCGGTCGGAAACCGACGCCAAATGGGGTTAAACGACCGACGCCAAAGGCCGTTTCTGTAGTAGTGCAAATTTTCTTTCATATTTAACTAATACGTGAATACATTATTCTATGTCAAGTTTGGTTAATACAAGACATGTACACTAATGAATATTGTGAATGACATGGATTTCAGTGATGCATGTCTGATATGTTGATTAAGCATCATTTGTGAATTTGTGTATGATTTGAAAAGTGGATCATGACAATGGAATTGAAATTATGTAAATGGATATTGTAAATTGAAACAAATATGTCTATGATCTAATCGGTTCATATGAGTGTAGGTGAATCTATGTAAGTGATTTCAATTTGTATGTGTGCTTTGTTACAGGTTTTGTAGGATTGTATATGGAACTTAGTGAATGGAATGTCTTTAACATGTTGTTTTGGTGTTAAAAAAATATAATTGTAGTGTCAATTTTCTATAAACAAATGGGGCTATAAACATATAGAAACAATTTCCTATAAAGCAAATCCATATGAGAATCCTATGCAAAAAAATACTAATAAGATGGAGTATGTGTGGTTGATGCATTGAATGAACTGAGGTTATAATATCACATTGTCAGTTTCTTATAAAGAAAATCGGCACTAGAAAGCTATGCAGAATATTTATGGTAAGATGGAGTATGAAACATTGTTGCAGCTAATGAGCCAAGGGTACAATTTCACAATGTTGGTTTTCATTTTGGAAAGTAACACTATAGATGTTCATAGAAACCCAAAATATGATAGGAAAATGAAGAGTACGATTTCTGTTTGAACATTGACATTATGTGTAGTTAGTAGCCTCAATTTCTTTACCTTTTACGACCAACAATGTATTTATTGTGTCGCTTCTCATGAATTGATAGAAATAATGTTGTAGCCTTAGTACTATAGAGTCATGAACTGTGTATTGCTTTTTGAGTGACACTATAGGTGTTAACTGACTGATGCCATAGTGTATTTTTGTACTAGTGGCGTCTCAATAGGCTTTAATCTTTGAACTTTGAACCTAAGACCTTTGAGTCTCAATGTCATGGTGTAGAGGATTCTTAAGTGTCTTGGCATCTAGGTTGAAGTGCAAGGGTTAGGTGTGTAAGCCTGAATGGGCTACAGAAGATGAGCATTGATAGATGGAATACATGGAGTGCCTTGATAGCTTTTAGGGTTGAACCTTGATAGGTTGCCCTTTTGGACCTTGATAGGTTGAGCCTTGATGGGCCCTCATGCATTAACCTTGGACATGTAACATATGATATGTGGACCCTTGATGGGTCACCTCGACACTAAGGGAGGCTAAGAGCCTCGATGGTTCTACTTAGTTTGATCCTCGATAAACTTGATTAGTTAGGACTATTATAGACTTTTTGCATGTAACTTGTATATAACCCACATCCATCAAACCATTGCCTCTTTGGAAAATTGAGACTTGGTATAACATGGAGGAGGAGCTTACAGTCACGATATCCAATCTTAGGACCTCAATAGCCCCTCTTAGATGTCGATAGCTTGTGTTGGAGCTTGCACTAACTGTGCTTGGATATTGAAAATCAAGGCATCTTTGGTGGATATAGGGCTTGATAGCTCATTTCTAAACATCAACCATGTAACATATTTTTTATGATATCTCTTTTCTGATGGTTTCCCTCTCTTGTTCTTCCTATTGCTGAGTTCCATGGTGGAACTTGCTTTATCTAGCTAAAGAACCTTCTTTTATTCTCTCTTATCCCAGATCATGCTTAAAGGAGCCTCTTTAGAGATTTTGAGGGCTTTTTTGACTCAAATAAGAGGAAATCTTGTAGTGTTATTTTTTTAATACGTTTTCACTAAAATCTAAGGTAATTCATACAACCATTGTAGCTTCTTTTGCACACATTATCGCATGCAAACCCTAATCTTGCCTAAATCATGCTTGATATGCCTAAAGATGAACTTTTCATGGGCTAATTTGCTAGAACGATATATAAAAACAAATTTATTTTTCTTCTTCTAAAGAAGTGAAACCAATCATCACCTCTCTACTAATAATGGTAAACAAAATCCAATGAATATCAGCGGAAGTTAAAACTTTGACTATAATCAATTTAATAAAGAGTACATCAATTTTTTTCCAATAAGGGTGTACATGTTTTATACAAATAAAGGATATAAGGTAGAGGAAAACTAAACTATATCAATATGGCTCCAACAAAATAACAAATAAGTCCTTGATGGAAGGATGAAAACCTTCTCCTAGTTTTAGGCCGGTTCACCATGCTCATGTTGTGCACTCTGATCCTAAACCTGGGTGGTTGGGATCACCCGGCAAGAGGAGAATAAAGGTATGTGTCAAATAAGGACAAATATAAAGTAAAACATTGCATGATAAAGATTTAAAATGCTAAGAGGTTCAAGAGTACAAGGCAAGTAAATAAATAATAATTCTGCCAAGTCAAGTAATAATAAAGTTGCATGCATGATTCAATATGACTACATTAAGCTAATATAGGGATGAGGCACCTACCTAATCTCAATCTCTAGGTGAGGGAGAAATAACACATTCCCAAGCACCCAAATATATATAATGGGGATATTGGTCACATTCCCATGGTAAAAATAATATATGCCCACTATGGGTGATTTGTACTCATGTACACTACATTAGTTAATTAGTCATTTACATCATCATGCTAGAATAATTTAATGGAAGATTTAAGAAATTGGAAATTTTGCAAGTGGGGTCCAAGACCCTAGAATAATTGAAATAAAGGTTCCAAAAAAGGCAATAAAGAGAATAAAATCTAAAACAATGACTCATTGGAAATATTAGGGTTGGATATCAAAATGCCCAACTGAAGGACAAGTGTTCAAACTCATATATAAATAGGATTGCACATACCTCTTTTCACACATAAAGGTTAACTTGACTAGTATACTTTGGTCCACAAAGTCAACTTTTCATCCTAGAAACACATTATGTATGTTAGCCAAGTCAAAGTGAACATACTCATTCCTATTATATTTTTATATTATTATTACCCTATTCCCAATCATCTAATGTCATGTTAGGGTTTATGATTTTAATCTTTGTTGAGATAATATGTGATGCTTTATATATCACTCTTAGTTCTAATTACCCATCTTTAGTCACATAATTCTATGAAATCCAAGGATGTATACAAGTAAGTCAATATGATATGATAATGTGAACACACTTTACAAAACAATTCCTTAGTTATCGATCTACTATACATATCATAAATTAAGATTTAGATATCATCCTTAACCACACTCTTACATACATGACCCATTATGACTATTTCCTATATATGGTTCAGTATATCAACATTAGGATCATACTCATATTTATAATTGTGTATGTATATATATATATATATATATATATATATATATATATATATATATATATATATATATATACCTAGGGTTAACTTGATTACAAGGTGCATGTATTACCATGGTTATCTAAGCCACTATTGTTCGATTATTTCCATTCACCTAGTAAATTGAATTCGCAACAGAATCTGTTATACATGAACTAACTTGCAGATCGACAGTTCAACATATTGGAGTTTCATGTAGTATGGACTCCATGGATCTGCTCATAGTTGGACCTACTGATGGTGAGGTCTGAAGAGGTTGTCAGGGTTTTGGGCCCTTGCTGAAGTTGTGACAGGGCCATCTCTAGGTTTGGTGTCATGAGGAGGGGCACAACACCTTGTCGGTCCCATTTCCCGTGTTGTTAGGAAAAGTAGTCAACATTGTTGCAAGAGAGGATCTGATAGTGTTGCTGTCAGGGTTGGGCAAGGGTGTTGTGTTGTTGTCTTGATGTTGTGTTGGAAAATGGCTTGTTGTGATGATTCAGTTCATCATCCTCATTGTCGGGGTTAGTAAGAGGACTAACTGTTGGGTAGGTACATTTGGCAATGAGATGATCTGGGCAATGGGTTGTTGTGAGGGCTACCAGTAGGTTGGGGGTGATGGGTGTCGGTAATGCCGATTGGAAATTGGCATCATCCCTCGTGGTGTTAGTGGTGTTTGCACCTCTGTAGGGGTCAGTGGTTCTAGGCACTAAGGAGGGGTGTTTCTTGGCACCGTTGGGCCAGAAATGGCGAAGAAGTGATGATGGAAACGGGGCAAGGTGACAGAGGGGGAAAGGTAGCACCTCCATTGCAGGGCGCGACCACACCCTTAGCAACAACTGGTGGTGGGCTCTTCTCTGTCGACTCTAGTAGATGACTAGGGTTTATGTGTAGATCTTAGAAGGAAGGAGGAAGGCAGGAGCACGAGGTTGTACTTGGTGGCTACTACACCCTACTGACAGGGTGGTCGACACATGAGAGGAGAGGAAGATGGGAGGAAAGGAAAGAACAGGGGAGGAGATATAGGAGACGGAAGGAGAGAGGATGGAGACAGCTGTCGCGGTTATCAATGGGGTGTAGCCCATTTTGGAAGAGGGAGAATGTTGTGTCATGCATGAGATAGAGAGGGGGGAGTAACACAACGAGGCATTATAGGTTTAGGAAAGTGATTAATTTCTTAGTCAAATACCACTTTTAAAACCTAAGGTAATTAGGATTTTAAATACTAATTTAATTGGGAAACAATTGAAATCTGATGGTCAAACAATTTAAAGGGTAGGCTAATTAGGAATCAAGTATGTTTCCTTTTTAATCTAAGTATGAAAAGGATTTAACTCTAATTTGACCACCAACTCCCAAGGCAGACTAATTAAAATACAAGGAGTTCGAATTTAACATTTGCTTCATATTCTAAAAATATTTGATTTTATTTTGTTAAGTATCCACTTAATGTACCAATTGCTTTCTGGTAGTTTTTTTGTGGAATTTATTTTCATATTTAATATATTTCATTAATCACATTACTTGTAGGATATTTTAGAGAGTCAAACCTATAATTTTAGTTGATTAATTCCAACTATTTACATTTATTATGTATATTTTACTTTTAGACCCATTTATGCTTTATTAACATTTAGGAGGAGAGAGAAAAGAAAAGTGTTATTTCTTTCATTAACTAACTCAAAACCACATGATTTATCATTTCTTGTCCCAAAAAGCCATAAAAACTCTAAATTAATATAATCTACTAATTATCTCTCAGAATTGGTCATTTTGCATTATTAGACTCTAATTAACACACTAGTTATATTTGTGTAAAAACCCATTCATTGAAATGAATGTGACCCAAATATAATTCACATCATTAAATATTTCTCAATTTCAACATTGAGGACAAATAGGATAGAAAAGATAGGGAAATTTAAGGAAAAGGGGAAAAAAGGATATGAAGGAAATAAAATATTGAAATTGGTTAAATTGTAATTGAATCCAAGATTCAGTATGTTACACTTCTCTACTCTTTTGAATGTCAAATCATGATGGAAATAGCATGCTCTCTTAGTAGTATGGGGGTGAAATTTTGAGTTACACGAATTTATGCCTTATAGATGCTCTTTAAATAATATTTTGATACAATGTTTGTGGTAAACTGATCCATGATTTGATCACACAATAAGTTTTATAGGGAGGAAATCCTTGGATTTTTACCTTAACTAAGTGTATAACAATCCCATCCACAAGCGGACCTCTAGGGATGAAATCCTTGGATTTTACCTTAACTAAGTGTAAAACAATCCCATCTAGTAGTAGACAGATCTTATCACCGTCTAATTTAAGGTCAAACCCAAAGGACAACATTGTTAAGAAATAACATGATCATGGTAACCACACAAGAACTAGCACTTAAAACAAAATATTACATTTGTTTTGATTAAACTAAGTCTGGAAATAGTAAAAGAATTGTATTAAAGTTTTAAATTATAGAGGAAGGAAAAATCGGGAGGATGGTATTCACCACCACAACCAAACATTTTATTCTCTCAATGTATCATAAATAGCATGAACACACATAAGTTGAGACCGGGTAAATCCCCCTTTTGGCATTCACCACCACTAGGTTGTACCTAGATATCATTTACCTATCACCTCAAGAATCACCTATTTGAAGTAATGATCGTGGGTTTAACATAAAAAAAATATACCATAGATCATAGACTCAAAGTGATTTACACCCAATTTCTGATGCAAAAGCAAAACATTTGGCCAAACTAGATTTTTTGTCATAAAAACATTTGATTCAAAATATAGCATGGTTCATACAACAATAGATGAAATACGAAGAGCAAAGTTGGGTAGGATGGATACTCCCCACACCATGGTGAGAGGACTACTTGCACATGGATATAATAATAAGCACAACAAGGAAAAAAGGGAAATAGACAACATCATAGTCGAAGAAAGAGAGACAAAGCATGGCATGTGGAAGTATTTCTCAAAACTCAGAGATGAGGGCATCAAACAACCAGTAAGAACACACTTTAACATTCATTGAGGTGAACTAGAAGTCATCTTCCTATGTAGATTGGACTTGTCACAATAATAGCAGAATCAATGGATAGTCGACGGAAGATGGAAGGTGTCCTCTACCTATAACTCTCTTGAGATTAGGACCTTGAATGTGTCATCGGTAAAAGTGTCATCAACCAATGGAAATCACCAATGGAAGTTCAATATGGATGCTTAGTGTAAATTTTGGCAGTCTGGAGGGACCGTGATGGGATCCTTCCTTGGAGGCAATGCCTTGTATTTATATATACTTATATGGTTTGCAACTCTCCCATCTATCATGCATTTAAGTTTTCATCTACCATGAATGTAAATGAGAGGTTGCACAAAGAAGACAAGGGGTCTCACAATGTTTAGACTTCCCATAAGTATGCACAGTTCATTGGTTGATGAGTACCCAAAAAAGTCATTGGTTGATGAGTGTAGGGGTGTCATCAGTCTTTAGAATTGGTTGATGGTCACATCAAGTGAAAATGTCAGAGATTTCATTGGTTGATGTAGGTTGGAGTTACATCAATTGACATTGTGTAGATTTTCATTTGTTGACAGAGTGAAAGTTTCATCAGTTGATAAGCATAGGAAACAAATCGATTGATGGATGATGAATTTCCATTGTTATACGGCCACGGCTAGTGGTACCCTTTGCAGTAGAGCATGTGTTTCATCGGTTGACAATTGACAGATTCTCATTATTAGGAGGCCATTGATTTGTGTAGACTAATGAAAACATAAACAAATGGCAGTTCCATGAGTTTGTGTCCTTGATTGATGGTCTCATTGATTGATGAGATTGCAGACCAATGAGATTGTTGAATGATGAAGATCTGATTGAGATTTTATTAGGTCGATGGGATTGCTTTGATGGGTCATTGATCGATGAAAATGCCAACCAATAAGGGACATATCAATAAAAATTCTATCCAATATTTTAAAAAATCTTCACGCTTGTTGGTCGGTCAACAAGACCACTTCTCCTAACACTAGTGTGTAGGTATTGAAGATCGAACCTTCCATGAAAATTTAGGAATTGTGTCAAAACCTTCAAAATTTACATAAAACTAAGGAAAATACTTCATTCTAAAGTAAAATGAGACATATGAATGTAAAACTACGGTGCAAATACAACCAAAAATAGGATGAATATGCATTCATCAAAAAACAAAATGCACGACTTTCCTTCATGTTTTAATTTGACTGTAGGATGAAATTAGGACGATTTCTTTTGTTATATTGCTGAAATTGTTTTGGTCTTAGGATCTATACTAAATGCAGCTCATTTGTGCTTAAAATGTCCTTTTATGCCTAATCTTGTTTAAATTGCAACTTTCTCATATTGGTTAATTATTATCTGAAATTTTGGGTGGAGCCTTTTTGCTACCTTATATAGTGAATAAAATAGTTTCACGTGTATGTGGAATACCTATATATGTTTAGCCTTGATGTGCCATGAATTGTTGAACTGGGCCTTAGTATGTCCAGAGTTGGTCATTTACACCATGATTGGGAAACTCGAGTTACATATGATGCATTTTATGTGTTAGGGGAGTTGTTTTTATTAGAAAATATGATTTATGTGTTATCTTGTATTGTATGTTTTGTTATGCATTATGGTGTGCTATGTGTTTTATTATGTGATTTAGATTTGTCTTGTCTGTAGCTTTTCTTTTATCCTATATTACCTAGTTTTGTTTCTCCCTTACTCTCTTGTCCTATAAAAGAAAGTGCATTGTAATTGTTTCCAAGATATCAAATAAAGGTTTTCTTAATTTATATGGTATCAGACATGTTCGATCCCCCTTAAACCATCCCATTGCCCCCCCCCCACCTCCACCA
This sequence comes from Alisma plantago-aquatica, assembly GCA_963693085.1. Lineage (NCBI taxonomy): Eukaryota > Viridiplantae > Streptophyta > Magnoliopsida > Alismatales > Alismataceae > Alisma > Alisma plantago-aquatica. Next base: position 1,117,253,571 of record OY856412.1, read on the forward strand.
TGTCAACCGCACCCACCACCTAATTTCCCTATGCCTTCACCACCTTAATCACCCATCAACCTCCACTACCTTCTAATACCATAAACCTCCAACACCCATTGACCTCCACTATAACATCCTAGGATTTGAGGCCTCGAATATAATGATCTTATAAGGAATGATTGGGCTAACCGTGTCATCAAGGTGCATCTCCTTTTCCAGGAGCCCATTACTAAAGAACTCCATAGTTAAGCATGCTCAGCTTGGAGTAGTACTAGGATGGGTGACCAGTTGGGAAGTTATTCCTGGCTTGCGCGTGAGTGAGATTAAAGTGCACAGTTAAGGCTAGTGGTGGTCTGTGGGGCCAGTCGTCATTCCTGAAACTATACTAGAGCCTTGGGAAGTGGGCTCGGGTGTTACAAATGGTATCAGAGCCATAACCCCTAAATTAGGTGGGGCCCACATGGACATGTGACATGCTAGTCTTGAGTCATGCAGTCCAAGCATGTAGGAAAGGGTTTTCCATGGTTGACGTAGCCACCCTTGCACTGGTATTCCGTGATTGGAAGATGGGTGTCCATGGGCCATTCTGGGTCTCCACTGAAATGGCGTGATGTTATGAGGCCTTATAGTTGAGCCTTGATGAGGACGTCAAGAGTATAAGTGGGGGAGATTGTGACGTCCCAGGATTTGAGGCCTCGAATATAATGATCTTATAAGGAATGATTGGACTACCCATATCACCAAGGTGCATCTCCTTTTCTGGTATCCCATTACTAAAGAACTCCATAGTTAAGCGTGCTCATCTTGGAGTAGTATTAGGATGGGTGACCAGTTGGGAAGTTGATCTTGGCTTGCACGTGAGTGAGATTAAAGTGTGTAGTTAAGGCTAGTGGTGGTCTGTGGGGCCAGTTGTCATTCCTGAAACTCTACTAGAGCATTGAGCAGTGGGCCCGGGTATTACATCCACCACCCCATTGACCTTCGTCAACTCTTCAACTTCCATCAACCAATCGACCCCCTACCTCATCCCATCGATCTCCAACCTTCTCACCCCATCAATCTACATCCCATAGACCTTCACCTCCCCACCCCCATCAACCTCTAGCTCATCGACCTCCACTTCCTCACCCCATCAGTCTCCATCCCATCAACCTTCATACCCATTGACCTCCACCCCTCACCGACCTTCACCTTCACCCCCATCGACCTCCATCCCATCAACATCCACCCCAATGACATACATCCTCCATCCCATTGACCCCTCTCCAAGATAATTCCAAAATAGCAAGTTGAAGACCTAAAAGTAACACTTTTTTTCTACGCCACACGATGGAGTGAATCTTGCACCATGGCGGCATAGGTATTTCCTTCTCTCTACTATCCCTATGTAGGTTTCTCATATCTATTGATCTAGATTTGTTGGTGTTATCCACTTTCCATATGTGGCTTTCTTGGATCTTTTTGATCTGTTGTTACTTTCTCTTGTCCCTATGAGGTTTCTTCATGTCTATTGATATACTATTGCTATCTACTACTCCAGTGAGGGTTTCTTAGATATATTGATCCAGATCTTCTATTTCTATTGTTGCTTCATCCACTTCTCTGTGAAATTTGGATTCCATGGTGACTACAAATCCTCCTCAGTCTTTGTGTGTGACAAATTTGAAAACCTATGGATCAAACTACCACCTTTGGTCAGCATCATTTGAACTATATGTTAAAGCCCAAGGGTGTTATTCCCAAATTTCTATTCATGCTTTGATCCCTCTTCCTACTATAACTGATGAAAAATCTAATCAAGCCTATGTGTAATGGTCTAAAGATGATTCTAGTGTTATGACATGGATGGTGAATAGTGTTGACTTGAAGATCAGCTAGTCTCTCCTTTGCCTTCAGAATGCCAAAGCTATGTGGGATCAACTATCCCATGTGTATTTTTATAAATTGAACCCAAAGAAGTTTTTTGAGATCTTTAAAAATCTAGTGAAAAAGGAGTGTTCCACTGATGGGTCTATCGAAGACTACAATAACCAATGTTCAACACTCTGGGATGAATACAAAGTATACCATCCCCTCTCTTCTAACATCAAAGATTTTCAGAGGCAACACAAATAACTTCAGTTATCTTCATTTTTGGTTGGTCTCCCTTTATCTTTTTCTGGTGTTGTTGACCAGATATTAACTAATGATCCCTTACCTACACTAAGAGATGTTCTCAAGTGTATTCAACGCCTGCCATGTGTGTCCCTATCTACTACTTCCATTCAGTTCTTGTTGTCTACTCCTATGACTCGGGTCAAGGACATGGATGTGTCCACAACCGCAGTGGCGATGATCGTGTTTCTGGTACCCTTAGACGCGGTCCTCCTTTATATTTGTGGATGAGGCCAACATCAACTTCCTACAGATAATTACTTCTGCAATTTCTATGGATGCGCAAACCAAACTAAAGTATATTGCTAGAAAGAACATGGTGAACCTGCCTGGGCAAACCAGGTCTTTTCTACAGCTTCGAAGAATTTGATTGTTGCTACCTCCAATTCAACGTAGTCCATAGTTGACTGGATCTTCTCATAGTTTGAGAAACTCCTCTAGGCTTTTCTATTCTTGATAACTACTACCCTCGTTGGAGGTTCTTCTTCTATACTTACATCCCCTACTATTTACAATAAAAATAATTGTCATTGACGTAGGAACCCTTAAAAGTTGTCTTATATGTTCCAAGATTCCCTCTTAATCTGCTATATGTTAGTAATATTGTTAATAGCCTTCAGTTCTCAATCACTTTTGATCCTGAGGGTGTGTGTTTCAAGATCTCCAAATGAGGATAAGGATTGGTTCAGGCCATGAAGGACTAGACAGACTATATTAACTCAATGTGTTGCAATCTATTGCACCCCTACTATGTACTTTTGTGACTGGTCTTCAATGGCATTGTTGTCTAGGAAATCCTTCTGCTACAAAGTTACATTATTTATGTCCTAGTTTTTTTGGAAAACATTTTATATGTGAATCTTTCCAGTTTGGCAGACAGACCCAGGATATTTTCATAAAAAGAAAGAAATCAGTTCTAAAAATCTATTTAATAATGTTCATGCCGATATTTGGGATCCTTGATTTGTTCCTAGCTTATCTGGCTATCGCTATTTTATGAATTTTATTGATGACTATTCCATGGTGACTTGTCTGTTTCTCCTATAGGACCACAATAATATTGTGCAAACTGTGACCACCTTTTTTACTGAGATCCAAACCCAATTTAGAACTACTATTAAAATCTTGCAAACTGTTAATGCCTTAGAATATATGAAAAAAATTTGTGGATCACTTTGTAGTTCTCAGGGTATCATTCATCAGACTTGTTGTTCTTACACACCACAACAACATGGTGTGGCAGAAAGGAATAATTATCATTTTTTTGAAGTATTACGCACAATTCTCCTTCACTATCATGTTCCTAAACATTTCTGGCCTAAAGTTGTTTCAACAACATGATATTCAATTAACAGTATGCCTTCTTTTATGTTTCATAATAAAGTTCATGTCTCTCTCCTATATCCCAATGCGCGTTTGTTTTCTATTCCACTGTGTATCTTTGCCAGCACCTATACTATTAAGAATCTTTGCCCTGGGATATCTAAACTTGACCACACTCCACTAAGTGTGTCTTTCTAAGATATTAACAAACTCAAAAAGGATACCGGTTTTGTGATCCTATCAATTGACAATGGTTTGTGAGTGCGGATTTTGTCTTTTTTTAACACATGTTGTACTACTTTGACAACGGGTCTACCTTATCTAGTGATCTTTTAGATCTTACTCTTATGCATGAGGTGGTAGAACATGATCACACTGATGAAATTGAAGAGACGTCCATGAGAAGATCCACATACAATCCCATATTTGGCTCCTCAACAACCAGTTCCTCCCTCATCGATCGATCACAACACCTGCTAGGTATTCTCTGACCTACATCTTCCTATTAGTCAAAGTAAAGGAGCTTTTTTCTATAATGAAAATTTTATTAGTAATTTCTACTCTTTCACTAATCTTGGTGTTATCTTTGCATGTTTTATTATTTCTCTTTTTGCTATTTCTATACTAAGGAATGCTACACAATCTCTTTAGCATCCTTCTTGGCATCAAGCTATGGAAACTAAAATGACTGTCCTTCAAGATTGCAAGACTAGGGATCTTGTTGATCGTCCTAAAAATTGTCTGACTGTTGGTTTTTGTTGTATTTTACCCTCAAATATCAATAAGATGGTTCAGTTGAATGACTGGAATCTCGACTGGTAGTAAAAGGTTACACTCAATTGACTATATTGAAACTTTTTCTCCTGTTGCTAGATTGAATTTTGTAAGAGTGCTTATATCTGTTGCTATGAATAAGGATTGCCCCCTTTTTCAACTTGATGTTAAAAATGTCTTCCTATATGGTGACTTACATGAGGAAGTCTACATCAAGAAACCACCTAGTTTAGTAATTTAGAGGGAGTGGTCCAATGTTTGCAGACTCAGGAAGGTGATCTACGTCCTAAAACAAAGCCCACGAGTTTGGTTTGACACATTGAGTCTGATAATTTTCAAATTATAATTTCAACACTCACATTCAGATCATTCCCTTTTTATTAGAAAGACCAATTATGGGCTTGTTATTCTTATTGTTTATGTGGATGACATAATTCTATCTGGTAGTGATTATGAAGGCATTGTTGCTAACAAAAGATATTTAGAACAACATTTTATTACTAAAGATCTTGGTAAACAAGTTTTGGTTCAGTAACTTTCTGACAACAAGCTTAGAAACGTGTGTTGCCCTAGGTCTGGCGCCGCCTCAGCGACGGACAGACGGCCGACTCTGAGGTAAGCCCCTCCCTCCCCCCAGAGGGGGTTATCCCTCCTCCCTCTCTAGCGCCATGGCTGCGGTGATGCCTCTTGGAGTTGAGGCACCTGTTGCGCCAGAGCGCCCCACCCTCAGAAGGGCCTGGAACTAGGTTCTGGCCGGCGGAGGACTAGACAGCGAGAAGCATACGTTCAACCCACCTGAGAGGATCGACGGCAAGTGATTCGTGACAATAGATGAGCCAACCTACGACGCCATGGAGAAGTGCTGGGAACATATAGCGGTTCTATATGTGATGGGAAGAGGCCATATTACCATCATCTTCTTGCTTGGATTCGTAGGGTTTGGAAACCTAAGGGAGGTTTCGACCTATTCTCCAAGCCGAACAAGTTCTTCCTCCTTCGCTTCAACTCGGTCGAGGATAAGACAAGCATTATCAATGGTGGACCTCGATGGTTTGATAGACGTTTGGTGGTCTAGATCAACATACCAAGCATGGGGCACAACTGGTCCCCTAGGGCTATTGGGATCATCGCTAGCGGAGTAGGGAAACTACTCAGGATCGACTACAAGTCCTTAGGGTAGGAGTCGCTGGGAGAGGCATGTGCGTTGGTGGAAATCGACGCCGATGAAGAACCTCTGCAGGAGGTGTGGGTCAACATGCCTCGGTGTGACCCTATTCCGGTGAAGATTCAATATGAACATGTCCCGAAGAGGTGCATCGAGTGTAGGGTATTTGGCAATGATGGGTCAGATTGCCCTATCAAATCGAATGCTGAGGTGGTAGATCCTGCTCCAACAATGCAAATCTGGAAGGTAGTTGGTAAAAAAGGAAAGGTTGCGACTGTTGCTAGTGCTACGGAGGATGAACAAGGGGTCGATCAGATCATGGTTGTTAGTTCAAGCAGAAGACAAGATGGTGGTGCCTCTTCCTCAGGTGCCATTGGCACTGGACCACGGGCCAATGGCGGACATGCTGACGGTGTTGGCAACAACACGGGGGTCTTGGGTGCTGCTGGGCTTGAATCGGGTGCACAGGCTGATGGTGGAGCGCCCCATCCTGGAGGAGGTCGTGCTGGCATGGCTAATGGAAGGGTTGGCTCGACGGGTCAAGGAGGTGGTAGTGTTGCGGGTGTTGCAACTACGGCTACTGTGGAAGCATCTTCGGTTGCAGCTAGGGTTGCTGGTGGGGTGACGCAGCGTCACGGTGTTGATGTGAATGATGGTGCTGGTGATGCAGTCACTGGAGGACCGGGCGGCAGTAGTGTTGCAGGTGTTGTATCTTCGGCTACTATGGCAACGTCTCTGGTTGTTGCTAGGGTTGCTGGTGGGTCGACGTAGCGTCATGGAGGTGATGTGAATGATGGTGCTGGTGTTGTAGTCACTGGAGGATCGGGCACTACAGACCCGATGATGGATTCTTGCATTGCTCGTTCAGGGGAGACTGATGATTCAATAATCAGACAGTCCACTGGTTCTTCCTCTTCTTCATTGTCCAAGGCTTCAAGGGTGTCCAAAGGTGATGGGTCTCGTAAGACCCGTTCGGCTTCCAGAGGTCATTAATGACCTTTCCCATGACTAATGTCTGTGGCTCAGGGAAGCCACATAAAAAGAAAGAAGTAAGGAGAACCATCCTTGATAATAAAGCGACAATGTCCATTCTTGTTGAATCTAAAATCAAGTCTCACATGATACATACATCTGATCGTATGTTCCCTAAAGGCTGGTTATGGGTTTCTAATCATCTGCATGATCATAATGGTCGTATCTACGTTGGATGGAATCCTAATTGCTGGACTACTTCTGTGGTTGAGATGGATGACCAACAGGTCACTTTGAAATGCATTAATAAAGGTGGTTTCATCATCTACACAACTGCTATCTATGCTAGGAACTCTGTGTCTGAGCGTTCTTTTCGGTGGTGTACCTTGGAGAGGATTGCTACTAGCATAGATGAAGCTTGGTTTATCACTGGTGACTTCAATTATATCAGGAAGCAAGAGGATAAGGATGGGGGTCTTGAGGTGCCCTCTATTATCCTTAGTTCTTTTAATGTTGCTCTTGATAATGCTGGTCTAACCGAATTACCTGTCATTGGTAAGGAGGTTTATACATGGCATAACAAGCAAGGTGTTGCTAAAAGGGTGGCGTGAAAACTTGATAGAGCCTTTGTTAATGATGCTTGGCTGACTAAATTTCCTGGTTCCAAAACAAAGTTCATCACATGTAATTACTCAGATCACTGTGCACTAAACATCAATATGAAGCCTATCTCTTTCAAGAAGAAGCCTTTCTGTTTTCTCAATTTCTGGCTCGATTGGGAAGGTTGTCGGGACATTATTAAAGAGGCTTGGACTACTGAAATCCACAGTAATCCTCTCTTCCAATTCTATCACAAACTCAAGAATGTCAAAGAGAAGTTGAAGACTTGGTCCAAACAGTATTTCAACCTCAAGAACCTGATTGCTAGAGAAAGAATGGAGCTCGAAGACATTTCAGCTATGGTCTATAGATGTCCTCTAGATCCAGATCTCATTCATGCTGGAAAAAAAAACCCTTGAAAGATTGGACTTGCTTCTTAAGGCAGAAGAGGTTTATTTCTAGCAGTGTATTAGAATGGAGTGGCTCTCCAATGGTGATAGAAACACTATTGTCTACCATACCATGGTCAAGATACGGGATGCTAATAACTCTATAACTGAACTTTTTGACTCACATGGTAATCTATTGTAGGATAAAGATGCTATTACTGATGAAATTGTCCAGTATTTTGAACAACTATATAATCAACCTTGTGATGCTTCAGTCTCTTATATTCCAGATTGGTCACCTCTTGTTTCTAGAATTGACAATGCCATGCTATGCTCTACTCCAAGTTTGAGTGAGGTTCGTGATGATGTGTGGAGCATAGGACCTCACAAAAGCCCATGCCTGGATGGATTCAATGGTTAATTCTATAGGGGTAATTGGAACGTCATTTGTGATGATCTCCTTAAGGCTGTCCAATGGATTTTGGAAGGGGGAAACATGGTTAGGCAAGTCAACCATGTTTTTCTTTCTCTTATTCCCAAGAAGGATATTGTTTCGTCCCCTGCTGACTTCGGGCCAATCTCCTGCTGCTCGATGCTCTATAAAATTATCGCTAAAGTCATATCAAGGAGACTAGCTACTCTTCTTCCAAAGATTATTTCTCCCTACCAAGGTGCTTTTGTCAAAGGTAGGAGTATTGAGGATTGTTCCCTTCTTGCGGATGAATTCACTCTTAGGTTCAATCGGAAATCCAGTCCTCCCGCTGCTTGCATCAAGTTGGATATTACTAAGGCTTTTGATTCTGTTCGTTGGTCTTAACTTTGGGATTGTCTCTACGGCCTCGGGTTCAATGAAAAGTTTATCTCCATTCTTAAGAAATGTGTGGAAACTCCATCTTTTTCTCTCTTACTAAATGGTTCTTCGGTTGGCTCCTTCAAAAGCTCCAATGGTCTTAGGCAAGGCGATCCCTTATCCCCTCTACTTTTCGCTATTGCTATGGAAGGTCTCAGCAGATGTCTTGAGGAGGTGTATGATAATAGACTCATCAGGAGCTATTCCATCAATGGGACCAAAGCTCTTAGCCATCTTCTGTTTGTGGATGATGTACTTATCTTTTCCGAGGGACGTCTTTGCAGCCTTGTCAAACTCAAACAGGTTTTTCTTGAATTTGGTTCTGTTTCTGGCATGAAATGCAATCTGAATAAAATACATATATTCGTATCCTCTTCTTACCGCAACAAGGATGCCTTGATTAGCTGCTTGGGTATTCAGCGTGGTATGTGGCCCACAAAGTATCTTGGTTTTCCTATGGCTGGAGGTAATCTCAGGAGGCGTCATTTCCATGAATGCTTAGATAAGCTCAGAGATATGATACATAGATGGTCTGGTTCTAAAATATTTATGGATGGACGTCTTGTGCTTGTTAAGCACTGTGCCATGGGTCTGATCAGCTATTGGATGTGTATGGGTGACATCCCTCCTGTTGTCTTACGAAGAATGGAGTTGTTACTTTCTGACTTCCTTTGGGGTAGCTCGGTGCACCCCTCTAGTTGGTCACGTTTAGCTTACCCGCTTGGAGAAGGTGGCTTGGGGCTTAAGAGACTTGATGAACTTGCAGATTACCATTCATTACGTCGCATCAAGAAGTTCACCCAAGCTCAATGTATATGGATCTCATGGATTTCTTGTAGGTATGGTGATATCTTGTCTATTGCTTCCAGGAATGGCTCTACTTGTCACATACGTATGGTAGCTCTATGGCCTTCCTTCTTAGGTTGGGAAGGCAAGGATCTTTGGGAGAACGCAAGACAAAAGCATCCAACTGATAAGGCTTATGGAAATCTTTGGCTCTCCAAGCACTATCCTAGATGGAGTCTTACTACCTTTAGAGCACTCACAAATGTACTACCTACTATGGAAAAGATTAGTTCCTGGTCGGGGGCTCCTGTTCCTGCATGCTTACTATGTGGCCAACACAATGAATCCATTACTCATCTTTTTGAGGGCTGTAAATACTAGAAATATATTTGGGGACGCGCTCAACTTAAACTCAACATCAGAGCCTCATATTCTCTATATGAATGCCTCATGGATCTTGGTAAAAGGTCAAAGCAATTCAGAATCATTGAACTTTGGGCCATCACTGGTGTTGTTCACTTCATTTGGGGGAGCGTAATAAGAGGCTACATAACAGTGGCACTTCTGACTTTGTCGCCATCTTCATCCGTCTTGCACTTGAGATCAAGAGAATGTATTTTAATTTTAAATCTTGTCTTGATTTTCCTCCTATTATAGATAGGAATTGGGATCTGCTGTAACAAATTCCTAGGTGTGTGTAGTCACATGTTTGGGTGTGGCATGTAACTTTATCCCCTTATAGGGGGTTTTTGGAATATATTTACCCAATTTTCCAAAACAAAAAGATCTTTGTAACATCCCTGACCTGGGTTATGAACTAACCCCAGGTGTTTTGCTTAATCATGTGATTAAATGCTTGTGGTTATCTGTTGATAATGTAATTAAAGCTTCTGAGGAACATATATTTCCCTTTCTGTCCTTTTTAAACAATATTGTAATATTATTTTGTTAAAAGTGGACTTATGTGCAAATTACCCAATTAGAGGGGTTAACTTGCAAATTGCACATGTTTAGATGTTCCTCTGATGATAAGACATCATAAGAATGAATTTTATGAAGTATTATGGATTCTCCAAGCTTGGGCACCAAGATGCAGCTTGTAGAGTAATCCTTGTACTTTAAACCCGAGTTTTGGTGTAAAGTGCAATTTACCCAAAACCTGGGGTGCAACATGTAAAATACACCCTCTAGAGTATCTTTTATGACTCTTGGCATCAACTAGAGTAAAAATGATGAAGAGGGCGCTTCATTTGAATAATCAAATAAGAAAGATAACCTTTATAATTAAATAACCAAGTTGTAAGTGAAATGACCCTTTTATGTGAGCAACTTAGTAGGATGTTTGGTTTCTTTTTCCTCTAAACCTTGGTTAAAGGAGGAGTTTTTCTTAAGTATAGAAAGGAGGGGTTTGGTTAAGAAGGAGAGAAGGACCCATATGAGAAATAGAAGAAAAGATTGTCCTTATCTTGAAAACATGCCCAAAGTATATATACACCTTTCTTTTACAACCAAGGGATCGTTTCCCTTTCTCTTTTCACTTATCTCTTGCTGTGGCCCACTAAGGAAGGAGCTCAGGAGCAGGGGAGAACGGCTAAGTAAAGTTGGGTAAGCTTTGGTTATCTTCTAGCTCGGATTCATGGAGGAAAACATGATATAAGGTTGGTTTGCTAGCTTTTCTTACTTAGTTCTTCTTTCTAGCCATCCTTTCCAACCAATTCTTGAAGAAGAAACCTTGGAGGACCTGTGGAGCTCAAGCCACCATTAAAGCTTCGAAGCTTGGAGCTCTAGAGCTGGTTCTAAGGTGGGTTTTAAAACTCTAAACCCTTAAACTTTGTTATGCATCTTTCTTTCTTGCAAAAGTAGTTTGTTCTTCTTTCCCCCATCCTTCCTTGCTTTCTTGCAACTAAAACCATGAAGAACAGACCTGTATCTGGAGGTAGAAGAAGGGGGCGTGAATACCAATGTTACTTTAGAAAACGATCTTGCACCCTTGGCCAAACGGTTTGCAAAACCATTTGGGGGTTTGCAAAACCGTTTGAGGGGCAAACGGTTCACAAGGTCGGTTGGAGAAAACGGTCTCCAAGACCATTTGGTTGGGTTGACCAAGGGTTTACCGTTTGGGATTCCTGTTCATAATTATGTTGGTTAATAACCCTCCAAATTTGAGGGATTAACACCAAAGGAATCGTGAGTTGAAGGCAAATCAATTAGGTAAATCTAAATGGATTAAGTGCTGATTTTCAACCTGATTAACTTGACCTTTTTGGGCAAACGGTTTCAAAACCATTTGAGTGCGTTGACCAAGGGTTGACCGTTTGGGATTATTGTTCCTAATGATGTTGGTTAATGACTCACAAAATTTTATGGGTTAACTTACAAGGAATCGAGAGTTGAAGGCTAATCAATTAGATAAACCTAAATGGATTAAGTGCTGATTTTCAACCTGATTAACTTGACCTTTTTGGGAAAACGGTTTCAAAACCGTTTGAGTGCGTTGACCAAGCATTGACCGTTTGATATTACTGTTCCTAATTATTTTGGTTAATAACTCACCAAATTTTATAGGTTAATTCTCAAGGAATCATGAGTTGAAAGCTAATCAATTGGGCAAACCCTAATTGAATTTAGTGCTGAAATTCCAATGAGTTAATTTGAGATTTTGGGTTGATTATCCCAAACGGTTTCAAAACCGTTTGGGGATCACCCAAACGGTCTCAATACCGTTTGGGGGTCACCCAAGACCGTTTGGAGGTCTAGGGTGAAGTATGGATATGTGTTTGAAGATTCAAAGATGTGGCATGAACCCTAATCGGCTAAATGCTGATTTTGCAAGTGAATGAGATGATGTTTTGGGTTGATTGGCCCAAACGGTTTCAAAACCGTTTGGGGATCACCCAAATGGTTTCAAGACCGTTTGGGGATCACCCAAGACCGTTTGTATGTCTGGGGTTAAGTATAGTTGACCAATTGAAGGTCCAAAGGTACCAAATCATATTACAATTACGTGCTGATTTGTTGATCAACTCGATAGACCAATCCTTGATAGAATTTCACTAGAATCCAAGGGTTGGATGAGCCAAACGGTCTCAAGACCGTTTGGAGGTCACCCAAGACCGTTTGGAGTCTAGGGGTGAGTATGGTTAAGCAATTGATGATCCAATGTTACTAAGTTAAAGTGTAATCAATTGCTGATTTGGTGATCCATCCAATGATCCAAACCTTAATTGGTTGACTTGGATTTTGGTGATATGATGGGCAAACGGTCTCAAGACCTTTTGGAGGTCATCCAAACGACCTCAAGACCGTTTGGGGTCAGGTCATACCCAATTTGGATGATGGTTCTATGGTTTCAAAGTAACTAGTCTTACATTGATTAGTATTGAAGGATCATCGATTCCCAAACCCTAATTCATTTGAATCAAACCCTAATTGATGAATAATTGAGGGTCAGTTGAGGGTCAAATCAGTTTAAGGTTGAACTATTTAACTCAATTTAAGTATGAGGATAGGTCCAATTGATGATTGGTTCCATGAATTCAATGATTGAAGGAATCAATATTGAGAACCCTAAACCAATTGGTGTAGTTGAGACCAACCTTGGTCCATGCGGTTTTGAGGAGGTTTGGACCAAACGGTCTCAAGACCGTTTGGGACCAAACAGTCTCAAGACTGTTTGGGACCAAACGGTTTCAAAACCGTTTGGATTCATGCGGTTTCAAAACCGTTTGGAGGTTGAAAGTGCAAAACTGTTTGGGATCTTTTAAGGTCAAGAATGATTAATGCTTTAAAGACTTAGATGGTTCAATGGTTGTTTAACCTAAACCCTGAAGACACCTAAAGTCATTAAGAGGTTAAGTAATTAGTAAACTAATGTATGTTAGGATCAATGGTGAAGATTACAAAAGTACCCTTAGTGGGTTAGTGTGACTAGTACCCTCGATCAGGTAAACCCTAATGACCTTAATGGAGATGACTTGACTTATGTCAATCAAAGTTGAGTTGACTTAACCTAATCAAGAGTGATGTAAACATCATCTATTAGTAAGAGGAGAGAGAAGACTCCTAATATCAATGACAATCAAATAAGATACCTTTAAAATGTATCAATACATACCAATAGGGTATGATCCTTCATAAGGAGATCATGGAAACCCTAATTATGGAGATTATGAATCTTAACTTAATTTGAAGGTGTTAATGGAAGTAATCTTCATAAATAATGATGGTAAGACCTCAATTCACTGTGATGTGAATAATAAACCCTAATTTTAGGGTAAATCATGTAATGTGAATAGTAAACCCTAATTCTAGGGGAATAACATGATGTGAAATAGTAGTCCCTAATGGTGGGATATTAATCATAAACCTAATCTAGGGGAGATGTGATATGAATAGAAACCCTAATTGGAGGTGATGTTATGGGAAACCCTTATTAAGATGAATAGAAAGTTTAACTTATGGCTTATTAATCATGAAAACCTTGAGATGGTTTACTAGATAGTACAATAAGGTGAGGTGTAGCTAAATCAATGAAATAAGATGATTATGTCATAATCATATACAATAGGGTTAATGAACCCTGTGAATGATAAATGTGGTAATTTCAATAAATAAGGATTTAAGAGGTAATATGCCTAGATCTAAACATCCCTATGAATGAGTAATAGATTTTACACCTTATAATAATAATGGGTATCAAACTCTTAGAAATGATGTATACTAAAGCATGATGTAGATAACATCCTGAATATGAAGATACCTAGAATAGTTGATGATGATTTATCCTATATCAACAATGTTTAAACCTATATCATTACAGATAATTGGATAATTCTGATATATGATATATGCATCATAAGAGGAATGGGCTAATACTTAAAAGTGATGATCATTAATGATACATGATGAGTACAATAACCGAAATCAAACACTTATAACATCTTTGAATGCTCCCAATGGTAGTGGAGTATTATATTAGGGTTGAACTGATAATGTGAACAGGAAACCCTAATTAATGAAAGGTAGGGTACTTTAACCCTAAGTTTGGGTTATTCTTGTAAGTATGAAACCCTTTGAATGAATTATAACATGAGGAATCATTATACCTTATAAGTCAAAAGGGTTTAATAACCCTAATTGATTTGAATAAACCCTCACCCTAGAAATCAATCATGGTGATGTAACATGGTCATGGTATGATGTTGATAGCACGACCATGCTAAGGAGCACGGCCGTGGTAGCTTCCCTTTGTACGGCCGTGCAAGGTAGCATGGCCGTGGTGTTCTATGAATAAATTGAAAAGAATTGGTATTGTGCAGATATTATTATATATGCATGTCTTCAATTATATTAGTCATGCAGGCTGTTAGCAAGAAGTAACTATAGCCAGGTAAGGGTTATGATGTTTTATTCATTGAAAGTATGTTACAAGCTTTATGAATAATGATATACTATGTTTCCTGGTCTAAGAGGTAACATATGAGACGGATGGGCTGTAAGATCCATGAACAATATCTATGTTGTTACAATCAAGGTCATGTTGTTAAATGACTTATGATGTTCTAAAGATTTGAATACTCCTATTAGTAAATCATAATGATGAGATGATTAATAAATGATATCTATATGATAACGGATGTGAGTTAAACTTGATACATTTAGTATTCTTCTTTCATAGCAGTTGTTTTAATGATTAATGATTGAAAACATCCTTGATGCTAAAATAATACTAAAATGTACTTAAATAATCAAGTATAATGATGTCATGTAGGGCCCTGACCATAGATCCATCATTGTCAGAGACCAAATGATGGTGAAATAGGTTTTCCTAAGGGAACACCTAGAACATATACTTATGAGTATATGGGGGATTATGGACGTGAATATCCTTACGTCCTAATGTAGGAATTGATGTAGGATGTATCTTTAACCTATCAATCCTTCATTACATGTCTATGACGGGATGATGTACCACCAATCTCCCGAGGGAATCAACAATGCCGCATCGATGAGAGATAAACAAGAGATCCCTCGATGACGAAGAGAGTACAGAATGCCACTGTGACTCTATAGCGAAGTTCCAGAATACCCTGGATAGCTATCACAGCAGAGACACAAGATGTCCTGCAAGTAAATCCTCTTACTGACTGAGGAAGATGAGGTCATAAGAATCCGGCTCTTTTGATGACTTATGTATGGTACCAATGTGATTTCGTAATGATCGGTTGGAGTATGAGCAGTATACCTCATCTCCGCAGGGCATAATAATGTTTGGAAAACATAATCAGCCGTGTATAATAATTGCTTAGGTTGAACTAAGAGAAACAATGATTGATGTTACATTATTTATAATGTTCTAGTTAAATAACTAGTATACATGTTCTCCATATTCTTTAATGGGATATGCTTTTATATCCAATTAAGTTATAATTGAAATGTTGCTTTACTTGACATTAAACCTGCTGTTAAATGTTAATAATTATATTGCTTATTGTTATTTCTTATTGCAATAACAAAGCTTCTGGCGGAGAGTTATAACTCTCGCTGGGACAATTATTCAAATTGTCTCACCCCCGTGGGAATCAACTTTTTAGGTAGACGCCGAGGACGAAGGAATCCATCTAGGGATGAGCAACAGCAGTAGTAGCAACACCAGGGGCAACAATGAATCTTAGGTGGAGATAATGACTGTCAAGTCTTGTAGATAATAGGTCCTATGTGTCGTCTCTGTACTCTCAGGTCCTAGGAGTCAGTAGATCTGAGGTTTTTGGTTTAATGCCTCGAGATTTTTTTTTATCTTGCCTATACAGGTAATAGGGCAATGGATGTATGAAATCACTCGAGATGTGAATTCACATAGATGTAATGTCAAACCATGTTGTAAACAATTCATCTTGTTTTCTTATAAATAGTTTTATGGTTTAAAGGTCTCTTTTCAAAAAGTTTTTAAATTTTTAGTGATTTTGATAATTCCGCTGCTAATCAATCGCTTCTGCATTTGTTGATCTCGTTTTGGCAGTTTGGTCGCCACAATTTAGTGGTATCAGAGCTCTAGGTTCGTTGAGTCTACAGAGACATAGGACTAAGGTAGTAGAGTCTGTTCTAATGTCATCCAGTGTATCTGATGGTATCTTCTGCTCACATAGGAGGAGAAGAACTTGAAGATGACTGGATCGGACGAGGAGTTTGTTGCAGAGAGCAACAATGCTACACCAAGAAGAGGTGCAGAGGAGCAGGCAAGAGAGGGACAGTTACCTAAGATTCCCCTAGCTAATTCAACCATGATAAGGAATCCTTCCTTAGGAATCACTGTTGGGGAATTTAGGGAAACCATGATGTATCTAGTCGATCAAGCACTAGCAATGCAACCTAGGTTACCAGCCCCTAATGATGATGTTTTGGATATCAATAGAATATGTAACCCACAACAGCAGGTTGAAGCAATGGTAAATGATGAAGTTCTGAACTTAGAACGAGTCTGTGCTCAACATCAGCCTGTTGAATCAATATATAGTAATGTAGGGGTTAGAATACAACCAGAAACCAGGATCTGCCATGGGTGTAGGAATCCTGGACATATCAGACCTAATTGTCCAGAAAAGAAATATAAAGGAAGAATTGAGAAAAGGCCTATCCAAACCCAGGAGCAGAGACCTGGTAGTTCCAAAAGGAAGAAGTTTCTGGTGTCACTAACACAACCAGGACCTAGTGCACCAAGGCAATGGTTATCCAGAAAGGGTAAGGAACCCTTTAGACCACACCGGGAACCCAGAACTTGCTATCAATGTGGACAGGTAGGGCATCTGGTAAGAGATTGCCCAGCCAAAAATGTTATGGCAAATCAACCTCTAAGGCAGAATCAGCCTGAGACAATGAATAATCCTCGAGTCATGACAGGTTAGACGAAATAAATGTTATTCTTATATGTCTTTTTATGATCTCTTGGACAAAACTGAGAAAGTAATTGATTGAACTTTTCTTGATTAGTCCTATAAGGACTTATAATGTTGTATAAAATAGATGTTTCATGTTACATTCTTACCTTCATAAGAAAGATGAGGTATTAAAGAATTGGTCTGGATAGAAATTTAGTAAGATTAATACTTATACTTATAATGATAAGAAAAGAGAAGGAATATGGTATATATAAGTGCATACTACCTTATCTCAGTATTTATATACCCTGGCCAGGTATACAATTGTTGATGATAAAGTAAATATGGAAACTCTTAGATTGTTATCTTTTTTATTGCTCTGATCAAGCAGTCATTCTGAGACAATCTAATGAGTATTATGAAATAGAAAATATGGGAATAAGGGAGGACAATCCGGACCAGTAAAGTTGTAAGGATAATAATAAAGATGTTTATGGGTGATTACTTATAAAGGTATCAGTTTAACCTGGACTTTGGTTCTAAAATGAGAATATATGTAATAAGTAATGTCCCAAGATGAAAGGAAGAAAGAGATGTAATGTGTTGATAACACATGTGATAGGTACCAAAATAAGAATGCAATAATATATCAAATGATTTATATTAATTACCTGGAATGGTTAACTATGAAATTAAATTAAGCATATAGAATAATATGAACATCACATGTTAGGGGTTTATGTTTTTCATAAACATATCTTTCTCCAAGATATTTGTCAAATAAGTCCTTGTTTGATAAGTAACTTTTCCCTATGATAAAAGAATGTACAACTAATGATATAGTTAGTACAAATAATAAGGAAAGTTAGTATGGTGTTATCAGATGTGATGATGCAATCAAGGTATGGAAGCACTTATATAGTCTCAAAATAAATAACAGAGTATGAGTGTGATCTTAAGAAAAGTAGATCAAAACTTTATAATATCTCCATAATAATGAAATGTTATCTAAGGATGTAATGATACGATGCTTAAATAATATATGTTTTCCCTTTTCTTTCTGGGATTTCGGGGGCGAAATCCTTGTTAGGGGTTTATAATTTGTAACATCCCTGACCTGGGTTATGAACTAACCCCAGGTGTTTTGCTTAATCATGTGATTTAATGCTTTTGGTTATCTATTGATAATGTAATTAAAGCTTCTGAGGAACATATATTTCCCTTTCTGCCCTTTTTAAACAATATTGTAATATTGTTTTGTTAAAAGTAGACTTATGTGCAAATTACCCAATTAGAGGGGTTAACTTGCAAATTGCACATGTTTAGATGTTCCTCTGATGATAAGACATCATAAGAATGAATTTTATGAAGTATTATGGATTCTCCAAGCTTGGGCACCAAGATGCAGCTTGTAGAGTAATCCTTGTACTTTAAACCCTAGTTTTGGTGTAAAGTGCAATTTACCCAAAACCTGGGGTGCAACATGTAAAATACACCCTCTAGAGTATCTTTTATGACTCTTGGCATCAACTAGAGTAAAAATGATGAAGAGGGCGCTTCATTTGAATAATCAAATAAGAAAGATAACCTTTATAATTAAATAACCAAGTTGTAAGTGAAATGACCCTTTTATGTGAGCAACTTAGTAGGATGTTTGGTTTCTTTTTCCTCTAAACCTTGGTTAAAGGAGTATTTTTGCTTAAGTATAGAAAGCAGGGGTGTGGTCAAGAAGGAGAGAAGGACCCATATAAGTAATAGAAGAAAAGATTGTCCTTATCTTGAAAACATGCCCAAAGTATATATACACCTTTCTTTTACAACCAAGGGATCGTTTCCCTTTCTCTTTTCACTTATCTCTTGCTGTGTCCCACTAAGTAAGGAGCTCAGGAGTAGGGGAGAACGGCCAAGTAAAGTTGGGTAAGCTTTGGTTATCTTCTAGCTCGGATTCATGGAGGAAAACATGATATACGGTTGGTTTGCTAGCTTTTCTTACTTAGTTCTTCTTTCTAGCCATCCTTTCCAACCAATTCTTGAAGAATAAACCTTGGACGACCTGTGGAGCTCAAGCCACCATTCAATCTTCAAAGCTTGGAGCTCTAGAGCTGGTTCTAAGGCGGGTTTTATAACTCTAAATCCTTAAACTTTGTTATGCATCTTTCTTTCTTGCAAAAGTAGTTTGTTCTTCTTTCCCCCATCCTTCCTTGCTTTCTTGCAACTAAAACCATGAAGAACAGACCTGGATCTGGAGGTAGAAGAAGGGGGCGTGAATACCAATGTTACTTTAGCAAACGGTCTTGCACCCTTGGCCAAACGGTTTGCAAAACCGTTTGGGGGTTTGCAAAACCGTTTGAGGGGCAAACGGTTTCACAAGGTTGGTTGGAGAAAACGGTCTCCAAGACCGTTTGGTTGAGTTGACCAAGGGTTGACCGTTTGGGATTCCTGTTCATAATTATGTTGGTTGATAACCCTCCAAATTTGAGGGATTAACTCCAAAGGAATCGTGAGTTGCAGGCAAATCAATTAGGTAAATCTAAATGGATTAAGTGCTGATTTTCAACCTGATTAACTTGACCTTTTTGGGCAAACGGTTTCAAAACCATTTGCGTGCGTTGCTCAAGGGTTGACCGTTTGGGATTATTGTTCCTAATGATGTTTATTAATTACTCACCAAATTTTATGGGCTAACTCCCAAGGAATCGAGAGTTGAAGGCTAATCAATTAGATAAACCTAAATGGATTAAGTGCTGATTTTCAACCTGATTAACTTGACCTTTTTGGGAAAACCGTTTCAAAACCGTTTGAGTGCGTTGACCGTTTGATATTACTGTTCATAATTATGTTGGTTAATAACTCACCAAATTTGAGGGGTTAATTCTCAAGGAATCATGAGTTGAAAGCTAATCAATTGGGAAAACCCTAATTGAATTTAGTGCTGAAATTCCAATGAGTTAATTTGAGATTTTGGGTTGATTAGCCCAAACGGTTTCAAAACCGTTTGGGGATCACCCAAACGGTCTCAAGACCATTTGGGGGTCACCCAAGACCGTTTTTAGGTCTAGGGTGAAGTATTTATATGTGTTTAAAGATCCAAAGATGTGGCATGAACCCTAATCGGCTAAATGTTGATTTTGCAAGTGAATGAGATGATGTTTTGGGTTGATTGGCCCAAACGGTTTCAAAACCGTTTGGGGATCACCAAAACGGTTTCAAGACCGTTTGGGGATCACCCAAGACCATTTGGAGGTCTGGGGTTAAGTATAGTTGACCAATTGAAGGTCCAAAGGTACCAAATCATATTACAATTAAGTGCTGATTTGTTGATCAACTCGATAGACCAATCCTTGATAGAATTTCACTAGAATCCAAGGGTGGGATGAGCCAAACGGTCTCAAGACCGTTTGGAGCTCATCCAAACGGTCTCAAGACCGTTTGGAGGTCACCCAAGACCGTTTGGAGGTCTAGGGGTGAGTATGGTTAAGCAATTGATGATCCAATGTTTCTAAGTTAAAGTGTAATCAATTGCTGATTTGGTGATCAATCCAAAGATCCAAACCTTAATTGGTTGACTTGGATTTTGGTGATATGATGGGAAAACGGTCTCAAGACCGTTTGGAGGTAATCCAAACGACCTCAAGACCGTTTGGGGTCAGGTCATACCCAATTTGGATGATGGTTCTATGGTTTCAAAGTAACTAGTCTTACATTGATTAGTATTGAAGGATCATCGATTCCCAAACCCTAATTCATTTGAATCAAACCCTAATTGATGAATAATTGAGGGTCAATTGAGGGTCAAATCAGTTTAAGGTTGAACTATTTAACTCAATTGAAGTATGAGGATAGGTCCAATTGATGATTGGTTCCATGAATTCAATGATTGAAGGAATCAATATTGAGAACCCTAAACCGATTGGTGTAGTTAAGACCATCCTTGGTCCATGCGGTTTTGAGGAGGTTTGGACCAAATGGTCTCAAGACCGTTTGGTACCAAATGGTATCAAGACCGTTTGGGACCAAATGGTTTCAAAACCGTTTGGATTCATGCGGTTTCAAAACCGTTTGGAGGTTGAAAGTGTAAAACTGTTTGGGATCTTTTAAGGTCAAGAATGATTAATGCTTTAAAGACTTAGATGGTTCAATGGTTGTTTAACCTAAACCCTGAAGACACCTAAAGTTATTAAGGGGTTAAGTAATTAGTAAACTAATGTATGTTAGGGTCGATGGTGAAGATTACAAAAGTACCCTTAGTGGGTTAGTGTGACTAGTACCCTCGATCAGGTAAACCCTAATGACCTTAATGGTGATGACTTGACTTATGTCAGTCAAAGTTGAGTTGACTTAACCTAATCAAGAGTGATGTAAACATCATCTATTAGTAAGAGGAGAGAGAAGACTCTTAATATCAATGACAATCAAATAAGATACCTTTAAAATGTATCAATACATACCAATAGGGTATGATCCTTCATAAGGAGATCATGGAAACCCTAATTATGGAGATTATGAATCTTAACTTAATTTGAAGGTAATAATGGAAGTAATCTTCATAAATAATGATGGTAAGACCTCAATTCACTGTGATGTGAATAGTAAACCCTAATTTTAGGGTAAATCATGTAATGTGAATAGTAAACCCTAATTCTAGGGGAATAACATGATGTGAAATAGTAGTCCCTAATGGTGGGATATTAATCATAAACCTAATCTAGGGGAGATGTGATATGAATAGAAACCCTAATCGGAGGTGATGTTATGGGAAACCCTTATTAAGATGAATAGAAAGTTTAACTTATGGCTTATTAATCATGAAAACCTTGAGATGGTTTACTAGATAGTACAATAAGGTGAGGTGTAGCTAAATCAATTAAATAAGATGATTATGTCATAATCATATACAATAGGGTTAATGAACCCTGTGAATGATAAATGTGGTAATTTCAATAAATAAGGATTTAAGAGGTAAGATGCCTAGATCTAAACATCCCTATGAATGAGTAATAGATTTTACACCTTATAATAATAATGGGCATCAAACTCTTAGAAATGATGTATACTAAAGCATGATGTAGATAACATCCTGAATATGAAGATACCTAGAATAGTTGATGATGATTTATCCTATATCAACAATGTTTAAACCTATATCATTACAGATAATTGGATAATTCTGATATATGATATATGCATCATAAGAGGAATGGGCTAATACTTAAAAGTGATGATCATTGATGATACATGATGAGTACAATAACTGAAATCAAACACTTATAACATCTTTGAATGCTCCCAATGGTAGTGGAGTATTATATTAGGGTTGAACTGATAATGTGAACAGGAAACCCTAATTAATGAAAGGTAGGGTACTTTAACCCTAATTTTGGGTTATGATTTTAAGTATGAAACCCTTTGAATGAATTATAATATGAGGAATCCTTATACCTTATAAGTCAAAAGGGTTTAATAACCCTAATTGAGTTGAATAAACCCTCACCCTATAAATCAATCATGGTGATGTAACATGGTCATGGTATGATGTTGATAGCACGACCATGCTAAGGAGCACAGCCGTGGTAGCTTCCCTTTGCACGACCGTGCAAGGTAGCATAGCCGTGGTGTTCTATGAATAAATTGAAAAGAATTGGTATTGTGCAGATACTGTTATATATGCATGTCTTCAATTATATTAGTCATGCAGGCTGTTAGCAAGAAGTAACTATATCCAGGTAAGGGTTATGATGTTTTATTCATTGAAAGTATGTTACAAGCTTTATGAATAATGATATACTATGTTTCCTGACCTAAGAGGTAACATATGAGACGGATGAGATGTAAGAGCCATGAACAATATCTATGTTGTTACAATCAAGGTCATGTTGTTAAATGACTTATGATGTTCTAAAGATTTGAATACTCATGTTCATAAATCATAATGATGAGATGATAAAGAAATGATATCTATATGATAACTGATGTGAGTTAAACTTGATACATTTAGTATTCTTATTTCATAGCAGTTGTTTTAATGATTAATGATTGAAAACATGCTTGATGCTAAAAGAATACTAAAATGTACTTAAATAATCAATAAGTATAATGATGTCATGTAGGGCCCTGACCATAGATCCATCATTGTCAGAGACCAAATGATGGTGAAACAGGTTTTCCTAAGGGAACTCCTGGAACATATACTTATGAGTATATGGGGGATTATGGACGTGAATATCCTTACGTCCTAATGTAGGAATTGATGTAGGATGTATCTTTAACCTATCTATCCTTCATTACATGTCTATGTCGGGATGATGTACCACCAATCTCCCGAGGGAATCAACAATGCCGCATCGATGAGAGATAAACAAGAGATCCCTCGATGACGAAGAGAGTACAGAATGCCACTGTGACTCTATAGCGAAGTTCCAGAATACCCTGGATAGCTATCACAGCAGAGACACAAGATGTCCTGCAAGTAAATCCTCTTACTGACTGAGGAAGATGAGGTCATAAGAATCCGGCTCTTTTGATGACCTATGTATGGTACCGATGCGATTTCGTAATGGTCGGTTGGAGTATGAGTGGTATACCTCATCTCCGCAGGGCATAATAATGTTTGGAAAACATAATTAGCCATGTACAATAATTGCTTAGGTTGAATTACGAGAAACAATGATTGATGTTACATTGTTTATAATGTTCTAGTTAAATAACTAGTATACATGTTCTCCATATTCTTTAATGAGATATGCTTTGATATCCAATTAAGTTATAATTGAAATGTTGCTTTACTTGACATTAAACCTGCTATTAAATGTTAATAATTATACTGCTTATTGTTATTCCTTATTGCAATAACAAAGCTTCTGGCGGAGAGTTATAACTCTCGCTGGGACAATTATTCAAATTGTCTCACCCCCGTGGGAATCAACTTTTTAGGTAGACGCCGAGGACGAAGGAATCTATCTAGGGATGAGCAATAGCAGCAGCAGCAACACTAGGGGCAGCAGTGAATCTCAGGTGGAGATACTGACTGTCAAGTCTTGTAGATAGTACGTCCTATATGTCGTCTCTGTACTCTCAGGTCCTAGGAGTCAGTAGATCTGAGGTTTTTGGCTTAATGCCTTGAGATTTTTTTTGTATCTTGCCTATACAGGTAATAGGGCAATGGATGTATTAAATCACTCGAGATGTGAATTCACAGAGATGTAATGTCAAACCATGTTGTAAATAGTTTATCTTGTTTTCTTATAAAGAGTTTTATGGTTTAAAGGTCTCTTTTCAAAAAGTTTTTAAATTTTTAGTGATTTTGATAATTTCGCTGCTAATCAATCACTTCCGCATTTGTTGATCTCATTTTGGCGGTTCGTTCGCCACAATCTTGGTAAACTCTAGAACTTTTTGAGAATTGAAGTTTCCAAAACAATTCAGGTATCTATCTATCATAGTCCAAATATGTTCTAGGTATACTCATGAAAATGGGAATACTTGATCTAAACCTACTAGTACTCCTCTTATAACGACCCCACTTCCCAGTAACCCCCAATCAAGGGAGACCAAAAGGTCATAGATTCTATTCCAATAATTCAGGATCCATGGTTTGACATTTAATCAAAAATAATTATCAAATTCTACTATTTCTAAACTAAAATTCTAGAATAAAAAAATAATTTTTTGCATACCTTAAAAATTCGGATTTAGACTTCTATCCACCAAACAAGTCTATCTAACTATTCCTCCTTGAACAGATTAATTGTATCTTCACACTATTTCAATTTATTGTTTGTCCTTTTTCAGATATGCACCTAAAATGCCGAAAAACAAAACGTCGCTCAGTATATTTCTATACTGGTATGTGGGGAACAATCACAATTTCACAAATAGTTTCTAACAACCTAATTATCACAAATAATTCATTAACAATCCAAATTATGCTTTCAACGTGACTTCTCAACCGCTTTTGCCCTAAACTCTGGATTACCCTCTCTTAGGGTTTTATCCTTGCAAGGGACATAAGGCCACCTTCTCCATCCTGATCTTAGTGCCTGGGGTCACCTCTCGAGGTGTCCAATGGTCTTCCCTCTGGGGCTTGACCAAATCAGGCCTTCCCTTTGGGGCTTGGTCTTGCAACATACATCAGGGTGGCATGTAGGTTTGAGAAACATGTTCATATTTAATTGTGATACTCATAGTGTAACAACCCTGACCTAAATTATACTTAAACCCTAGGTTTTTTATTAATAAATGTGATTAAATGCTTAATCTCATCTTATGAAAAGTAATTAGGCCTCAAGAGGAACTTATGTTGCAATTCTAGTCCTTTTTGAACATTGTTGAAATCAATGTTTTGTTTGTATTGGACTAAAGTGCAAATTACCCAAGTTGAGGGGTTTAAGTGCAATTGTGCATGATAATATGTTCCTCATGTGTTGAATCATCATGAGAGTGAAAATTATGCTGAGGTATGGCTTATGGAAGCCTGAACACTAAGAAAGAGCTAATAAAGCAATGTTTGTGCATAAAAACCTAGTTTTGGAGTAATGTGCAATTTACCCAAAACCAAGGGTTCAATATGAATCTACCACTTCAATAAAGTCCCTAATGTTTCTTGGCATCATGTAGAACAAATAAAATGAGAGGGACTTCTCATTTGAGATAAGATGGAGGAGAGAGAATCTTGATATTAAAATAATCAAGATTTAATCCTAAGTGAAACCCTAATCCAATTTAGGGCAAAAATGAATGTATTAATTAAAGGGACTTCAAAAAAAATTAAAATGGTTGGATTCAGATGTGTTTTTATAAGCCTAAAGCCTTGCAAAGGCACGAGCATATCCTAAGGAGGTGAAATTCCACTCACCATTATTATAAGAAAAAGAATTTCCACTCAAATAAGGATATTCTTATTATAAGGGTTAAGGTGCTTAATTTCTTTTCCATTAATTCATGGATAATGGAAGGGAGTTCGGTGGGGATAGAGATGCCCTTGCATGCAAGAAAACAAGGGGGAAGTGGCGGCAACAATTTTGGAATTAAAAGACTTTTATGAAGTATCTTCTCTCTCCTCAATTTTCTTATAAAAGTGCCTTTTCCAAGCCAAATGAAAGGCTTTTACGACCCCACTTCTTCTCCTTGCTCTCAAAACTGACCAAGAAGGCTAAGGACAGCAGGGAGCACGTCCCCAACCTGTTGGTAAGCCTTTGATCTTCTTTCTTCATGATTTCATGGTGAAAATCATAAAACAATGTGTAATTCCTTCATTTCTTCACTCAATCTTCAATTCTAGCCGATCATTTCACTCCAAATCTTGAAGTTGAGACTTGGAATAGTTGGAGAAGCTTCATCCACCATTATATACGTGTATCTTGGAGCTTGGAGATCAGATTTGAGGCAGGTTTTATAACTTGAACCCTTTTTCAGTGTTATTCAACCATTAATCTTGTAATTTCAATGATTCCTTCATTATCTTGATTAATTGCTGGTTGAAATTGCTTAATTCATGAAATCATAAGTTGTTAGAACTTCAGGGACAAAGGTAGATGATGATGACATCATCTTGGATACTTTTTCCAAAGAAATCATGGTTCATACGGTTTTGAGTTAATTGCTCATGCGGTTTCACCAAACCGTTCGAGAGCAAATGGTTTGAAACCGTTTGGGAGCAAACGGTTTCAAAACCGTTTTAGTGAGTTGAAAAAGGGTTTACCGTTTGAGATTATTGTTCCTAATAATTTTGGTTAATTACTCACCAAATTTGATGGGTTAACTCCCAAGGAATAGTGAGTTGAAGGCCAATCAATTAGGCAAAGCCTAATTGGATTAAGTGCTGATTTTCAACTTGATTGTTTTGTCTTTTTGGGAAAATGGTTTAAAAACCGTTTGAGAGGGTTGAACAAAGGTTTAACGTTTGCGATTCCTGTTCCTAATGATGTTGGTTAAAAACTCACCAAATTTTATGGTTGAATTCCAAAGGAATCATGAGTTGAAGGCTAATCAATTAGGCAAAGCCTAATTGGATTAAGTGCTGATTTTCAACTTGATTTATTTTCCTTTTTGGGAAAACGGTTTCAAAACCGTTTGATAGGGTTGACCAAAGATTGAACGTTTGATATTACTGTTCCTAATGATGTTGGTTAAAAACTCACCAAATTTTATGGATTAATTCCAAAGGAATCATGAGTTGAAGGCTAATCAATTAGGCAAAGCCTAATTGGATTAAGTGCTGATTTTCAACTTGATTAATTTGACTTTTTGGGTTATTTAACCCAAACGGTTTCAAAACCATTTGGGGATTACCCAAACGGTCTCAAGACCGTTTGGAGGTCACCCAAGACCGTTTTTAGGTCTAGTGTTGGATATGGTTAAGTGTTTGAAGGACAAAAGATATGGTGTTAACCCTAATCGGCTAAGTGCTGATTTTGCATTGGAATGAGTTGATGTTTTGGGTTGATTGACCCAAACGGTTTCAAAACCGTTTGGGAATCACCCAAACGGTCTCAAGACCGTTTGGAGGTCACCCAAGACCGTTTGTAGGTCTAGGGTTAAGCATGGTTGACCAATTGAAGGTCTAAAGGTACCAAATCACTTTGCAATTAAGTGATGATTTGATGAGCAACTCAATAGCTCAAGCCCTAATGATTTTTTCACTAGAATCCAAGGGTTGGATGAGCCAAACGCTCTCAAGACCGTTTGGAGCTCATCCAAATGGTCTCAAGACTGTTTGGAGGTCACCCAAGACCATTTGGAGGTCTAGGGGTGAGTATGGTTAAGCAATTGATGATCCAATGATACTAAGTTAAAGTGTAATCAATTGCTGATTTGGTGATCAATCCAATTATCCAAACCCTAATTGGTTGACTTGGATTTTGATGATGTGATGGGCAAACGGTCTTCACCTACTTGGCCAAACGGTCTTCACCTACTTGGCCAAACGGTCTTCACCTACTTGGCCAAACGGTCTTCACCTACTTGGCCAAACGGTCTTCACCTACTTGGCCAAACGGTCTTCACCTACTTGGGCAAACGTTCTCAAGCACCACCTTTACCAAATGGTTTCAAACCGTTTGAACTTTGAAAGACCAAGACCGTTTGGAGGTCAAGTAGTCAAAGTTGATTGTAGATTCAATTGATCAATTCAATTGGATACCTTATGTAATGGAGGTCCAAGGTGACTGAATCTCTCGAGAATAGAGATGATGAATGACTCATTGATCCAATGATAATTAGTAATGATAATCAATGAAGGTACAAATATTGAAACCCTATTAGTACCTAAGTGATTAGTGCCAATTAAGGGATGAACCCTAATTGCTTATAGGATCAATGACTTGGTACACTATGTCATTCATAGTTGTATGTACTTGATTGAAGGGATGATATGACCTTATCAAGTTGAGATGATGTTAGCATGAATTCATAACATGAATATGATTCATGTGGAGATTAAGGGTATGATCCTTAAGTAAAGAGATCATGAAACCCTAATCATGAACATAAACCCTAATTGACAGGGTTATTGAATTCTAACCCTAATTGAGGGAAATTCTAAATGAAACCATAATCCAGGGTAAGGATGTAGCCCTAATCTAGGGTAATCATAAGTGAAACTCTAATTTAGGGAAAAGAGATGTAAATACCTAATTGGGATGAATAGTGAATCTCCAATTATGGATAATTGAATGAAATCCTAATAGAGATGAATAGTAGACCCAAATTGTGGGAAACTATGGTGGAAACCCTAGTTGAGGGTGATTCCATGAGAAACCCTAGTTGAGGGTGATTCCATGAGAAACCCTAGTTGAGGGTGATTCTATGAGAAACCTTAACTAAATATTAACACCACATGACGTACTAATGTTATGTTGTGATAAGAGGCCCTAAGAAGGATGAAGGCATGTGAGACTTTAATGAGGAGTCATAATACATAAAGCCCTAATCTTGGATAATATGATAATGAATCATAATTCTAATCCTAAGTAAGGGTATAAAGAAACCCTAATGATGAGATAGAAGTAATGGCCTTATAAAGGTGAAACATTTCATGTGATTGAATATATGCAACCTAATTGTAAGCAGTGTCTTTACCATTAGACAAGTCCATATCATTAAACATAGTTGGACAACTCTAATGTGTGGCCTATGCATTATATGCTATAGGTAAGTGATTAGTGATGGAATGTATTAAGAAGGGAAATACCTTAATACAAGATAAGATGTCTAATTCAGGAGAGTCTGAAGTGATGAGAAAGTGATACATCAAAATATGATAGTTATCACATTCAACACTTCAGGGTTTATATGCCTTGATGTACTTCAAATCCAATATAATTAGGTAAGAAACATATGAATTTTGTTATGAAACTATTACGATGAAATGTAATGAGTTGTTACACCTTGATGAGTGTTAATTAATGTACCTTGAGAATGGGGTTAAGCCCAAATGATGTGCATGATATAATCATACCATGATGAGGATGAGAAATGAACTCATACCTTGAATTGATGATCATTAATGCTATATGATGAAAGTAATGTTCTAGAATAATCAAATATGATATCCTTGAATTCCCCAGAGGTATGGAATAATGTATTAAGGGTTGGACAGATAATGAGATCATGAAATCTTTATTAATGAGAAATGGGGAACCCTAAACCTAATTTGAGTAAAGGGAATGAAAAGCCCTATTTAATAGTACCTAATTCTTGGTAGAGGAATGATGGTGTTACTATTGCATCACATGATGTGATGAATATCTTGTATGACTCTTATCATGCCTAATAACCATATAGATATTATGAGGTGATGTATATAGCTAGTTTGAGTTGTGACATTTATATAATAAATGTTGATTGGCATTATGTGCCTTAATGTTGTTGTTGCTTAGTAAAAGAAGCAATATGCATGGACTTTTATGAGTCACATGAGTAATTTGTTACCTAGTGAGAGGTGACAAGATATTTCATGGCTTTGTGAGCCAGGTGTGATGCTTGTGTAACAAGTATCATGAATGCCTTGGTCAGATGACCTGAAGGTGATGGTTACCTAAAAAAGGTATAATAATGCTCAATGATGAGTTAAGGGTTTGAATACCCAAAACCATATGATTATGGTGATGAGAATTTGAAGGGATGAGAATTCCCAGTATTGAAATGAGGGACTGAGTTCCCAGGGTCTTTGAAAGACTGATAAATATCTGATAAAAGTAGTACATGTCTCTTTATAGCATTGTTGTAATAAGTTATGTTTGAGAACTTGGCTGATGCTAAAATAATATGAGAATGTACTTAATAAATCAAGTGAAATCTATTCATGTAGTGCTCTGACCATAGATCCATCATCGTCAGGAATAGGTGATGGTGAAACGGATGCCCGCAGCAAAACCCGGAGCACATATTTTGAATATGTGGGGGTAAATGGGCGAAAATATCCTTACGTCCTCTTGAAGAGATTGTTGGAAGGTAAACAAGAAACCTCTCAATCCTTCATGAATATGTCGGGATGGATGTATCACGAATCTCCCAATGATATTTAATGTCGGATCGAGGAGATAAACAAGAAATATCTCGATTGGCTATGAGAGTGCAGTTGACATTGTAACTCTGTAGTGAAGGTGCCAGAATACCCTGGCTAGCTAGTTAGCAGAGACACGAGATGTCCTGTATGTGGTCTCGTACTGACCGAGACAGATGAGGTCATAATAATCCGGCTCTTTTTTATGACCTATGTATGGTACCGAGGTGATTTCGTAATGGTCGTTGGAGTATGAGCGGTATATCTCATCTCCTCAGAGCATAAGTGTGATTGTAAAATGTAATCAGCCGTATAGCATGTTTGCTTAAGGATTGAATACGGAGATTCATTGGCTGATGTTGCATTTCTTTGTGCATTCCTTAGTAGTTAAATGTTAATTATGTTTCTTTATATTCTCTGCAAGGTAGACAGATGAATTACTTATCTACCATGGGTAGATGCAATGACCTCCTTGAGGATGGAGATTATCTTATTCTATTCTATGATGAATAACTCTGCCTGATAATGTAAAAATAACCCCTTCTCAGTTTTAATTTAATAAACTGCAATAACAATGTTTTTGGCAGAGAGTTATATCTCTCGCTGGGGCAATTTTCAATTGTCTCACCCCCGTGGGAAACATTTTTAGGTATGCATGGGAGGAAAAGCAGAAATCCTAGAATAAGGAAAGAGCAACAGCAACAGTAGGGACAGCAATAAGATCTCAGGTGGAGATATTGTCTGTCTAGTCATACAAATAGTAGTCCTGTGTGTCGTCTCTGTACTCTCAGGTCCTCAGAGTTTTTAGTCAGTGTCTTATGAATCAATCTGAGGTTTTGGCTTGATGCTTCGAGATTCGTATATTGTCTGTATATAATGTTTATAAGATAGTTGATGTTGTAATCTTTTAGAATGAATGGTACAGGTTGTGTACTTGTGAACCAGGATGAATTTGAAATACTTTGGTTCTTGGTTAAAGAGTTTCCCTATGAATAGATCTCTTGATAAAGTTTTAATTTTCAGTGATTTTCAGTAATCCGCTGCAAATAATTCACTTCCGCTTAAGTTAATCCTATTTTTCGCAAGACGGTCGCCACACATAGGGACTTTATAGGATTGCATGATTGAACATTAAATAGTTTAGGTTGCAATAAATCGAGAAACATTCGGGAAAATCCATGAAACTAAAGACGAGTATTCATAAAGTAACCACATACCTGATCCAGAGTAACTTGATGTCCAAGCAAGAATAATCAAGAATAATCAATCAAGCAATCAATTAGTGATCCTAAAATTAATGCATAATACCCAGGTGTCATTAAACATCCTCAAGATTGACTCAGGTCCAACATTAGGGTTTCTAGGCCACCTTTTAGGGTTTTATTAGGGTTTTAGCTTCCACCATCCAATTATCACTTTTAATGCAGTTTTGGCCCACAAACCCTAATTTCAACATCATATGCATGATTGAATTTAAATTCAGTCAAATATAACTCTTTTACACTAAACTACCAACCTTATCCTTTTAGGTCATATCAAGATCATTAAGGCCAATTAGCATGTTCATGCTCTTTTGAATTGACAACTCTGGTTTCATCAACGATTATATTCAAATTCACAAATGAACCATAATTACCATTTTTCACATCTTCTAGGTTAGTAAACCCTAATTACACCAGTTATGAACAATTATCTATAATTAGATCTATTTCATCATAATTATGAAATTAAGTCAGACTTTGATTATTAGCATCAACTAAGACTATTAAATACATCCATAATCAAAATCTAGGGCTTTGATCTATTCAAAACATTAAAGCTATCAACTTTATGTAATTTTCCAATTAGAAGAGGTAATAGTGTCTGGTTATATTTTTACTAGATTCCTCATGTTTTTATGAGCAAAATTCACATATTATATGTATCAATCTGAGCTACCATTAATTAACTATGAATTTCACAAGATTTACTTACTTGGACCAATCGAGGCGGGCCACCTCATCAGGGCGAGCCCTAACCTTGCCAGCCGGGATGGCTCGGGACCAATCAGCTTGCACCATCATGGTGAGTCGTACCCATATGACCGGTCTCAGAAAAATGCCCAAAATACCAAAAAGGACTCACCTCACTCGTGTCCAGTTGAGGGCAGTCAGGTCCTTTTGTGATGCATCGTCTCCTACCCCCGATCATCCTCTTCTCACGATACAGGCTGGCTCGGCAGGAAACTCCATCGTTGACTCTGGGAACCTGGGCTCCTGAGCAGTCTGAAAGAAGGCCCTTGCCTCCGAACCTCACCGCTGAAACCAAAGGCGAGATCAATTGGACTAAAGGAAGCACGACTAGGGAGAGAGAAAGTAGTACACCGGCGGTAGAGCAGGGAAAATTAAGTAGGAAGATAGATTATCCGCCAAATTGCTCGCATAGGTGACTAGGTTGGCTATTGCGGAGCATTACGAAGAATTTTTTGAACTTGCATTAGGGAATCACCCCCTTTTATAGCCTATAGCCAGGGTAGGCGGTCGGCAAGAGTCTTGATGATTAGGGGATTCTTTAAGAGCTTTCTGAAGAGGGCAAAAACTCAGGATCCTTGGGTTCATATTCTCTCTCCAAAACCAATGGAATGGTTTCTAAGAATCTTCGTCGATCAGGGAAAGTAGGAAGTTGAGGGGGAGAGGGAACCGTACTGTTCTGACTTCCCATTCATGGCTGAAAGTGGAAGATGACCTGTGAGTCATCAGATCCCCAATCCATGGTCCAAAATGAGCATGTCACATTTGAAGGCTGAATCATTGCTTCCTTGTTTAATTACATCTGTGACATTTAATGTATTCCTATGAAACCCCTTTACTTTAGGAAAACCTTATTTAATTCACATCTCTTTATTATTAATTCCGATTGCTCCCAAATTTTAAGGGAAAGTCCATGAGGACTTAATCTACTTGTGTTCCAAGTTTGGGACTCAAACTCAAAAGTAAGAGGGACTTTTCTTCATATGCAAGTTATTTCTTAATAAGGCATATTTTAAGCATATTTTCTCTCTCTTAATCTTTTTTTTCTTTATTTTGATTCATTTTACCATTAGAAACCATGTGGAGTTGAAATCTTTCATAATGATTCCATTATCCATATTTCCACATATTTCTTATATTTTCATCATTATCTCAACTTTCCTTCTTAATAATGTTTTATTTGATTTTATCTCTTTCTTCTCCTATTATCTTTGCAACTTGGACTCCTTGGAACCCAAGAAATCCCAAAGATACGAAATCCAACTTTGAAGGATAATTCCTAGCCTTCTAGATGCTTCTACATCTTTCTTTTCTTATTATCTCAGTTATTTCTTTATTAATTTATTTCTTTTCCTTTTTATTTCCTCTTTCTTATTATTGGGCCCAATAGCCAATAAGGCCCACGAAATCAAACAAGGCTATTTATCAAAGGAAATCACTTAGTTTACTTAAATCATACAAGTTACAAATCACACATTTATTGGGGAAATTGCATTTCCAACCAAAAGAAACCAAAATTGGGGTTGTAACATCCTTCCCCTCTTATAAGAATTTGGCCATCAAAATTCCACCGAACAAACAAGCAAATAGGATAAGACTTTCTCATGTCCATCATCGGCTCCCATGTGGCTTCATCCTCTCCATGATGCTTCCAAAGAACCTTTATTATCTTATATTCTTACATCTGAGTTCTCTCTCACCTTGGTACCACGTACCCTCATAGGTGACTCAGGATATTTTAGCCTCCTTAGAAGCTCAATAGGTTCATGGCTCAGCACATGGTTCGGGTGCATCACATAATGCTCTAGATCAGACTCATGGCACACATCATACATCATGTTATCCTGATGGGTAAGGCTAAACATAAGCATCTCCACCAATCCATATCAAATGGACATGTGTATCGGGGACTCATCTTTCTCAGTTATCGCTCAGAGAGGTTGGTTTTCATAACACATACTCTCCCATAGTGAAATGCATGTCAGTCTGCTTTGCATCATCTCACGACTCTTATCGCCCTTGTGCTTTCTCAGCCATCGCACGATCAAAGCGACTTCATCTGCACACACTGTGGTCTCTCTGAACTTCTCGAGGTCCTCTCACTGACATCATCCTAATGAAGTGGTGACTGACACAGCCTCCCTTATAGAGCTTCTTACATCCCGATACTGGCTATGGTGGCTATCATTACAAGCAAACTCTCTTAGGCCAGGAACTGCTCCCCTATATCACCCTGATCGAGCACACATGATCTCACCCTCTCACCAGACCCTCTAAAGTTTGGATCATACCCTCTTGGTTGTCTATTTGTCAGGGATGATATATTGTACTCAACTTCAATCTAGCATCAAGTTCTTCTTGTACCTACTTCCACAATCATGAAAGTGAACTTGAGGTCATACTCATGATATCAAACTCAGATCACAGTGTAGATGAACTATCTCTCTCATATATAGTCAACCAAATCTGTCACACTGACAGTGCACTCTTTTAGGCAAGGGATTAGGTCAACTTGGTAAGGCGATCTACCATAACCCATATTGGATCATGACCTCTCTTGGTCCAAGGGAGAATCACTGCAACGTCCATGGTGATCCACTCTCATTCCCTCTTGGGGACTCTTCATTCTTTGTAGCAACTCGTTGGGTTACTAGTGTTTGGCCTTCACCCACTGGCATGCATGGCGACAAACCACATGCAACTCTATCGACTTCTTTATCTCAGGTATTCAAAGCACTACTGTACACTTTAATTATCTTAGTAGTACCATGATGCAGGGTGTTCTTAACATCACGAGCTCCTACAGGTCATGATTCCTTAGGGTTGACTCCTCATAAACCCTAAAACATTCTAGTCATGGGTTCCATCACCTTCCTTTTTAGAGAGGTGTATCTGAGGTTCTTATAACCATCCTTCTATCTCGTCAAGCTCTAGGGTGGCTAACCAAGCAACCACTACTCGACCAATGGGTCTGGTTGTATCAAATGGTTAGCCCTATATGTCTCACGAACTTAGGGTTCTCCTAACAACCTCTTCTAGCCTCTTTACTGGCTAACCAGACATTTGTGTCTTGACAAAGAGCATCCATTACCACCTTACATCCTTATGTGCTAGGCAATGGGTAAGACATAAACCTTCATATACTCCACTCATCATCCTCATCTCGGATTTAGGTCTAACTGATTCAAGAAAACTTTGAGCTCATCATCTTGGTTATCAAACTCAACTTATATAACTCATAAATTCCATATTGCTCTTGATAAGAACATCCTCATGATGACTACCTTAATTCTCTTCGTGTTTGTAAACCATCCATCCATCGTACTCTCCACAAAGGTATTCTACTATCTCTATACTCATACATCATAGAAATGTTTCAACTCACATCATCTTTATCCTTAGTGTAGGGCATGCGTATTTCCCTATCTCTCACCCCCATAATGAGAGGAAATAAGCATTTCACTACAGTCCAAATACAAAGTTCATCCCGTTCCAAGAGTAGAGATGGTACATCACACATCGACAGAACACTTTCCAAACTAATTTGAAACTTACATCACATGTATCCACATCATAAACAACTCGATTATGGGTCTACACCCATGGGAGGACTTTTCCCATCACCTTTTGGATCTTAACATATATTCTTTATGTACAATCCTTAGTCGTTACCTCAAGGTCTCTAGGGTGCTGACACTTTTGGGGTGATCTGACCCTTATGCATCTAAGGAGTGCCTCTCACTTTTACCCCTTAGGCCCCATTAACTCATGAAGGTGGCCAACCTCCTAACACATGGTCCTTGGGAAAAGGTAGTTGTTACCTCCCGACCCTATGGTCTCGTGCATCAGGGAACAAACAAATCCTACTTTCATCGGTCTTATCCCTTCATGACCTTAGTATTGACTTAGGATTCCATCTTAGCACATCTCATTCTTGAATATTTACCCAAAACTCCATCATCTCTCTGGGCACTCATGGTCAAACTTACATCCTTTCATAGGGATCATGGCAACCTACCTACCTTGGTTTGGCCCCATACAGGTTCCCACCATGGCAACCTATCCTCATGCCTTTTAGAGATGGTCACACAAGGGTCTATAGATTCATGCTCATACCATGTGTTCCCCACTTAGCTTATCAAACTCTTATAAGAGAGACCTTTATAGGTTACCTAGAACCTAAACAAAAGTTGATACTCACCCTACATAAGGGTCCCTCTCCAGGATGGGAGAGAACTATATCTTAATAGTAACAAAGGTCACAAACGTCCTTACGTATAGGGTTTACACCATCATGTGCATGCTTATCCCTATCATGCTACTTAGGAACGTAGATAGCAAGAAGACAACCCACTAATCCACTCTGGGTTCCTGAGTATGTCATACTTTCTCCTATTCCTCAACATTGGACCACAGTCTTACCTGTGTATGTCTCCAACATGGGTGAGAGGTTCAACCACATATACCTTAGTCCAAGGGGGTTTTCTTTTCCCCTAAACGTGAGGGGGTGCCAAACTCAAATTCTTGAGAACTCAAACATAATTATGAGCATCAGGTGCACCAAGTACTACTACTTCCCCTCCTAGGTCCAGGAACCCTAGGTTCACTTCTTATGTTTCAAGTGTCCAACCACAACCAAACATGTGCAAGATATAGCATGCACTTCCTACTATTCTTCCACGTGAACAATGTAGAGTCCTTCACAAGGACAACCAATTCGGTGTGAGACCTCATAACTTATTATTGTACCTCCCCAGGGCCTGAGCAACTCTTCTTTCTATACTTATAAGGTAAGGTAGGTACCTACAACTTCCATACATCAGTTCAAGAAACCTCTTTCTCTTTCTAGGATTTGGTTCCTCTAAAGGAAACCAAGGTACGACAAGCCTTCAAGGATTGCACATGAGCAACCATAACTATCTACTCAAGAGGGTCTTCTAAAATAGGTTATAACATACCCAACTTCCCATGATTCCTCATGTATCAGATTCTAAGCTTCCAACCTTCCTTCTCGGGTCTTGCTCTCTCTCTAGGGCTAACCCTACAACCGACCTTACTCCTGGAGGTTCTAACAAGGTGGATCATGCTACTACATGGGTGAAACGTATGATCCAAACCTATGTTCGATCAATATTATCCAAAGCTCAGCATATTCATCTCCTAACTTGTCAGGCATAACCCCTCTGACCTAAGCCTCAACCTACTACCAGCATTGCTGACATTCTCTCCTACATAGGTGCATTCTCTTCTATGCTCATATATGCCCATAAGGGTTTCTATATGGTCACCATTATCCTCTTCAATGAAGGAGCTATCCTTCACCCTAACAGGCACAACCCTTCCAAGGTTGACATGCCAAAAGGCACTAGGTCAACCAACTGCACATAGCTCATGCCTCTCACACATATTCAAAACCAATATGTATGTCAACCCCACATATGTGGTCGACTATGATATCTAACTCATCTTGTCATCTCTCTCTAACAACCACTTAGGATTAGGGTTAGCATCATCCTTAGAGGATGTGTCATGTATCTAACTCTCCCTGGAGGCCTCTACCACCATGGTTGACTCTCTCCTCAACCTCATGATAAGAAGGTCAATCCTTAGATCTCTCATGAGGGCACAACAACACACACCATGCAACCTGAAGCATGTAACTAATCTTTAGTTTACGCTTAAACTATTAAAACTTATGTCCATGACATCTTGTTTATATGTTTTTCATTATTTAGTGGAGGATTCCTTAATCCTTATTGTACTTACCCTGACCTCAAGCGGGTGGGGAAGAGAGAGTAAAACCCTAAGCCTTAGAACCTTAATTGAATTAGGGTTGAGAAGGGATGAAATAGATGAGAGAGTCATAAAGGTATCTTATTTCGAGTCAAGACCTCAGAGTTTGGCCAGGTAGTCACACTGCATCCGGGAGTCCTCATGACCGACTAGCGGGGTAGAGGAAAATATTGCCAGCCCCCAGACTGTGATCCTTTTCTAGACACCTCCGTCATTGGAAAATCCTCTAATAACTCCCTTAAGTTCTACAAAGTTTGTAAAATTTAATAATTATTAAGGACTAAATGAGAAACCATTGGCTCTGATACCAAATGTAATGACCCCACCTCTCGGTAACCCCCAATCAAGGGAGACCAAAAGGTCAGAGACGCTATCCCAATAATTCAAGATCCATAGTTTGACATTTAATTAAAAATTATTATCAAATTCTACTATTTCTAAACTGAAAAGCTGGAATAAAAAAATAAATATTTTTGCATACCTTGAAAGTTAGGATTTAGACTTCTATCCACCGAACAAGTCTATCTAACTAATCCTCCTAGAATAGATTAATTGTATCTTCACAATATTTCAATTTCCTATTTGTCCTTTTTCAGATATGTACCTAAAATGCCGACAAACAAAATGTCATTCAGTATATTTCTATACTGGTATGTGGGGAACAATCAAAATTTCACAAATAGTTTCTAACATCCTAATTATCACAAATAATTGATTAACAATCCAAATTACGCTTTCAATCTGACTTCTCAACTGCTTTTTCCCTAAACCCTGGATTACACACTCTTAGGGTTTTGTCCATGAAAGGGACATAAGGCCACCTTCTCCATCTTGAGCTCAGTGCCTGGGGTCACCTCTTGAGGTGTCCAATGGTCTTCCCTCTTGGGCTTGACCAAATCAGACCTTCCCTCTAGGGCTTGGTCTTACAACATACATCAGGGTGGCATGTAGGTTCGAGAAACACATTCATATTTAATTGTGATACTCATAGGGACTTTATAGGATTGCATGATTGAACATTCAACAGTTTAGGTTGCAATCAATCGAGAAACATTTGGAAAACACCGTGAAACTAAAGGCGAGTATTCATAAAGTAACCACATACCTGATCTAGAGTAACTTGATGTCCAATCAAGAATAATCAAGAATAATCAATCGAGCAATCAATCAGTGATCCTAAAATTAATGCATAATACATAGGTGTCATTAAACATCCTCAAGATTGACTCGGGTCCCACATTAGGGTTTCTAGGCCACCTTTTAGGGTTTTATTAGGGTTTTAGCTTCCACCATCCAATTATCACTTTTAATGCAGTTTTGGCCCACAAACCCTAATTTCAACATCATATGCATGATTGAATTACAATTAAGTCAAATATAATTCTTTTACACTAAACTACCAACCTTAACCTTTTAGGTCACATCAAGATCATTAAGTCCAATTAGCATGTTCATGCTCTTTTGAATTGACAACTCTGATTTCATCAATGATTATAGTCAAATTCACAAATGAACCCTAATTACCATTTTTCACATTTTCTAGGTTAGTAAACCCTAATTACACAAGTTATGAACAATTATCTCTAATTAGATCTCTTTCATCATAATTATGAAATTAAGTCAGACTTTTATTACTAGCATCAAACAAGTCTATTAAATACATCCATAATCAAGATCTAGGGTTTTGATCTATTTAAAGCATTAAAGTTATCAACTTTATGTACTTTTCAAATTAGAAGCATAAAAATAGTCTGATTATATTTTTACTGGATTCCTCGTGTTTTTCTTAGCAAGATTCATATATTACATGTATCAATCCGAGCTACCATTAATTAACTACGAATTTTGCAAGATTTACTTACTTGGACCAATCCCGGCATGCCACCTCATGAGGGTGAGCCCTAACCTTGCCAGCCGGGACGGCTCAGGACCAATCGGCTTGTACCATCATGGCATGCCGTACCCACGTGACCTATCTCAGAAAAATGCCCAAAAAACCAAAAAGGACTTACCTCGCATGTGTCCAGTCGAGGGAAGTTAGATCCTTTCGCGCTCCATCGTATCCTACCCCCGATCCTCCTCTTCTCGCGATACAGGCCAGCTCGACAGTCAACTCCACCATTGACTCCGGGCACCTGGGCTCCTGAGCAGTCTGAAAGAAGGCCCTTGCCTCCGAACCTCACCGCCGAAGACAAAAAGGCAATATCAATTGGACTGAAGGAAGCACGACTAGGGATAGAGAGAAGGTAGTAAACCAGTGGCAGAGCAGGGAAATTAAGTAGGAAGATATATTATCTGCCAAATTGCTTGCATAGGTGACTAGGTCGGGTATTGCGGAGAATTACAAAGAGTTTTGTGAACTCGCATCAGGGAATCACCCCCTTTTATAGCCTATAGCCAGGGTAGGTGGCCGGCGAGAGTCATGACAATTAGGGGATTCTTCAAGAGCTTTTTGAAGAGGGAAAATCTCAGGATCCTTGGGTTCATATTCTCTCTCCAAAACCAATGGAATGGTTTCTAAGAATCTTTGTCGATCAGGGAAAGTAGGAAGTTTAGGGGGAGAGGGAACCATACTGTTCCGACTTCCCATCCATGGCTGAAAGTGGAAGATGGCCTGTGAGTTGTCAGATCCCCGATCCATGGTCCAAAATGAGCACGTCACATTAGAAGGCTGAATCATTTCTTCCTTTTTCAATTACATTTGCGACATTTAATGTATTTCTATGAAACCCCTTTACTTTAGGAAAACCTTATTTAATTTATATCTCTTTATTATTAATTCTGATTGGTCCCA
Organism: Alisma plantago-aquatica; assembly: GCA_963693085.1. Lineage (NCBI taxonomy): Eukaryota > Viridiplantae > Streptophyta > Magnoliopsida > Alismatales > Alismataceae > Alisma > Alisma plantago-aquatica. The sequence continues at coordinate 1,117,294,537 of OY856412.1, forward strand.
AATTTTAAGGGAAATTCCATGAGGACTTAAACTACTTGTTTGCCAAGTTGACTCAAACTCAAAAGTATGAGGGACTTTTATTCATATGCAAGTTATTTCTTAGTAAGGCATATTTTAAGCATATTTTCTCTCTCTTAATCTTTTATTTTATTTATTTTGATTCCTTTTACCATTAGAAACCATGTGGAGTTGAAATCTCATTCATAATGATTCCATTATCCATATTTCCACATATTTCTTATATTTTCATCATTATCTCAACTTTCCTTCTTAATAATGCTTTATCTGATTTTATCTCTTTCTTCTCCTATTATCTTTGCAACTTGGACTTCTTGGAACCCAAGAAATCCCAAAGATATGAAATACATCTTTGAAGGATAATTCCTAGCCTTCTATATGCTTCTACATCTTTCTTTTCTTATTATCTCAGTTATTTCTTTATTAATTGATTTCTTTTCCTTTTTATTTCCTCTTTCTTATTATTGGGCCCAATAGCCAATAAGGCCCAAAAAATCAAACAAGGATATTTATCAAAGGAAACCACTTAATTTACTTAAATCATATAAATTACAAAATCACACATTTATTGAGGAAATTTCATTTCCAACCAAAAGAACCCAAAAATTGGGGTTGTAACACCTCTGGATCCCAATACCAATTGGAATGATGAATCTTCACCACCTTATCCTGATAATCACCAATATAGAAGATTAGTTGGTAAGCTTATTTATCTTATTGTGACTAGAGTTGATATTACTATTGATGTTAGACTCATATATAGGTATTTGGATAAACCTCAGCAATGTCATAGGGATGTTGCCTGCCATATCCTTAAATATCTAAAAACTTCTTCACAGAAAGGATTATTGTATCAAAGATATGAGAATTGTAACTCATTAGATATTCTGATTCTCATTACGATGGTAGTAGATGTGATAGGAAATTTATGTATGGATACTATACCTTTGTTGGGGGAAATCTAGTTACATGGCGTAGTAAGAAGTAGATCGTGGTTGCTCAGTCTAGTACTAAAGCAGAATACATAGCTATGTCTCATACTACTTGTGAATTAATGTGCGTCCAAGGATTCCTCAAAGAAGTTGATATTTTTTATTCTCCTCCTATTCCTATGTACTACAACAATAAACCTCCATTTTTATTGACAACAATCCAATGTTTCATGAGTGCACCATGCATATAGAGGTGGATTACCATTTTGTTCATAAACTTGTTCTCTATGGAAGTGTTTGTACTCCTTATCTCTGGATAGAAGATCAGGTTGCTGACATGTTTACCAAGATACTTCCCAAGACTCGCTCTACTACACTGGTGGACAAGTTGGGCATGTTTGACATCTATGCCCCATCTTGAGGGGGGAGTATTAGTATATACACTTTATTTGTTATCTTGTGTTGTGTGTTTTATTATGCCTTATGGTGTGGTGTGTGTTTTTTATGTGCTTTAGAATTGTCTTATCTTTAGCTTTTCTTTTATCCCATATTGCCTAGTTCTATTTCTCCCTTACTCTCTTGTCTAATAAAAGAGAGTGCATTTAATCGTTTCAAAGATATTAAATAAAAAATTTCTTATATTATAGTTTTCATTTAGATTAGGCCATGATACATCTATAAGCCTTGCCTTTATCTTGGTTGGGTCATAAAATATGAGTTAGTTGACATAACTAATCAAGTCAAACTGTAATTATGTAGTGCCTTGTGTTGTTATGTATACCTTGAGAGCCAATCATATGATGATTGTTTAGTTACATTATGTACTTGATTTGATAAATAATAAAGGCAATTATCTTTATTGTGTTTGTTCTATTATGAAATGATTACATGACATAATAAATTTATAAGCAATGGTGTTATTTGATTACATATGATTTGGGTTGAGGACCTAAACATGGGATCATCTGTATGATAAGAGTATATACATTCTTATTATGTCCCTAGTTAGTTATTATGGTGGAAGTTATATAGACAACAAAAATACTAAAGACTAGTGTAACATCCCTGACCTGGGTTATGCCTTAACCCTGGGAGTTTTTCTTAAGAAAGTTAATTAGATCTTTAATTTTATTTGGTAAAAATTAATTAAGGATCAAGGGGAACTTATGTTTCAATTTTGGTCATGTTTGAATAATGTTGAAGCAATGTTTGCTTATTTTGGACTAATGTGCAAATTACCCAAGTTGAGGGATTAACTTGCAAATGTTACATGATAATATGTTTCTCATGTGTTGAAACATCATAGGAATGATTATGATGCAGTGGTATGACTTTCACAAGCCTGAATACCAAGAAAGAGCTGATAAAGCAATGTTTGTGCATTAAAACCTAGTTTTGGTGTAAAGTGCAATTTACCCAAAACATAGGGTTCAATATGCAAATTACCACTTCAATAAGGTCCCTTATGTTTCTTGGCATCATGAAGAGAAAATAAAATGAGAGGGACGCCTCATTTAAATTAATTTGTAGGAGAGAGAATCTTGATATTAAAATAATCAAGATTTATGCATAATTTAAACCCTAATCCAATTTAATGCAAAAAGAAATATATTAATTAAAGAACCCTTCAACCAAAAGTTGAAGGATGAATTTTCAAAGAGGTTGTACGAGCTTGTGCCTTGCAAAGGCACGAAAATATCCAAAGGAAGTGGATAACTCACTCACATTATTATAAGAAAAAGAAATATCCACTCACATATGGATATTAGTATAATATGATCTAAGGTGCTTAATTTGCATTTCTTTAAATTGAGGATAATTGAGAGGAATAAGAGGAAAATGGGATAGCCTCATATCCAAGGAATGGAGGGGGAATAAGTGGCACTAATTTTGGAATTAAATGATTTTTATAAGGCACTTTCTCTCTCATTGATTTTCTTATAAAAACACCCTTTACAAGCCAAATCAAAGGCTTTTCTGAATCCATTTCTTCTATTTGCTTGGAAAAAGACCAAGGGAGATTTGGAGGATCAGTAGGAAGACCCCCAACCTGTTGGTAAGCTTCTTGATCACTTTCAACCATGATTTCATGGTGGAAATTGAAAATAAATCATTGATTTCTTTTTTTCTTCACTTCATCTTCAACCCTAGCCAATCTTTTCACCCAAAAGCTTAAGAACGAGTCTAGGGGGAGTTGCAAAAGCTTCATACACAATTGTTGATGTGACGATCCAAGCTTTGAAGCTCAATTGGAGGAGGGTTTTATAACTTAAACCCTTACTATTGTTATTGCATTCAATTCCATATCAATTGATGATCCTTTCTTCATTTCTGAAATTCAATTTGGTTGATTGATGCAATCACCATGAAAATCACAGAAAGTTTCATGGGTTTAGAGATTGATGATGATGACATCATCATAAGCACACACTTCCCCAAATATCCCTTGCAAACGATTTCAACAATTTCATCAGCAATAGCTGATGGTGAAACGGGTGCTCCGCGGCAAAACCCGGAACGCATATTTTGAATATGTGGGGGTAAATGAGCGAAAATATCCTTACGTCCGGGTGAAAAGATTGATGGAAAGTAAACATTAAACCTCTCAATCCTTCAAGTGTCGGGATGGATGTACATAAATCTCCTGATGGTTGGGATGGATGTATCATTAATCTCCCAATGATATTTAATGTCGGGTCGATGGAGACAAACATTAATTCTCTTGATTGTCGATGAGAGTGTAGTTGATGTTGTAACTCTATAGCAAAGTTTCCAGTATACCCTGGAAAGCTATTTAGCAGAGACACAAGATGTCATGCATGTTGTCTCGCACTAACGGAGATGTGAGAGGTCTTGGAAGTCGGCTCTTCCATTGGCCTTGTATGGTACCTATTTCGACTTCACAATGGTCAGTTGGAGTATGAGCGGTATACCTCATCTCCTCAGGGCATAAGTGTGATTGTAAAATGTAATCATCTGTATAGCATGTTTGCTTAAGGATTGAATACGGAAAGTCATTGGCTGATGTGACATATCTTTTTTGCATCTCTAGTTGATAGATATTATTCATATCTCTTTATATTCATTACAAGTAGATAGATGAATTATGATTCTATCATGGGTAAATGCAATGCTCTCCTTAGGAAAGGAGATTACGTTACTATGTTCATTCAATGATTAATAGTGTTGTTAATATATAAAACTCCTACTCAGTTTTATTATAATAAACTTCTATAACAATGTTTTGGCAGAGAGTTATATCTCCCGCTGGGGCAATTTACAATTGTCTCACCCCCATGGGATCCAACTTTTTAGGTAAACACAGAAGAAGAAGCAGGAACCCTATAGCAAGGGAAAAGCAGCAACAACAACAGGGATAGCAGTAATATCTCAGATGGAGATACTGCCTGTCAAGTCATATAGATAGTGGTCCTATGTGTCGTCTTTGTACTCTCAAGTCCTCGGAGTTTATAGTTACTGTTTTTAATGAATCGATCTGAGATTTTGGCTTGATGCCTCGAAGTTCTTATGCTGTCTGTATATATTGTTAATAGGACAGCTGATGTTGTAATCCTCGAGAAGAGATGATACAAGTTATGTACTTATGAACCATGATGTAAATGTATACTTGGGTTCTTTATGAAAGAGGTTTCCTATGTGTGGATCTCTTTGCAAAAAGTTTTAATTTTTAGTGATTTTCAATAATTCGCTGCAAATGATTCGCTTCTGCTTAAGTAAATCTTGTTTTTATAAGTTGGATGCCACAATTAAGTGGTATCAGAGCTCTAGGTTCGCTGAGTCTATAGAGATATAGGGCTAAGGTAGTAGAGTCTGCTCTAGTGTCTTTCAGTGTATCTGATATTGTCTTCTTCTCATATAGGAGGAGAAGAACTTGAAGATGGTTGGGTCACATGAGGAGTTTGTTGCAGAAAGCAGCAATGTTGCACCAAGAAGGGGTGCAGGGGATCAGATCAGAGAAGAACATTTACCTGCACATCCCCAGTTTGACCTAGCCATGATAGAGAGCCCAGCTTTCCCTGCTCTGTTTGAACAATTCAGGACAGCTATGATGCATATAGTAGATCGTGCATTAGCAATGAAACCTAGACTACCAGCCCCCAATGATGAAGTTTTGAACTCTAATAGGTTTCCTGCTCAACATCAGCATGTTGGAGCAATGAATAATGATGAAAGGAATAGGATACAATCTAAAACCAGGATATGCCATAGGTGTAGGAAGCCTGGACATATCAAACCTAATTGTCCAGAAAAGGAATATAAAGGAAGAATTGAGAAAAGGCCTATCCAAATCCAGGAACAGAGGCCCGGTAGTTCCAAAAAGAAGAAGTTTTTGGTACCACCAGTGCAACCAGGGCCTAGTGCACCAAGGCAATGGCTATCCAGAAAGGGTAAAGAACCTTCTAGACCCTACCTAGAACCCAGAATTTGCTACCAATATAGACAGGTAGGACATCTGGAAAGAGATTGTACAGCTAGAAATGTTATCGTAAATCAACCTCTGAGGCAGAATCAGCCTGAGACAATGAACAATCCACGAATCATGATAGGTTAGATAAAATAATGTCATTCTAATATGTCTTTTTGTGATTTCCTGGATTAAATGGAGAAAATACTTGATTGAGTTTTCCTTGATTAGTCCTATGAGGACTTACATTTTGTACAGTAACATTATAAATGCTTCATATTGTTCTTACCTTTATAAAAAGGATGAGATATAGAAGAAGTGCCTGGATAAAGTCCAGGGATGCTAAATCTTATGATTGTCATAATATGAAAAGTAAGGAATATGATAGTATACAAAGTGCATACTACTTAATTTCAGTATTTATATACCCTGGCCAGGTATACAACTATTGATGATAAAGTGAGTATGGAAACTCTAAGATTGTTATCATTTTGATTGCTCTAATCAAGTAGTCATTATGAGACAATCTAATGAGTATCATGAAATTAGAAATATGGAATGAAATAAATGTGTCATATCCTAACCACAAGAAAGAGAAGTCTGAGATAATCTCAGATGAGCGTGTGTGTATGAGGAGTTAAAAGTATACTCCACATAAGATAAGAGTGAGAACAAGGGATATGATCCATGTCCAATAAAGTTGTAAATATAATAAAGATCTTTTCCCATAATGTGGAGATGGGAAATTTGATGAGGTCATAAGATGCTCATGAATAAGTTAGATAATAACAAAGAAAGGAATAATGTTATGTAAACATCCTCATAAATTCCTATGCTGAGGGCAAGGAACCTAGGATGAGATAAGGAGTAAATGATTCATGAACAGTTGAAAATACATGAAATAATAAGAGGAAAATGATTCCTTGTTTTCTTTCCTTTCGAGGACATGGCAATCAAGTGGGTCTTAGGACACTTGACGTGCATAAGATAAAAATGTTCATGTGACAGATACTTAGAGAAGTATCAGTTGTCTTGGACTTTGGTTCCAAAGTGAAGATATATGTAACTAGTTATGTCCCAAGTTGAAAGGGAGATAATATGTAATGTGCTTTCAACACATGTGATAGATACCAAGGTAAGAGATCCTGGTATCTAAAGAAATATCAGATGATTTATGTTGACTACCTGGAATGGTCAACCATGAAATTAGATTAATCATGTAAAATAGTATGAACATCACATGTTAGGGGTTTATGCTTTGCATAAACATAATAATTAAAGATATCTTTAATATAAATTCTTAATTGATAAGTAACTTCTCCTTATGATGATAAAATGTACAACTAATGAGGTACTTAGTACAAGTAATAAGAAAAGTGTTACCTGACACAGAATTAACTCCACAGTCAATAATAATAAAGACAGTGGAGTATGTGTCCTGTGTAAAAGATTCTATGAGAATTTTGTGTGGAATAACTTGGTGTTGATCAAAGCTTTATGATGTCTCCATAACAATGAAATGTTATGAGGAGACTAGATATTATGATGAATGAATAATATATGTCTCCCTTTATCTGGGATTTTTGGGGACAAAATCCTTGTTAGGGGTTTATAATTTGTAACATCCCTGGCCTGGGTTATGCCTTAACCCTGGGAGTTTTGCTTAAGCAAGATAATTATATCTTTAATTTTATTTGGTAAAAATTAATTAAGGCTCAAGAGGAACTTATGTTTCAATTTTGGTCATGTTTGAATACTGTTGAAGCAATGTTTGCTTATTTTGGACTAATGTGCAAATTACCCAAGTTGAGGGGTTAACTTGCAAATGTTACATGATAATATGTTCCTCATGTGTTTAAACATCATAGGAATGATTATTATGCAATGGTATGACTTTCACAAGCCTGAATACTAAGAAAGAGCTGATAAAGCAATGTTTGTGCATTAAAACCTAGTTTTGGTGTAAAGTGCAATTTACCCAAAACCTAGGGAGCAATATGCAAATTACCACTTCAATAAGGTCCCTTATGTTTATTGGAATCATGTAGAGCAAATAAAATGATAGGGACGCCTCATTTGAATTAATTTGGAGGAGAGAGAATCTTGGTATTAAAATAATCAAGATTTATGCATAATTGAAATCCTAATCCAATTTAATGCAAAAAGAAATATATTAATTAAAGAACCCTTCAACCAAAAGTTGAAGGATGAATTTGCAAAGAGATTGTAGCAGCTTGTGACTTGCAAAGGCACGAAAATATCCAAAGAAAGTGGATAACTCACTCACATTATTATAAGAAAAAGAAATATCCACTCACATATGGACATTAGTATAATATGATCTAAGGTGCTTAATTTGCATTTCTTTAAATTGAGGATAATTGAGAGGAATAAGAGTCAAATGGGATAGCCTCGTATCCAAGGAATGGAGGGGGAATAGGTGGCACGAATTTTGGAATTAAATGATTTTTATAAGGCACTTTCTCTCTCATTGATTTTCTTATAAAAACACCCTTTACAAGCCAAATCAAAGGCTTTTCTGAATCCCTTTATTCTCCTTGCTTGGAAAACGACCAAGGGAGCTTTGAAGGATCAGTAGGACGACCCCCAACCTGTTGGAAAGCTTCTTGATCACTTTCAACTATGATTTCATGGTGGAAATCGAAAATAAATCATTGATTTCTTCTTTTCTTCACTCCATCTTCAACCCTAGCCAATCTTTTCACCCAAAAGCTTGAGGACGAGTCTAGGGGGAGTTGCAAAATCTTCATCCACCATTGTTGACGTGAATATCCAAGATTTGAAGCTCAATTTGAGGAGGGTTTTATAACTTAAACCCTTACTATTGTTATTGCATTCAATTCCATATCAATTGATGATCCTTTCTTCATTTCCGAAATTCAATTTGGTTGATTGATGCAATCACCATGAAAATCATAGCAAGTTTCGTGGGTTTAGAGCTTGATGATGATGACATCATCATAAACACACACCTCCCCAAATATCCCTTGCAAACGGTTTCAACAATTTGGTCCAACAGTTTCCAAACTATTTGGAGGTTTGGACCCCAAACTGTTTAGAGGAGTTGACCATTTGGATGGGTTGAATGTTTGAGGTTAGAACCCTAATACATGTTGGATGATGATATAATGGATCCAATTGATTAATTCAATACATAGACAATCATTAAGTAGCAAACCCTAATCGGGTTAAGTGCTGATTTTGCAATTGATTGTTTTAGAACTTTGGGTTGACTAACCCAAACGGATTCAAAATCGTTTGGAGATCACCCAAACGGTTTCAAAACCGTTTGAGGGTCAACCAAGATTGTTTGTAGGTCTGGGGTTGAGTATGGTTGAGTAATTGAAGACCCAAAGATACCAAATTGATATGCAATCAATATCTAATTTGATGATCAATCCAATGATGCAAACCCTAATTGATTTTCACATATTTCAATGACAAGTTGGGCAAACGGTCTCAAGACCATTTGGAGGTCATCCAAATGACCTCAAGACCGTTTGAGGTCAGGTCATATCACAATTTGATGATATTTCATTGGTTTCAATTGAATCGATTCCACAATGTTAACCATTGATAGTTCATCAACTTCAAAACCCTAATTGATGGATTCTTGATTATAAACCTTAGTTTAATTGGGTTCAAAACCCTAATTGATGGACTAATTGAAGGGTGATTCAATGGTTCAATTGATGAATGGATCAAGGATACAATGGATAGTCGATTCATTGATTGAAACCTTGAAATTGGTTATGTGTTGGAGACCTTTTTGATCCATTCGGTTTTGAGAGGGTTTGGACCAAACGGTCTTAAGACCATTTGAGTCCAAACGGTCTCAATAACATTTGGGTCCAAACGGTCTCAAGACTGTTTGGAACCAAATAGTCTCAAACCGTTTGGAGACCCAAGCCCATTCGGTTTCAAAAGCAAGTTTCCCAAACGGTTTCAAACCGTTTAGAGATCAAAGGGTCAAGATCGTTTGGTAACTTAAAGTGATCAAATCAACTGATAACTTAATGTAATGAAGGACCAATTGACCCTATAATTGTTACTGATTTATCTTAAAGAAAATCACTAGGGTTGTACCTTTAGGGTACCAAATGATTGGTAACATTAGAAGAGTTAATCCTTGAAGCTTAAATAAGCAATACTATAATATACTATGTCAAATTGAATGTGCTTAATTGAAGGGTTGATTGACCCAATTTAACCAAGTTTGACATAGTCAATATCCTATAGAGGATGAGAGAGAGAGGAATCCATATATGTAGAATAATCATGTAATGGATAAGCCTGAATACCTTCAATATGAATAAACTATGAATTTTAGGGAATGATCCATAATAAAGAGATCATGAAACCCTAATCAAGAAGATTGATGAAACTTAACCCTAATTTAGGGCAATACTAGGTGTAATCCTAATCTAAGGCAAGGGAGTAACCCTAATCTATGGTAATGCCATGTGAAACCCTAAATTAGAATGATGTTATGTGGAACCCTGATGTAATGATGTGATGTAAGACTCAAACCCAGGGTGATGTCATGTAATGATATATGAAACCCTAATGAGGGTATAATGGTCAATACACTAAAGAAGAGTGTGGCTGACATAATCAAGTAAGATGAGAATGTTACACCATGAAGGGTGAAATTGATAAACCATTTGAATGGTAATGTTGATACTTTAATGAATAAGGATATAAGGGACAAGATGATGCCTAGATCATTATATATCTAATTCCATGCATGAGTAATGACCCTATATACCTTACAAAGATGAGAACATGATATTCTTAGGAATGATATATGCAACACTAAATAATGATGAGGATAACATCCTAAGAGTTGAAATACATAAAGTGGTTGATAATAGTTTATTCTATATCAACAATGCTAAACCATTAAGATAAGTCCATATCATCAAAGATAGTTGGACAAATCTAATGTGTAACCTATGCACTATATAATGAAAGTGATAGGTGAGTGGTTAAAAGTATTAAGAGGGAAATACCTTAATACAAGGTTTATTGATTAACCTAAGTAAGATGGAAATGAGGAGAAAAGTGATACATCAAGACATGATAGATATCACATTTAGCATTTCAGGGTTGATATACCTTGATGCATCTTAATCCAACATACTTGGATAAGAAACACAAGAAGTGTGTGTTATGTAAATTATTACAATGAAGATGTAATGAATTCTATGCACTCTGATAAGTATAGGCTAACATACCTTGAGAAAGGGGTTAAGCCAAACTAATGAGTATGATGTAATCATACCCTAGCAAGAATGAGAAATAAACTCATACCTTGCATTAATAATATTCAATGATATGTGATGAGAGCAATAAGCATGTGTGAATGCTTGTGATATTAAAATAGGCTCTTAGAGGAGTGAAGCAATTAATTAGGGTTGGATTCATAAAATGAACATGAGCCCTAATTAATGTGTAATGGGAAATCCTAACCCTAATTTTGGGTAATAGGATGAAAAACCCTATTTGATGGTAAACCCTAATCCCGGTAAGGAAATCATGGTGTTACTATTGTATTGCATGTTGTGATATGCTCTTGTTGCTTACTGAGAAGTAACAAGATATGCATTGGCCTGGTGTGCCATTATATTATATTTTGCTTAATGAGAAGTAACAAAATGTGCAGTGGCATTGTAAGCCATGTGATTAAGTTGTTGCCTAGTAAAAGGTGACAAGACAAATAACGGGCCTTGTGAGCCATGTGTAATGCTTGTGTAACAAGCATCATGTATACCTTGGTCTGAGGACCTAGAGGTAATAGTTACCTAATAAGTGGTAACAATGCATGTTCAGTGATGAACCTAAGGTTTAAATACCCAAATTTGATAAGCATGGTAATAATGTGATGGAGGGATGAGAATTACCAATATTTAAATGAGGGACTCAGATCCCAATGTCTTAAAAAGACTGAGAAGTGATTGGTGAAACAGTACATGGTTCTTTGTAGCATTTGTCATAAAAAGTTATGTTTGAGAACTTGACTGATGCTAAAAGAATATGCTAATGTACTTAATTAATCAAGTGAAATCATATCATGTAGAGCCCTGACCATAGATCCATCATCGTCAGTAATAGGTGATGGTGAAATGAGTGCTCCGCGGCAAAACCCTGAATGCATATTTTAAATATGCGGGGGTAAATGGGCGAAAATATCCTTACGTCCGGGTGAAGAGATTGATGGAAAGTAAACATTAAACCTCTCAATCCTTCATGTGTCGGGATGGATGTATCATAAATCTCTTGATGGTTGGGATGGATGTATCATTAATCTCCCAATGATATTTAATGTCGGTTCGATGGAGACAAACATTAATTATCTCGATTGCCAATGAGAGTGCAGTTGACGTTGTAACTCTATAGTGAAGTTGCCAGTATACCCTGGAAATCTATTTAGCAGAGACACAAGATGTCCTGCATGTTGTCTCACACTGACCGAGATGTGAGATGTCTTGGAAGCCGGCTCTTCCATTGACCTTGTATGGTACTGATTTTGACTTTGCAATGGTCGGTTGGAGTATAAGCGGCATACCTCATCTCCTCAGGGCATAAGTGTGATTGTAAAATGTAATCAGCCATATAGCATGTTTGCTTAAGGATTGAATACGGAAAGTCATTGGATGATGTGACATATCTTTTATGCATCTCTAGTTGATAGATGTTATTCATATCTCTTTATATTCATTACAAGCAGATAGATGAATTATGATTCTATCATGGGTAAATGCAATGCTCTCCTTAGGAAAGGAGATTATGTTACTCTGTTCATTCAATGATTAATACTGTTGTTAATATATAAAACTCCTGCTCAGTTTTATTATAATAAACTGCTATAACAATGTTTTGGCGGAGAGTTATATCTCTTGTTGGGGCAATTTACAATTGTCTCACCCCCGTGGGATCCAACTTTTTAGGTAAATGCAGAAGAAGAAGCAGGAACCCTATAGCAAGGGAAAAGCAGCAGCAGCAATAGGGACAGCAGTAATATCTCAGGTGTAGATACTGCCTGTCAAGTCATATAGATAGTAGTCATATGTTTCGTCTATGTACTCTTAGGTCCTCAGAGTTTATAGTTAGTGTTTTTAATGAATCCATCTGAGATTTTGGCTTGATGCCTCGAGGTTCTTATGTTGTTTGTATATAATGTTAATAGGGCAGTTGATGTTGTAATCCTCGAGAAGAGATGATACAAGTTATGTAATTATGAACCATGATGTAAATGTATACTTTGGTTCTTTATGAAAGAGGTTTCCTATGTGTGGATCTCTTTGCAAAAAGTTTTAATTTTTAGTGATTTTCAGTAATCTGCTGCAAATGATTCGCTTCCACTTAAGTAAATCTTGTTTTTATAAGTTGGATGCCACAACTAGATTGTGTGTTGACTGATGGTCGAATCTCATTAGTCATGATATTGGATATCAAGTCAAACACATAGGTACTTGTTATAGAACAAGTGTACCAGATAGACCCGTCTTAAGAGTTATGCATGGAACCATTGAATGGTATTCAAAATCATCTCTCAAATGTGATAGTGGTGATTTTGGTTCTTAGACTTGAAGTCACTAAAATGTTTACATGGTGTTCAATGTACTTTAACACCATTCAACATGACCTTGAATAAGGGTTGCCACAAAGATGGTGCTTGGGTACATTGAGACACATGGGGATTGTTGTGAGTGATGTACATGGGATTTGTCACTCCTATTAGAGTGATATTCTGGATACTTGATAAGTGATATTTAGAAACACATGGCCATGCTCATGTTATTCAATACATGATATTGAGCTTACATGCATCTCAATAGTCTACTCTATTTCAAAAAAACATAGATTGAATAATAATGGGATGACAATTCCATGCCTCGTGTTCAATCTAGATATATGTGACAAATGAACTATACAATCATTGTAACACTGATCACAAGTTTAGGTTGAAGTTGTCTTCCAACTTATCCAATTACTTATGTAGAAATGATGTGTTTCTAGATTATACTCATTACTTGTGACATCATAATATGATTTTGCACATCACTGCCAACATAATATGGAGCCTATAGGGTCGCAAGCATAGGATGCACTGGGAAAAGGAGTTTAATCGATGACAAGATTTAATTTTCTTACTAAAGTGTCTAAGTAATCAAACTAAATAACACTTGTTGCCGATCAACCAACTGGAGTGTCCAGTCGACCGACTAGATAATGCTCTCTATAGATGATGGGACCTGGTAGTCGACCAACTAAAAAATTTAGTCGATGAACTGAACAATGTCACCAATGGGTGAGTAGAGTAGTCAAATCGACCAATAGGAGAATCTAGTTGACAACTAAGTCAAATTGACGAGTTTGAATGGGCCAAACAAGTAATGATAGTCGTAACAATAGACATTAATTGTTGAATTAAAGCCAGTGTTGGTGTGTCACGAGCAGTAGGCCAATCGACTGACTGGAAGTCCAGTTGGCTGATTGGCTATGCACAGGGTACAACCAATAGGCCAATAGATTGATGAGAATGTCAAGTTGATTAGGTGATTGCATGGTTGTTGCCCAACCATGAGACTTGACCCTTTGTCTTACAAGGGTTTTGGAAACCCTGGCCCATCCACTCCTATGTAAAGGGGTAGATGGTTAAGGCTCTCAACAAACATCTCTTTTCCCAGTTGTAGTAACAGGAGATCCTAAGAAATCTTACTTGAGAAAGGGAGAGATAATAAGAGAGAAGAAAATGAGTCTAGCACATCGACCAATGAAGGGGCTACTCCTTTTAGCGAGCTTGAGAAGCACAATGAAGAGTTTTGATGGTCTGTGTGGAATATGTAGATGCATGTATTCTTCATTGTTATGCTCAGAGGATGTATCCAACCAACATCTGTGCAGTTCTCGAGTAGGAAGCACCACTGTGTGTAAGGATAGTCGATGGACTTGCTCCAAGACGGGTATATCTTGCACCCTCTTTCCTAAAACATCATTGCTGATGTGATTTTCTAGTTAGGAAATATGAAACAAAATTTTTGTTTACATTGTCTACCACTTCCTCCGTAGTTCCCAATAGTGGTATCAGAGCCATGCTAATTTATGGTGTATTGAGATTTAATCGATTCGATCAAATTTTGTTTTGTCATTTCTTTTGTTGCATGTGATGTGAATATTTAAAGGTTTAATGTGCATATCAAACTAAATACTACATAAGCTTGGGAATGTTCGGTATATCTTATATATATGATATATTTATATGCAAATCATATGAGTCACCCTAAAATATGTTTTGATGGTAGATTTATGTGTGGTTATGGCAAATACCCCTTGCATGCATGTGTTGTTGAATGGTTTAATTCCTACTTTATAAATTTGAGTCTAGCCCATTGACTGGAGGACCAACCGGTCAACTGGAAGAGTCCAGTTGACCAACCATCTATTTCTAATATCAAGTCTTTCTAATGTAGGTTAATACATGTGATTCTTTGTAGTTCCAAAGAATTACTATAGTATGGTCATGACCATTGATCATATGTTTGTGATTGCATGTTTCATTTGTAGATATGGTATGTATATGATACATATTATAAGTATGTGGTGATTGGATATGTGTATATATTTATAAACAAAATCCTAAAATAAAATATTAAGCCTTAGATTCTATCCAAAAGAGTCATACATGAAAAGCTTGATCGACTATGTGTGGGCACGCCAAAGCATTGTACACGATCTCTCTTGTGGAAGTGTGAGACAGATATGTGGGTCTGCCAAAGTAGGGTGTATATTCTATCATGTTATCTTTTGGGTCAAACTTAACTAGGTGACCTTAATGGGATTAAGTGCCTAGAAGCATAGATATGAGATATGACAAAGATTTGTGCATATCATCTATCAAGAGTTGTATTAAATGCAATTGACAAATGTTGTGTACCTGAATAATCAAGTTGTGGGTGATCAGCCAAAGTTGACTCATGATTTTATGAGATATGGATCTTGACTCCCTAGAAGATTGTATGATACAATTCTTGCAAATTAATAGTGAGGAATATTAATTTGAAGTAAAATAGTCAGAGTGATAATTAATCAAAATCCTAATCTTTATCAATTCAAATCAAAAGTGTTTTGACAGATGCAAAATTTCTTTTGTAGAAACAAATGGCAAACAACAACACCTTTTCATTGCAATTGGTCCTTGATAAGGATAAATTGAATAGGAACAACTTCCATGAGTAGTTTAGGACTTTCATAATCATTCTCACTCATGAGCACAATTTCTATGTCCTGGATACACCAGTCCTAGAGGAACATGCCCCCGCTGTGCCTATGGCTAAAAGGGACACTTATCGTAAGCATTATGATGATGCCGCAAAAATAAAATGCCTCATGTTATGCTCCATGAACTATGAGTTGTAGAATCATCATGAAAACATGGAAATTTTTTAGATGTTAACACATCTTAAGAACATATATTAGGATCAAGCAAGGTAGAAGAGGTATGATGTCTCTAAGGCACCTCTTTCAGTATAGATTGGTATAGGGAGATATAATAGAACCCCATGTGCTCAAGATAATTGGGCATTGGAAAACTAGAGAGACTTGATTTCCTTAGTCTAAGAGTTGACAGCAAATATTATTCTGCAATCATTGCCTAATTCATATATTCATTTTATCATGAACTTTTACATGAACAACTCGGCTAAAATGTTATCTAAACTACTTGTCATGTTGATAAATGTTGAATTACAAATTAATAATGACAAACCCAAATCATTAATAATGATCAAGAATGGAAAAGTGGAGTTCAAGGGAAAAGGCAAATCCAAGAAAAGTTCTAAGGTTATCCAGAAACCCAAGTCTTTTGCACTTAAGGAAAAAGGAGGGTTGAGTAAGGATGGCCATTGTTACTAGCATGGATACTGGAAAAGGAATTATCCTCTTTACTTAGAAGAACTCTGAAATAATAAGCAAGGGATGGAGATATCTACTTTAGGTATATACATAATTGAGATAAATTTCTCTACTTCTTCATCATGGGTATTGGATAATAGATGTGGATCTCATATATGCTCCAATATGCAGTATCTAAAAAGAAGAAAACCCTTAAATAAGGGGCGAGGTATAATTTCACATTACAAATGGATCAAGAGTTGTTTCCATTGTTGGGAAATAGGGGTAACAGATAAGGAAGTGGAAACAACAAAAAAATAATGTGTGATTCTATAATCAGCAAGATCTCATCAACAATAATGTATCTAGGAAAGAGGTTTTCAAGGTTATAGTTGGTCCTGGAGCAAGTCTAGAAACAATCCCTTACATCAACATGCTTCTTCTTTAAGTAGTACTATATCATTCCTCAATAATGACCTCCTAGTTAATCACCATGGACGGTGGTTGACGGCGTCCTCCTAGCGGTCAAAAATGGCCTCTTCACCTCTAGAGTAGTCCATGGGGACAAACAGGAACTCCATGTTGTGCTACTAGAGCCAAAGGGAAGGAGTCGTCCCTTCGAATGTCAATCTGCTAGGATAGATTTGCTCTCCCACAATTGTCTCCCATGTGTTGTTCCTCACTTTGAAGGGTAGAACTTGCTCGGTCTCTCTATTGGTTACCACTACCAAAGATGACAACAATTGTCAGAGCTTATTGATGTATCTGGGAAGCTCCCAGGACCCCTTTATTTATAAGAGATGCCAGGTTTAGGGTTTTCAATTTCTCTGGGAGTCAAAGAGGCAAAGTTCATGAATTTTAATGAAACTATGAACGGTGAACCAGTCATTTCACAATCCAACCGGTCAGTTCATGAGTGAATTGGAAGGTTCAACCCTTAAACTGGTAAGTTCCCCATGTTCCCTATTTGAAAACATATTGACTTTTAATTTTCAACTAATGTACAATCATGACATCAGTATCAATCCTTGATCCAATCAAATTGATCATTGAATCAAATGTTCCAGATGATGAATCGGTTGTTTCACTTCATGAAATGTTCATTTCATGTCATGAAACTGCTGTTTTACTATTTAAATGGTCATTTCATACATGAAATTTTCATTTCATATCTAAAATGGTCATTTCATAAGACCAGTTCTGGCAAATGTTCATCCAATGTTGTTTCCAATTGTCCTAACACTCCAATCAATCAGTTCAACACTTAAAAAGTCTGGTTTAGAGCCCAGTCAGTCAATTTTGAACCTCATTTGTTTAGATTAAATACCTAACACTTTAGTAATCAAGTTAAACATCATTCATGAATAAACTCCCATTCCAAGTGCATCCTATGTGAGTGACCCTTTAGGTCCCAAACTACATTGGCAGTGAATGTCCATAACTAACTTATGACATCACAAGCAATGAGTAGTATCTATAAACACATCACTTCTACCCAAGTAATTTGGAAAGTTTGAGAACAACTTCACCTACAATCTATGATTAGTGTTACAGTGATCGTATAGTTCCTTTATCTTTGATATCCAGATTGAACTCAAGGGATGGAATTGTCATCCTTTCAACGTTCAATCCATGTTCCTTGAACTAGAGTAGACTGTCTAAGATGCATGTCAATTCACATATCATATATTGAATCATATGAGTATGGCCATACATTTCTCAGTCTCACTTATCAAGTGACCTAGATATCAAACTCATGTAGGAGGGACAAATCCCATCTACATCACTCACACTAAATCCCCATGTGTCACATAATAGATGAGCATCACCTTTATAGAAGCAGCCCTTATTCAAGGTCACGTTGGATGATGTCAAAGTCCAAAGAACAACATGTGATGAGTGTAGTGACTTCAAGTCTAAGAACCACAATCACCAAATCACTTTGAGAGTGATTCTGACTACCATTCCATGGTCTCAATGTATCACTCTAATGGTGGGTCTATCCAATACATTGTTCTTTAACATGTACATGTGTTCTTGACTTGATATCATATATCATGACTAATGAGACTATGTCATCAATCAACACACACTCTAGTCTTATGTATTACCGTTGTCTATTTTGCTTCCATAGTAATATCCGATTAGGAACATAACAAGAATGTATGTACTCTTATCATACATATGATCTCATTGTTCAGTTCATCAACCTAAAGACATATGTCATCAAGTAGCATCATTCTTTAGACACCTACTATGTTTGCATCATCATCTCATGATTGAGACAAACATAGTACATGGAATTACCTTTATGATTATCAAATCAGATGTCTAATGCCACATTCTAATCATCGTATGATTGGATCTATGGGTATACATATGAATAGACTCCCACTTGCACTTAGAGCCATTCACCCAAAAATCTTATTCCATGTGATCCTTACATGTCCATCATGTTTCCACTGTGCAAGCACTTTTATAGCAGGTTAGCAACATTTTCTTCTAGTCGGTATTTTGCAAGTTTCTCATCTCCTCAATGTGCAACTTTTTGCATGAGATGGAAGTGACATAGTATGCTATCGGAGATTCTTAGCCCAACCAGTAGCTCCATTGGTCACATTATTTCTAATGTGGCATCAATGGTTGGAACCTCCCATAATTTCATCTATATGAGCTTCTAGATCCACACAGTATCCTCTTTTGTGTTCTTAACACCAAGATACTCAGCTTCTAATGTAGAACAACTGTCTCTTGCTCAGAACTTTTCTAGCTTACAGTTCTCATTTTAAGGTCAAACACAAATTTAGATTGCATTCATTAATTTTATGTGTCATTCTAGAAGCTTTAATCAGTGTAACCCTTTACCCCAAACTCTTCCTTATTACCAGAATCAGGGAACAAATCCTTTCGTTGCTTCTCAAGTACTTAAGGGTTTTCTTTATGGTAGTCCAGTGACTCTCACTAGGATCTGACAAATATCCACTCGTTCAACACATATGAGACAACATGGTGAGTACATAACATTATATCCATGATAGATCCAATAGAAAATGGACATGGAATCTATCCATGTCTTCCTATTCTTCATAAGAACTAGAGCACTAGGCTCTTGAGAGACTAACTCCATGGAATATGGACAAGTTTTCTCTCATTGAGTCATGCATGTTGAACCCCTTCAGCGTCTCGACAATGTTTATGCTCTTACTTATGTTTAAGAAGCTTTCTAGATCTATCTCTATAGATCAAAATTCCTATCATATAGGATACTTTGCCTAAACTCTTCATAGAGAAGGTACTTCCTAGCTAGGTTTTAACATTTATAGTATAAGGATCTTATTCCCCATCATTATGTGGAAAATAAATATGCTCCCACAGATACCATCTTCATGTTGACTCAAGTCAAACTCTTTGATTGTCTTGTCAAATAGAAGATTCTAGCTCTGAGATGCTTGCTTCAATACACATATTGACCTTTGTGGCTTACAGACTTTATTTGCAATGTTAGATTTATAAAACCTTCAGGTTGTGTCTCATACACTTCCCCATAATTATTCCAATTAAGGAATGTGATTTTAACATCCATTTTGCCAAATATCATAGTCATACTAAGCTACAATGGAAAGCATGATCCTTATGGATTCAACCATGGCAACTGGTTAATATTTTGTTATGTTAAACATCTTGAACTTGTATGAAATCTTTGCAACCAATCTGCTATTATAGGTTTGTACACTACCATTGATATTTTCTCAAAGACCCTACATGCACCCTATGGGTTTTAAACCTTCAGGTGGATCCACAAGGTCATACCTTGTTAGTTTACATGGAGTCCATATTTGATCCCATGGCCTCAAGCCATTTCTCAGACTCTAGTCCCTCGATATCTTCTAGATAGGTTCTTGTCTCATCTTATTATGACCAACTCATGCCTTTTTGAGTTATAAGATATCATAATCTTTCAAACTCAAGGCGTGTTCTACTAGATATATGAGGTTTTGTGTTACATAAGGATCTTGAGATTTCACAACAATTTGTGATTTTATGTCTTCCTACTATACCTCTTTAGGTTCAATTTATTATTTGTCTCAGACTCTTTGAGTTCTACTTTTACTTCCACTTATTCCTTTGGAACTAAGTTCTCCTTCATAAATACAGCTATCCTGGAAACAAACAATTTTGTTGTTGGCTTGTAATAAAAGTAGTATTCAAAAAAACAACATTTATGTGATTTGTGGACAAAGCCTTTTAAGAAACTATTTTCTTATTAATCTTTCAATAATAATCCTTATGAAAGACATATCAAAACACATCCCATGCCATATCTCATATGGTGTCTTTTGAACCAATTTAAGATGGTACATTATTTTAGTATAAAACATGTACCCAAAAGGAAATTGGGAGATTATCTAGATTTATTGATAATCGTACCATGCCTAATAGGGTGTGATACCTTCTTTCTGATACATTATTATGTTTTAGGTGGAGTTCATCTTGATACACTATCATGATTTCCTAGAAGGTCCTCAAACTCTCAGTTTAAAGTATTTTCACATTGATCATATCGAAGTGTTTTAATACTTATACCAAGTGGGTTATGTGCTTCATTTATAATCTCCTTGAACACTTCAAGAGATTTAGACTTGTATTTCATTAAATACAATCTACCACATTTACTGAGAACATCTTAAAATATAATGAGGCACTAATAATCACCTTTTATCATTTATTCTAAAAGGTCTATATACATCAGCATGTATGAGCCCTAATAGAATACTCGCTCTCCCACTACCTCTAGTGAAGATGCTTTTGTCATATTGCCCAATAAATAAGAATTGAATGTATCTATTGGTTCAATAACCAAAAGAGTCTAGATAATCATCATATGGATTCAACAAATGCATATCTCATTTGCATGCTTTAGATGACAATGATATAGGTATTCATTGTTTGAGTCATTGAGTCATTCAGTATATATGCTACACATTTTTGTCTCTTCAATTATCAAGTATAGATTTTGAGACATTGGTCATTACCATATAAGATCTTATCTTTTAAATGAAACATCAATTTATTCATAATATTCTTGTCTATACAAGATACATAATGTTTTCATTAATGCAAGAAACAATATAGCAATTCACTAATTCTATTATATGCCCATCAGACCGAATGATATATTTCCACTATAGTGGAAGCAACCCTTTCTCTACATAGTTCCATCTTTTTTTTTGGTCCTCTACACAGTTCCATCTTACTTCTTCTTGGACCCTGAAGTGGAGATCTCTATCTCCATCTTCTTCTTACTTAGTTTCTTTAAGTGTAAGGGATGGATTCCTTTTGCACTTGCCCTTTTCTCCTCATTTTGTTTGCAGAAAACTTGGACTTTAGCTTAGCCTCAGAACTCTTCTTGGCCTTGCCTTTGTCCTTGAACTCTATTCTACTAATCATCATAATGGGTTTGTCCATCTTCATTTGTGCTTTGTCATTAATCAACATGCCAATCAATTCAAACAGTGGTTTGCCAAGTTACTCAAGTGATAGCAGTCGATAAACTTGTTATATGATTCAGGCAACGATTGTAGAATCATACCCATGGCCAACTCTTGACCTAAAATAAATTGCAATCTATCCACATTTCCAATCATATTGAGCACATGGGGCTCTACTGGATCTTCCTCTGTCAGTTTGCACTCAAACATCGCTTTGGAGACATTATACCTTACTTGCTTTACATGACTCTTAAGATGTGTTACCATCTTGAGAATATCCATGTTTTTCATATTGTTCATGTAACTCATAGCTCATACAGCTTAGCATAAGGTCTTTGATGGTAGTGACATCATTGGCATGCTTCAAGTAAGCATCCATTTCAGCCTTAGGCGCATTTGGAGCAGGTTCCTCTGGCACTCGTCTTTCAAGGGCATAGAGCTTTTTCTCATCAGTGAGAATGCTTCTAAAAATCCTAAACTAGATGTAGAAGTTAATCTCATTTAGCTTGTCCTACTCAAGGCTGATAGAAATGATAATGTGTTTGTATTTTCCAATGAATTCTACAAAAGAAATTTTGCAACTTTGTCAAAACATTTAGATTTGATTTGATAATTTTGTCGATATTAATTAGGACTTCAATTAATTATCACTCCCACTATTTTGTTCAAATTGATAGCTCCCACTACCAATTTGGAAGAGCATGGTGTACAATCTTATAGTGAGCCATGACCCAAAGCAATTGAATTATTACCCAGTGAACGCCAACGTCCATAACCAATTACTAAGGTAGGCAACTTTTGCCAATCGTATCTCTTGCAATTCATGGATATATGATATGCACAACTCTATTCCATAGTCCATTTGCATTCTTCTAGGTGCTTAACCTCATTAGAATCACCTAGTTAAGTCTAACTCAAAAGCCAACTCAATAGTAATGCACCCTGCTTGGCAGGCCCATGTAATTACCATCACACTTCTATGTAATGGACAATGCACCATGCTTTCCCTGCCCACACTTAGTCGATCAAGATTTACATGTGTGTTTCTAATGTAAAGAAATGTAGGATTAATATGTTTTTGAGGGATTTGATATAAATACATATACATATCCAATCACCACATACTTATAGTATGTATCATATACATGCTATATCCTACAAACAAAAATATGCAATTATAAAAACAAGCGATGGTTATGTCCATACTATTGTAATTCCTTGGAGCCACAAGAAATTACTACCACCTAAGGTCAACATCAATATGCTGCAACCTGTTGTTGGTGAAGATCCATCCTTGAACCAATCCAGGTCAGTTGGTTCAACACTTGAACTAATTCGCCTGCCTCCTGGGTGCTCGGTTGGGCTCTTGAAACACTTTTCTAGTCTCAAGTTCAACCAATGTGTGGACTCCTCCGACCAATCAGTTGGGCCACCAGTCGATCGGTTCATCCTCTCATCTTGCCTCCTCCATCCTTCAGCCAATCGGTTTGACTCCTGAGCCAGTTGCTTCATCTAGTGCAGAATGTCTTCTCATTATGAAACATAAATTAAAACCTATCCTATTTCATATTACATTGTAAAATGAAAAATCTCAAGTTACATTCGAGGGGAAATAGGAAGAAGAACATTAATTTACACTTGGAAAGGAGGAGAGAGGCTCTATATGCAAACTGAGATATAAATAGAAATAAACAATCACAACCATGCACACACAGATCAATGGCTATTGGCCATAACTAGGCAAACATCCACCATCAAAACCAATTTTAGGGTGATGCATATAGATTGCATACATATAGAAAGAGAGTCGGGCAAGAATACACTCGATTGTACAGATCACATTGTAGACCCCAATGGTGTTTGCCTATCTAGATCATGTTTTTATAAATTCTAATCCATTGATATTCATGGTTACAATACTAATAGGCTACATAGAAAATGTGAGCTCATTTGGATGAGTGTAAGTCACTCATACAAGGAAAACAAAATTGACGCACAAAACTAATTTGAAATGCATGATTTTTTTCACTTTTAGATGCATAACCTATAAGTGTCCAAATGAGCTGAAATTTAGTATATAGTATGTTCTTAAGATATTTAAGAAGATCAGTGGTTTAGATTTTTCAAAAATTTATTGCATCTTTAAAAATGATTGAGGTGTACAGTGCCTCTAGTACACTTGAGTGTACACTAGCCTGACTATATATATATATATATCTATATATATATCTATATATATATATATATATATATATATGTGTGTGTGTGTATATATACATATATATACACACACACACATATATATATGTATATATATACATATATATATATATGTATGTGTGTGTGTCTATATATATATATATATATATATATATATATATATATATATATATATATATATAAGTTGAGATCGTATGTTGTACTTAATAGGATATGCCACATTGATCGTTTCTAATATTTGCATCGTATTCCATAAAAATAAATCTGATCATATCGATATAAATCTAGATACATCGTAAATTGATGTGGCTCGAATACCACTTTTAGGAAATCAGGGTGACAGATAAGGACGAAGAAACATAAAATTTAATGCCTAATATCCTAATTAGCAAGATTTAATCAACGACGATGTATCTAAGAAATAGGATTGCAAGGTTAAACCTGGTCATGGAGCAAGTCTATCAACAATCCCTTGTAGCAGTGTGCTTCTTCTTCAAGCAGCACTCAAGCAGTAGTCAACAATGGCCTCCTGGTTGATCATCACAGACGACGGTTGGAGATGCCCTCCTAGGGGTAGGAAACGGCCTCCTTGACTCTAGAGTAGTCCATGTAGACCACTAAGAACACCACATTGGGCTACCAGAGCCAACGGGAAGGATTTGTCCCTTCAAACATCAATCTACTAGGATTGATTTGCTCTCCCACAATTGTCTCTCCCTTGATGTTCCTCCGTTTGATGGGTAGAACTTTCTTGAGCTCTCTATTGGTTATGACAACTAGAGAGAAAAACAATTATCATAGCTTATTGTTGTATCTGGGAAGCCCCCAGTACCCCTCTATTTATAGGAGAGGCTAGGATTAGGGTTTCCAATCGGTCTGGGAGTCGAAGAGTGGAGTTCATGAATTTTATGGAAACTACAAATGGTGAATCGGTTGGTTTACTATTCAATCGGTCGGTTTAGCAAGTTACCTTTTTGCAAACATATTGGATTTTAATATTCAATTAATGCACAATCATGACATCATCATCAATTGTTGATCCAATGCAATTGATCATTGAACTGGACATTCCAGATGATCAACCTGTTGTTTCACTTCATGAAATGATCATTTCATGTCATGAAACGGTCGTTTCACTATTGAAATGGTCGTTTCATAAGTGGAATGGTTCTTTCATATATCTAGTTCAGCCAATGTTGTTTCCAATCGACCTAACACTCCAATCAATTAGTTCAACACTTGAACCGGTCAGTTCAAAGTCCATTCAGTCAATTTTGAACCTCAGTTTTTCAAGTTGAATACCTAAACACTTTAGTAATCAAGATAAACATCATTCATGAATAAACTCATATTACAAGTGCATCTTATGTGTGTGGCCCTATAGGTCTCAAATTACATTGGTACTGAATGTCCATAACCAACTTATGACATCACAATCAATGAGTAATGTCTATAAACACATCATTGCTACCCAAGTAATTCGAAAAGTTGGAGAACAACTTGAACCTACAATTCGTTATCTATTTTATAGTGATCGCGTAGTTCCTTTGTCTTTGATATTCAGATTGAACTCAAGGCATGGAATCATCATCATCTCAACGTTCAATCCATGTTCCTTGAACTAGAGTAGACTGTCTGAGATGCATGTGAGTTTACATATCATATATTGAATCACATGAGTATGGACATACATTTCTCAATCTCTCTTATCAAGTGGCATGGATATCAAACTCATGTAGTGGGGACAAATTCCATCTACATCACTCACACTCAATCCCCATGTGTCATAGAGTACTCGAGCATCACCTTTATAGCAACCCTTATTCAAGGTCATGTTGGATGATGTCAAAGTCCAATGAATGACATCTGATGAGTGTAGTGACTTTAGGTCTGACCACAATCACTACTATCACTATGAGAGTTGATTCTGAATACCATTCCATGGTCTCCATGTATTACTCTCATTGTGGATCTGTCTGATACATTATTCTTTAACATGTGCCTCTGTGCTTGACCTGATATCATACATCATGACTAATGAGACTTTTTCATCAATCAACACACACTCTAGTCTTATGTATTACTATTGTCTATTTTTCTTCCACAGTATTATCTGACTAAGGACATAACAAGAATATGTACTCTTACCATACATATGATCTCATTGTTTAGGACATCAACCTGAAGACATATGTCATCAAGTAACATCATTCTTTAGACATCTACTATGTCTATGTCATCGTCTCATGATTGACACAAACATAATAGACATAATTAACTTTATGATTATAAAATTAGGTGTCTAATGCCGCATTCCAATCATCATATGATTGGCTCTCTAGGCATACATATAAACATCCATTGTTCTTGGAACCTATCATTCATCTCTGCCTAGTGGGCTTGTAGTAAAGTTAGAGAATTGCTATTATGTACTTGCCATTAATGGGAACATCATTTCTATTTCTTGTTTGGACAAGAACGTATTTGAATTTCATATAAAGAATGGTCAATGTTCCATTTCTAAAGATGAGATATTTTGTGCATGTCTTATGGTCTTTACTAATTAGATCATGAGACAAGCATATATATATCGTAAATACCAAAAGGCTAAAACTCGATGACTTAAACAAAACATACCTTTGGCATTATTGTTTAGGGATATAAATGAGAAGTGCATTAATAGACTCCATAAAGATGGTTATTTAGACTTTTTATTTTTGAATCAACGGAGTGAGTCTTGTTTATTGGGCAATGGCAAAAACACCTTTTGTTGGTAACAGTGAGAGAGCAAGTGACCTATTGGGACTCATACATATTGATGTACGTGGGACTTTTAGCATAAATGCTAGAGGTGGTTACCATTACTTCATCACATTTACTAATGACCTCAATAGGCATGGCTATGTGTATTTAATGAAATATAAGTTAGAATCCACTAAAAGGTTCAAGGATTTCATGAATGAAGTATAGAACCAACTTGGTATAGGTATTAAAAAACTTTGATCCAAATGAGGTGGGGAATACTTAAGCCTAGAGTTTGAGGATCTTCTGTGAGATTGTAGTATTGTATCACAATGGAGTCCATCTAGAACACCACAACATAATGGTGTATCAAAAAGAAGGAATTGCACATTGTTGTACATGGTACGACCAATGATGAGTTTTGTTAATCTTCCAACTTTCTTATGCGGATATGCTTTAGAAGCCACAATGTTGACACTTAACTGCATACCTTCTAAATTGATTCAAAAGACGCCAATATGAGATATGAATTGTCAATCATCCCACTATGTCTTTTATGAAGATTTTGGGTTGTGAATCTTATGTGAGATAATATTTTCATGAGAAGCTTGGACCTGAATTAGATAAATATTATTTGTTGGATATCCTAAGCAAACCAAGGGATTTAACTTCTATATTACATGTGACAACAAAGTGTTTGTTGTAGGGGATGTTGTATTCCTTGAAAAGGAATTAATTTCCAATGTAATTAATGATAGGAAAGTATTGTTGACTCAAGGTCAATTAGGTCAATGTTGACTCACGTCTAAATTGACTAAACCCGTGTTTTGATGATGACTAACCATTCCACATATTGGTGTCTAATGCTTCTACTAGAGTAATATCAGATTAGGTATAGACACACTCCAATTGCCCTATCTTGCACATCTCAAATTGGAGAAAAGACAAGTCAAAGTCATACAAGTGCACACTTTTGTAATATGATGTATATCCATTAGAATCATGTTGTAAATCACTTGTAATGATTGTATGACTTGTAATTATGCTTAGAAAAATGCCAGGAGCACTTAGAACAATTTTTAGAGCACTTTTAATGCAACTTCAAAAATCAATTACAGGCACTTGGTCGGTCCAGTTTCACACCCTGAAACTCGACCGATCAAACCTTGATCGATTTTCTAAAGATTGCATCGGTCGAGTTTTGCACTAACAGAACTCGACCGATTGGGTAGTAGGCCAGTTCCAGTTGGAATGGTCGGTCGAGTTTCCTCAGAACAAACTCGACCGATCATTTCAATATCGGGTTGCCTGCTACTTGATCGGTCGAGTTACACATATAGAAACTCGATCGAATGCACTGTACGGAAAAGTGCAGAAAAGTGTTTCTAGCCGTTGTGGAGTTGCAACAAGTGAAAATAGATCCGTTGCAAGCCACAAAATGGCTAGTTTTCATTCATAAGTGTTCCCAAAGGTTAAGAGGCATCCCCAGCTATAAATATGACCCCTTGGGCTTCATTCCAAGGTTGACAGCATTCATTGCAAACTCTTTGTGAGGTCCCTATTCAATAGTTGAGTGCTTCCTACATCCTCCTCTCTCTCTCTAAGCTTAATCACTTGCTACATCCATTAGAGTGAGTAGGAGATTTGTAAGAGAGCTAGTTTTATTTGTATATCTTGTGAGGCTCTCACTTTCACCACCTCCCCATCTCTCATTTCCTATATTGAAGATGAAGGTTCTCTCTCTTGTCCAAGAGAGGTGAAGAAGAACAAGGGAAGGAGTCCCTTGGTGAAGATCAAGGCAGAAGACTTGGAGCTAGAGGGGGTAAGCCCTTGGAGAAGGCAAAAGACTCAAGCTCAAGTAGGTAAGACCTTGGTGGAAAGCTTCTCCGAGTGAAGGTGAAGTCAAAGGAGAAAGATCCAAGAAGAGTGGGTAATTCCTACAAGGCCGAAGACTTGTGTAAGAGTGGGTAAGTCCTTGGAGAAGGCCGAAGACTCTTGCAAAGTGGATAAGTCCTTGGTAAGGTTGAAGACTCTTTTGTATTGGATAGGTAAGTCCTTTGTTGGTCTTGTATTGTAAGTCTTATAATTGAATATAAGAGTGCAATTGGTTGAAGTCCTAGAGGTTGACCTCTCTAGGCAAGTGGACTGACACACTTCTAGTTTGAAGTGTGGAACCACTCTAAATAGCTTGTCTAATTGGTGCATGTTCAATCTCTCTTATCCTTGCTATGCATGATTTAGTTGCACTCAAATTACCTTTTTAGCAACCTTATCTCATAATATATCTTGAAGGTTTAATGAATTTTGTTTAAGTGCTTTCAGCTCTATTCACCCCCCCTCTAGAGCATCTAATCACCCATCTAGGATCCAACAAGTGGTATCAGAGCAGGTCTTCTCCAAGCATACTTCAACAAGTAGGAGAAGATGGGTGACTACCTAGGAGGGAGACTCTCGACCAGCCTTCCAATCTTTGATGGGATCAACTTCCTCTATTGGAGAAGAAGACTTCAATTCTTCATCCAAGGATCAAGTCTCGAGATGTGGCAAATGGTGAACAGCCCATACATTCTACCAAAGACAAACATTGAAGAATGGGATGAAACCACCTTGATGAAAGCAACCTTAAATGCAAGATCCATGCACATCCTTTATGCCTCCATGACCCCCACCGAGTTCAACCGGATTTCCTCTTGTGAGACGGCCTATGAGGTATGGAGAAAGCTTTGCATCACTTATGAAGGGACAGATCAAGTGAAGGAAAGCAAAGTCTACATGCTCAAAGGGTTTCTTGAGAACTTCAAGATGGGAAAGGAGGAGAGCATAGCCAACATGTACTCAAGGATCAACACCATCTTGAATGGTCTTGCTGTTCTAGGACATCCTATGTCTAGTGGAGAGATCAACTCAAAGATCCTTAGAACTCTCCCCAAGAGATGGGAATCCAAGGTGACTTCCATTGAAGAAGCAAGGTCTCTTAGGGATATTCCTATTGAAGATCTCATTGGAAATCTACAAGCACATGAAGCCACGCTTGACAAGAGGGAGGAAGTAGAAAGACAAGAGAAGAAATAGCTAAAGAGAATGAAGAAGGCTGAAATAAAGGCTCAAATTGAAGCTATCATGGAAAAAGTCTCTCCATCCTCTCAAGCTAAAGAATATGCCATGTACTCCAAGGGTAGACTCTACAAAGGCAAGTCCTCCTCCATCCGGTGCTTCACATGTGGAAAGAAGGGTCACTACAAGGAAGATTGCCCACAAGGCAAAAAGACCCATCTTCACAAGGAGAAATGGCACTCAAGCTCAAGTGGCTCCTCCAACTCAAGCTCAAGTGAAGATTCATGTGAAGGATCAAGCTCAAGCTCTAGTGATGAAGGAGAATGTCATTTTGCTCTTGTAGCATCAACAAGTGAAGACTCAAATGAGGTAAATCTAGACTCTTTAGATAAAGAATCCTTGATTGATCTCATTCATGATATTTGTGCATCTCTTAAGTCTTCTCAAAAGAAAAAGAAAAAGCTTGCTAAAATTGTTGATAATTTGTATGTAGAATTAAATGATCTTGAACATGCAAATTCTTGCTTGCTTAATGATAAAAATGATTGTCTTAGCCAAGTAGACTCTATTAAACTTGAAAATGCTAGTTTACTTGATAAGATTAAATTTCTAGAAGCTCAACCTCTCATGCCTAATTCTAATGAAGAACATACTTTAATTGTTGATTCTCTCATGCATGACATTGATGTTCTTAAATCTGAAAACAAAAACAAAGATTTTGTTTTGCATGAATTAGAACTAGAAAATGCCTCCTTGCTTGCTAAAATCAATGGGCATGAATCTTGTTCTAGTTCTACTAATAGAGAGAATGATGTTGCTGCTCTTCATATTGATAGAGATTCTTATTTAACTAAAACTCTTTGCTTAGAAAATGATCTTCTACATGCTAGAGATAACATTAATCAATTGTCTTCTACTATTGCTTCTCTTAAGCATGATAATGATAGTTTAAGATCTTCTTTGCAAAGATTCTTAGTTGGTAAAAAGAATCTTAATCAAATCCTAGACCATACTACTAAACAAATTGGTAGACATGGTTTAGGGTATGATAGTAGTCAAGGGAACAACAAAGATAAAGGACCTCCAATATTCCATGGAGAATCCTCTAGTTCCAAGACTATGGGCACATGCAACTATTGCAATGAATTAGGTCATTATTCTAATTGTTGTCCTTTTAGGAAAGCACCCAAGAGAAATAGGATTTGGGTTGCTAAACTAACTCCTCCGGACCCAAAAACATGATTGGGGACCATTTCATCTTTCTTCTTGTAGGTACTTGCAAATGGATTGACTTGAGCTATTGAATTGTAAATTGACTTCTCAATCCACATAAAAGAAGAAAGGTGAGATGTGCAGAGGGTGACAACAAGTGGAAAAGCAATGGTAAGCACAAAGGTAGATGTTTTATTGCTTATAACCAATCCTAACTTGTTTTTGTCAAGGTAGTGTGCACTATACATATGGTTTTTGAGTCAAAAGTGGCATTTTATGTTTCTCTTCACACCCTTGCTCAAAAACTGTTTCTAATGCTTCTATAGTGCATTACTAACTTGCTTAGACATGTTTTGATATGGTTTGTATTTTTAGCATGTCTTTAAATGTGTTTTTA
This sequence comes from Alisma plantago-aquatica, assembly GCA_963693085.1. Lineage (NCBI taxonomy): Eukaryota > Viridiplantae > Streptophyta > Magnoliopsida > Alismatales > Alismataceae > Alisma > Alisma plantago-aquatica. The sequence goes on from OY856412.1 coordinate 1,117,325,944, forward strand.
TGATATATATATGTCTTTTGACAGCTGCTCTGTCGGTCGAGTTTGCCCTATTGAAACTCGACCGATAGGCACCAATGGGTGTTGCCAACAGTTGTCATCGGTCGAGTTTCCAATGCACAGAACTCGACCGATAACACTGTGCAGAGAATATAAATTTGGCTTATTGAGTGAGAATTTCCCTCTCAACTAGACTTTCTCAACCAATATCCTTATTCTTTGGCACTCCTTTGGTACCTTTATATATGCATATTGCCTTGTTATAAATTGCCTATCTTTCTTACAACTCTATCTCTCTAATTGCTCTAAATTGGTATATCTATATCTTGCAATTACTTGCTTTGAGTTGTTTTGCAGGTTTTGATGATGAACTCTTTGGATCTGTTGGTTGTGTCTTGAATTGCTTCCGCTGTACTCTAACTTGCTACATCTATCTCGGTGTATATCTTGTTTTGATACAACCTTGAGGTTCTTAGGGGTAATCATCTTATGGTAAGGATGCATATATAGTGAGTTATATCCTCTCATGCTTCTAAAATTGCATATCTCTTGGTTTGGATATATCTCTATATCTAATCATAGCTTGCTTTATCTTGTGTATCTTTTGGTATCTCTTGCTATGATCTAGATCCTACTAGTAGTCCTAACTTGTGATATCATCTACTAGTAGTTCATATACATGTAGTTCTAACCTTGTTTACAAATTGCCATCTTTGATCATCTATATGTTATGCTTGTATCTTATCTCATACATGCTCAAGATTGTTCCTTGAATTGCATATCTACTATCTTGAGTTGCTTGCATAACATTGTGATGCAGGGCACATAGAGCTACATTATATGTAGAAATTGGAGTATTTTTGGATTTTATGCAGGTTTTGCTCCAATTTCAGTTTTTGCTGCAAGTATAGTGTTTTTTTATGCAGAAACACCCTTCTCAGCAAGACTCATCACTTTGCCATGAGCTCCGATGGTTTTTGGTCAAATTCCATCATCTTGAGGGTCAAAATTGTGATTTATTGTTTTTCTGCAGCACTTTATCTTGCATTTTTTGGATGTTCAAGTATATGTTTTAACTTGCTTTTCTTTCTATGCTTGGACAAGCCCCTATCTGTGCTCTTCTACTCTCCTTATATATTTGTATTATCTCCTTTCTCTTAATAAGTGATGTTTCTTATTTTCTTCATAACCCCACTTTTTGAAATGACAAAGGGGAAGAAAGGTATGTCTTCTTTTAAAAAGAGGAAGAAGGCATGTCTTACATGAAGAGGAAAAGAATGTCCATGTAAAGGGGAGAAGGTAAAGGGGAGGAGACATATATGTGTAGAAATATATGAGTAGAAGACATAGTTTCTATAAATGTTATGAAAGCTAACCATACAGGAGAAATAGCATCAATTGAGGGGGAGTATGAAAACTCCACACGCATCAATTGAGGGGGAGCATGTGAACTCCATTCTATTGAAACCCCTAGGTTTCTCCAAAGGTATGAATTTACTTAAATGCTTTCAATACATTTATGGAATGATTTGTCATCTTCAAAAAGGGGGAGAATGTTGACTCAAGGTCAATTAGGTCAATGTTGACTCACGTCTAAATTGACTAAACCCGTGTTTTGATGATGACTAACCATTCCACATATTGGCGTCTAATGCTTCTACTTGAGTAATTTCAGATTAGGTATAGACACACTCCAATTACCCTATCTTGCGCATCTCAAATTGGAGAAAAGACAAGTCAAAGTCATACAAGTGCACACTTTTGTAATATGATGTATATCCATTAGAATCATGTTGTAAATCACTTGTAATGATTGTATGACTTGTAATTAAGCTTAGAAAAATGCCAGGAGCACTTAGAACGATTTTTAGAGCACTTTTAATGCAACTTCAAAAATCAATTATAGGCACTTGGTCGGTCCAGTTTCACACCCTGAAACTCGACCGATCAAACCTTGATCGATTTTCTGAAGATTGCATCGGTCGAGTTTTGCACTCACAGAACTCGACCGATTGGGTAGTAGGCCAGTTCCAGTTGGAATGGTCGGTCGAATTTCCTCAGAACAAACTCGACCGATCATTTCAATATCGGGCTGCCTGCTACTTGATCGGTCGAGTTACACATATAGAAACTCGACCGAATGCACTGTACGGAAAAGTGCAGAAAAGTGTTTCTAGCCGTTGTGGAGTTGCAACAAGTGAAAATAGATCCGTTGCAAGCCACAAAACGGCTAGTTTTTGTTCATAAGTGTTCCCAAAGGTTAAGAGGCATCCCCAGCTATAAATAGGACCCCTTGGGCTTCATTCCAAGGTTGAGAGCATTCATTGCAAACTCTTTGTGAGGTCCCTATTCAATAGTTGAGTGCTTCCTACAGTCTCCTCTCTCTCGCTAAGCTTAATCACTTGCTACATCCATTAGAGTGAGTAGGAGATTTGTAAGAGAGCTAGTTTTATTTGTATATCTTGTGAGGCTCTCACTTCCACCACCTCCCCATCTCTCATTTCCTATATTGAAGATGAAGGTTCTCTCTCTTGTCCAAGAGAGGTGAAGAAGAACAAGGGAAGGAGTCCCTTGGTGAAGATCAAGGAAGAAGACTTGGAGCTAGAGTGGGTAAGCCCTTGGAGAAGGCAAAAGACTCAAGCTCAAGTAGGTAAGACCTTGGTGGAAAGCTTCTCCGAGTGAAGGTGAAGTCAAAGGCGGAAGATCCAAGAAGAGTGGGTAATTCCTACAAGGCCGAAGACTTGTGTAAGAGTGGGTAAGTCCTTGGAGAAGGTCGAAGACTCTTGGAAAGTGGGTAAGTCCTTGGTAAGGTTGAAGACTCTTTTGTATTGGATAGGTAAGTCCTTTGTTGGTCTTGTATTGTAAGTCTTGTAATTGAATATAAGAGTGCAATTGGTTGAAGTCCTAGAGGTTGACCTCTCTAGGCAAGTGGACTGACACACTTCTAGTTTGAAGTGTGGAACCACTCTAAATAGCTTGTCTAATTGGTGCATGTTCAATCTCTCTTATCCTTGCTATGCATGATTTAGTTGCACTCAAATTACCTTTTTAGCAACATTATCTCATCATATATCTTGAAGGTTTAATGAATTTTGTTTAAGTGCTTTCAGCTATATTCACCCCCCTCTAGAGCATCTAATCACCCATCTAGGATCCAACAAGTATAACTTGAAGAAGTTTGAGACCAACAAGAAAAAATTGAACCTATAAAGGTACAAAAAGAATAAGAAGTTGTGAAATCTCAAGTTCCTCTTGTAGCATATGAACCTCGTAGATTTAGTAGGACACGCCTTGAACCAACAAGATTTGGATAACTTATGACTCAACAAGGTGATGAGTTGGCCATCATCATCATCATAATCATCACCATCATCATCTAATCCTCAATCCCAACTATGTTGGGGTCAGATATATGGATCCTTCATTTCCATTCAGCTCTATCATGGTTCATATTCTGGTCGAGATGTAGAGATTTAAAATATCTTTTTATAAACTCTTCCCATGTTAATTTGGCCTTCCTCTTCTTCTATTAATTGAGCTTGGCTCAATATCATTACTTCGTACAGTCGCATTTGTCCATGTACGTTGCACATGTTCATACCATCTGTGTAACATCCCACTCTTTCTATACAAATTTTTCCAAAATATTTTATTCTCTGGATGCTCTTTTTCTAATAATATAATTATTGAGGACTTAAATGCAAATTGCCCATGTTAGTTTTGCAAATTCATTTTATTGTGTCCAAATGCTCTCTTATCCTTGTTTTGTTTAAAGAAAATGTTTTCACATATATCTATGCTCTTTTGTTTAAGAAAATGAGATTAAATACTTTTATGTCAAATTTTCTCTCTCATATGGTAATTAGTTATTTACATGTTTAATTGCTTTCTTAATGGCCTCCATATTGTTAATTGAAAAGAAATAATGTTGAGTGCACATTTTCATATCTTGAAATTATTATTTGAGAAATTAATGGCTTTATTTACATTCATCATGGTCATTTAAGTGCACATAATGGTTTTTGCTATTTTAGGCCTAAAACGTGTACAAGCAGTAAAACTAATTACATGGGAATGTTCTAGACCCTCTAATACATCTATGGTTCAAATTTGAACCCATTATGACCATGTTTGATCTCCCGGTTAATTTGAGAGAGATTTGAATATAGATGGACCAAGATTTGAATATCATTTCATTAATACAAGCAATTAACCTATGGTTCGTTTTATTTGTATTGTCATGCGTTACATTTTCTTTCATTTCTCGCACACGTACACAGAGACCGTTGGATCAAGATCCAATGGCGTGCCTGTCTTCTTCTTCCTCTGTCTTTTTTTGTGAGCAGCAGTCGTTACACGTTGTCTTGATTGCGACCAATTAACCTCCTCTGATCCTTGACGGTTTCACTTGATTCCTTCGCCAACGCATCTGGCACATCTCCCCAATCTAAATGAACCCTAGCTCGCCCCCTCTCACTCTTTTTCGGGCAAACGCCCAAATAGGGCTTGCACCTCCCTTGCACAGACGGCCATCTAGCATCCTCCGCCGCCACCTAAACCCTCCGAGAGCATCACCGACCCCCGAGTTGCACTCCTCCACTACCAATTTGGCTCCAAGAGCCCCGACTCTCCCCCACCTACTCGAGTTTCCCTTTCCGGTGACTTTCAGCTCGCCGTGGCCTCCTGTGCACTCTTATGTGCAATTGAGGGACCGGTGAGCTTCGATGACTCCCCGTGGTCGTTTCTCTATATTCGATTTGCTTTGAGTTTTCCCCAAACACTGGGCCCTATAGACCGTTGTAAGGCCTCTACTGGTGTGCATCGTTTTGTCCGATATCAACTTGCGAAGGCCAATACCCAAGACCTATGCACGATACCACTTCACCTATGCACGATACAAGGACCTTATGCATGATATCTTATATCAAGGAGGTGGTAGGATTCGAAAAATTTCACTAGTGGGTGAAAAGAAGGGTATTATATACTTGAGGTTCATGAAAAAGTGTGTATATGAGGTGTCATCAATTTGAGCTACTAGGTGCCACGTGTCCATGCATGGATTGACACATGTTCTTGCATGCACTCCATCTTTATCTTGCCATGAAAACTAAAAACTTGAGGGAAATGCAAGGGATTCATCACATGTGTGGTGATGTTTGTTGAGCCTTGTTATAAGGCATGTAAAGATAATGATGAACTTGAAATGAATGATGTAATGGTCTTAATGACCTTTGGGCATGGTTGATACCTTAATGAGGTGTAATCCTCTTATGATGACAAGGGTTGATACCCTGTGATATTGTAAAGAATTTATATCCTGTGATAGTGTGATGAAAAGTGTAGTCTCTTGGCAATGAATAATACAATGTGATGATGATATGATGACAAGTATAGTCTTTTGATTGATAGATGAATAGTACCCTGTGATATTGAAATGAGAAATTATGTCTCATATGTTTTATATCTTCTAAAATTGTTATATAGAAATGTTTGCTAGAGATGAATTAGGGTTTATTTGTCCACTTGTTTAATGCAGCCTTAATTCACCCAATTGGATATAACTAATCAAGTAAAACCCTTATCATGTAGTTTCATGTGCCATAGAACCATCTTCATTGTCAGAACTCGCTGGATAGTGAAATGAGTAATCCTAAGGGAAACTCAGAGCACATACTATTGAGTATGTAGGGTGCTTGTTATCCTGACACTAAGTGTTTAGGGAGGATGGTTGCGGTCATACCTAGCCCACATTTTGATAATGATTGTGGTTGGGTCTTAGTGATTATAACATGATGTGATTAGAGGACAACTGTAGTTGTACCTTAGTGATTGGGTTTCAATACCCTGGATGCTAGCGTTGTGACCTGTACCAAGGTGGGCTAGTTACAAGACTATATGTCACTGTTTTGCAGTTCGACTATATGTCACCATAGTGCAAACTCATACTGACTGAGTATCAAGAAGATCTGGGAGTCCGACTCTTCCTAGATCCTATATGGGACTGATTGCGACCAAGCGGTGGTGAGTTGGAATTTGAGTGGTACAACTCAAACTCCCCAAGGCATAATAAAAAATGTAAGACAACCATGTAGCATATATGTTTAGGGTTATCCACAACACTTCATATTAGATGATAACCCTTGTTTGCTTTCATTTCACTGAGATCATGTATAGTACTATAAGAGATGATATATATGCTTATGATGTAGTTATGCTCATGTTGTAAACATGCTTAATGTTGTCAGATATACTGACACTTACAGTTAAGATGATGTTGCTAGTTATGTTTAATATTTCTAGCCATGCCTATGTATTTTTTTATGTGGGTAACTCAGGAGATCATCTATTCAACCTGCTCTCCTCTTGTAGGGAAAACACACAAATTATAGCTAGTGCCTACGGAGAAAGTAAATTTGGTATAACTTCTACCATTACATAAAGGAAAGGGGGTAGGGTGACCCACATGGTCGAGGGGAGGAGTAGTATAAATGCAATCCTCTTGAGCATTTTTAAGGTGGTACTTAGCAAGGTTATCTACTAGTGTTAGTGATTTTCGATTCACCTTCATGATCATTGCTTCATCTGCCTCATCAAGACTCTGTCGAATAGCCACCACCCAAGGTTTTAGGGTGGGTGTTCTATCTATAGGGTCTTCAATGGCCGATACCGCCATAAGGCTATCCATTTCAAGTATAAAGTTGGACATGTTGTTCTCTTTGGATATGCAACATGTGAGTTGGATGGATCTAAGCCCTGCCTCCGCCATAGACTTGGCTTTAATGATTCTGGCATAGCCTCCTATCCAACCTCCACAAGCATTAGTGACTGTTACTACAATAGAGGCTCTGTTCCCTTGGACTGATGCATCTGCCATTAACAAAGCCTGATCATTCATAAGGACAGGAAGGGCATCCTCATTGTCTTATTCTCGAAGCTTTGCCTGATCCTTTATGTTCTAGTTTGTATCACAATATCACTCATTGACTTAATTTGGAGAACCTTTCGGCCAATGACTGTCCAACTATTGTCAAAAACCACTGAGTTCCTTGCTTTCCAAATAACCCAACATGCTATTGAAAACTTACTTTTAGTATCTTCGAACTTCTTTAAGGTGTGTGACGTCCAATCCATAAAACCATTCCCTGTATTGGATAGGACAATGCCTGGGATATTCAGTTGGACCCATACTTCTTTCGCAAAGTGGCATTCTCTTAAAGCATGGAGAGTAGATTCCTCATTTGATTTGCATCCGGGGCATGTAGCACAATTTGTGACGTTTCTCTGCTTCCTTCTAGAATTTGTCATAATTGTGTCGTGAGTTGATAGCCATAAGAACACCCACACTTTAGAAGGCACTTTGATGCTCCATAAGGCTGGCCAAACTCCATTATCACTGTCAGTATCACTCTCGTGAATGAGTTCATATGCAGAGGAAGTAGAATACTTTCCCTTTACATCATGCTTCTAGCTCCACGAGTCATTATTGTACCTGGCATCTGGAATAGGCATGTCAAGAATTCTTTCCACACAGTCACGTGGAAGGTAGGCATTCAAGAAGTTAGTGTCCCATTCTCCCTCAAGATTTAAAAGACTGGATACTTTTAGATCTCTAAGTTCTTCGCCTATAGACTGGGTACGGATATCCTCCAACTTTGGAAAGCCTGGGACCCAATCATCTGACCAAATGGTAGTGTCGTTACCATTGCCTATGATTTTCGTACATTTAGTACTGACAAACTCCCTACCTGCATAAAGGGACCTCCATAATGGTATAGAGTGACATCCTTTTTTATTTCTATAGTTCTTATATTTGTTTTGTAGACCTACTCTCCACAATGATGATTGAGAGTTGATGAAGTTCCATGTGTTCTTCCATAGCAACGCTGTGTTCCGATTGGCCATAGATTTTATGCCCAGACCTCCGTTATTTATGCTAGTAGTAACCTTTCACCACGACACTAGCGAGACAGGATGAGGCTTGTGACCGCCGCCCCAGATGAAGGTTTGTATAGTTCTATCAATTCTTTACATACAGAGATAGGCACTTTAGCTGTGTGCATGGAGTACGAAGGGATAGAGGTGAGGACTGCTTCAGACAGACAGATTCGGCCAACCAACAATAGAGTTTGGGCTTCCCACCCATTTACCTTACCTTCAATATTCTTTGTGATGTATTCATATGTCATTTTGTTGATTCTTTTTTGAAGAAGAGGAACCCCCAAGTATTTCCCATTGTTCAAGGTCTCAGGAATGCCATTGGCCGTGCAGATGCTAGCTCGCACAATGTGGCTGACAGAAGTAGAGAAGAAAATCTTGGATTTCTCAATGGAGATCTGTTGAACAGATGTTGCTTCAAAGGTTCGGAAGCATTGGTTGATGGTGGCCATCTGGTCCAAAGAAACTTGGTCAAAGATGACTATGTCATCTGCAAAAACTATGTAGAATAGGGATGGCCCCTATTGCGACATCTTGATCGGTTTCCACTTTTGATCATTCACGTACTGGTTAATGAGCTGTGTGGGATGTTCCATGCAAAGGATGAATAAGTACGGGGAGAGGGGGTCCCCTTGTCTTAGGCCCCTAGAAATATTGAAGGAGGGGAGGGAGTTGCCATTAAAGATGACACTAGTATTTCTTACAGAAAGAAAGTTCATAATGTATTGGTGCATATGATGTGGCCAGGACATCCTCTCTAACGTATCTTCTATGAAGGACCAGGAGAGTCTTTTGTAAGCTTTAGATAAATCGACCTTGATGGCCATATGAGGAGAACAAGATCTTTGTCTCATATTGTGAATACTTCCTAAACAGTGATGATATTATCAAATATGTTCCTACCTGGAACAAAGCTAGTTTGGGTATTAGAGACCCAATCAGGAATGTAATTAGAAATTCTTAAACTACTAATCATGCCTTTGCAGTTAATTGTGCTATGATGTTAGTTCTATTTATGATATAGATCTGTTCCCTTTATTTGACATACCAATATTGATAGCCTTGTGATGTTACTAGACATACTCATGATGTCAGGGATGCTTATGCTACTAGATTCCTTGTGTTGTTAGAAAGGCATATGATGATAGTCATATTAATGATGATGATTGTTATTAAATGCAATTTGATGAAATTTGAGTAGATATCTAACTAGAAAATGGATTTACCTGTTACCTATATATACGTTGATAATCATACTTGTTGATAATCTTATTTTCTTAATCTATTTAGCATACTTGAACTATCAATTTGTTCTATTAATTATTAAATACTCCAACTTCTCAGTTATCTATTGTTTAATCTGATGTAATCAATATCTATTGGAGAGAGTTATATCTCTCACTGAGACTAGGTCTCACCTCGTGGGTCGCCACATCTTTTTAGGTGATCAGCAGCAGCGGCAGCAGACAGTGGCAACAAGGATTATATGAGGTGATGGACCCTAGAGATGGTAGTTTAGTTGTCTAGTGTGTCCTAGAGTCATCCATGTACTCTCAAGTCTGGCTGGAAAGTTTATATATGGTGTTTTGATTTAATCGAGCTTTTGATAGCATGTTGATGCTTGTATATGTGAAATATGTGGATAGTGTTCCTTTGAAAAGATTATATTGTAGCTGAGGCTACATGGCAATTGTAAAGGATATTGAGCATTATGTAAATGTTCTTGAGCAATTGGGAAATGTTGAAATCAGTTTTAATTTGCCCCATTTTCTGGGTCTGTGTTTAATTAATGACTAATCGTGTTTTGTGTTTTAAGTAATCCCATTTATTATAAAGGGGTTCTCACAATCATAGTCAACACTTTGAAGTTGTTCAAACCCTTTTGTAACTAATCTACCTTTATAGGTTTGTACATGTAACACCCCACTTTTCATATCACATGAGTGGAAGCATTTTTACTCAATGGGGGTGTCATAATATGTTGATCATGCAATTAAAGTAAATGAAACACTTTGCATTGGTTTAAAACTGATTCATACATAGTTCTTGGCAAAAGAAAACTACATCATGTTCATATATGAAATCTAATCTAATTGGTAACATGACTAAGCATAATATAAATGATATCTAAACTCTAGATCAACTTGATAAATGTCACCCCACCAAACTAAGCTTGAAGTTTCTCCTAGTCCTTGATTGCCCTTGATACTCTACACTTGCTTCAAGTCTTACGGGCATCATGTCCCCAGCCATGCAAAACAAACATCACATCAGTAAGTGGTATGTGGCACTTTATAAGACTAAAAGTAATTATAATTTGACATGAAGTAACTTGACTTGAAATAATTTGACATATACTTGAACATGGATTTTCTTAAGAATTAACGAGTCATTAATAACATGAATAATTGAACGGTAAATATATGCATCTCTCTATGATGCCCACTTAAGAGCACATGATTTCTAGGAAAGCCTTTGATGACTTCTTGAGGTCCATGATTCGAGAAGCATATAAAAACTGAGTCAATTCTTATTATCTTAACATCAACATTAACATTGACATTACATGATCTTTAAAATTTAACATGATGTGATCTCTCCCTCTTAATACCATGATAGGATTTCTCCCTCTTCAACCATAATAGGGTTTCCCTTTCTTGAGCATGATTCATTAATCTTAACCATAATCATATATAGGGTTTTACCATAGACTATAATTAAACAAACAACCAAACAATGATAGATATACATGATGTCTTCTTAAGAAAGCATTCATAGTTCATGCAGCATACAAAAGTGCATAACCATAAATAACAATCAATAAACTAGAATTACTTGTGCCATAAATGCATGGTGTGCTTATCTAGAGTGGTCCTACTTAGGGTCAAGTCCATTGACTTGATTGAGCCTCTAGTCACCTTTAATTTGATTAAAATCATAATGTGTTCATTGGTTCATAATCATCAAAACCCTAATCTTGGTCTTGAATTATTGAAGTGATTTAAGTGTGAAACATCATTTGATAATAGGTTAGATCAATAGAGAATAAAAATAGATTTCTAATGAATATTTTTGTATATTTTTCTAAGGTCATATGCAAAAGCTATGAATTCTGCATTATCAACTGATCAAAAATCAGGAAACTATAGTGTGACAGTCAATTAAATCCAAATAAAGCCAATGTAAATAAAAGGGGGAATTATTAGAGAACCATATGCGTGCTTGACACATTAATTGAACACATATGGGCAATTTCATCATTAAACTCATTATTATTCCTCACAGTAGGAAAACAAATTGAAAGTAAAAAAAACCTATAATGCCCTTAGGAAATTGATCAGTCAATTTAGATCACAGGGTCGCCAAGGTCATTTTACAACCTAGCTTGTTCCTCCTTCACATCAGGTACAAGCAAGTAACCTGGGCGTGGATTTTTCAATCAAAACATGGGAAGAACGAGTCATTCTTGTGAAATTGAGGTTGTTAGTGAGATGCCCATCACTGGACAGAGCCAACAAGCCATATTGGGGCTCTGGTGAGCATTGGAGCATAAGAAGCTTCTCTAGCCATGGCTGAGGCACAAAAGAAGGATCAACTCTAGGGAGCATTAGTGTCCAACAATGAAACAAGGTGACATGCTTCATGAGATCAAACCAAAGATAACCATAACAGAGACATGAGGAAAAAGGACCATTGCGTTTTGGTTCAGTAGAGAACAACAAGAAATAGAGGAACACAAGTCAAGATTCAAAACCTCTCATGAACTACAAAAAGCCTCTAAAAGGCCAGGAAAACCATCGTGAGGGCATGCCAAGTCCAACATAGGTGTTTCTATGGCCATGGAACCACTGAGGTGCCATGGCGACTAACACCAGCAAGTCCTCCAAGGTGAGTTATAGATTATGAAGACTGAGGCCAGAATTGAGCAAACAAATGATGTGGAAACGTCGAGTGGCTGATGGCAGTGGTTACTGGGCATCTAATTGCTTAGTGAAAGCCTTCGATGGTCGAGGTAAAGTCATGGTCGCTTGAGGACCAGAAAAAGTAGGTCATGGAGTTTTGGGACACCGTAGGCTCAACTGGGTGTATAGGAGAGGCTCTAGGGTACCTAACAGAGTAGTGGAAAGGGATACTGTGGCAGTGAAATTTTTTGACAAAGAGGAGAAGGAATCTCTAATCAGGAATTTCATTTATAGACCACGGGAGAAAATGAGTGAAGGCTCATTCGAATTGGGAAGGAGCAGCTATTTCTCTGGCAAAGAAATATCGTGAAATGGAGCAATAACAAGGAAGCACGAGATCAAGAAATAGAGCACAATAGTCTGGTTTGGACTCACCAAAATTGCGGAGGTAGGAGACGGTATTAGAGACATCCAATCAGGAGCAACTTAGATGTTGGCCATAAGATGGCGCACATAAGAGGGAAACTAATAAATGTAACATGTCACAACAATTAAATCTGGGACTTTAGGTGTATTTATTGCTTTGAATGTATTTTCCATTAAATCTAATGCAAAACCATATGGAAGATTGCTTAATTAATTTAAAGGGTCAAACATGGTCAAAACTTGACCATATTTGGACCACACACCCAACAAGGAGTTTAGATTATTCCTATCCTCTTAGATTTCTATTTTTCACATGTTTTACCCATAGTTTCCATAAACATCATTCTACTTGATTTCAATGCATTAATCGATGGAATAAGTGAATAATACTTTTTCTTTGTGTTTCTTGGAGTCAAATTTTGAGATTAGTACTAATTACTCACTCCATGATCATGCCATCTATATTTTATGCCTTTTCAAGAACTTTTCTTGGAGGAAAGAGAAAAAGAGATGAAATGATACTCTCCTCTTATATTGAAAAAATAAAGGAAAAAGGAAAAACTTCTTGTCCAAGGCCTTTCATTACATATGTTTATTTTCGAATTCTAAGTCTTTTCTCTTTCTATTTTATTTCATTTAAACATTTTCAAGATTAGGAGAGAGAAAAAGGAAAGGGGGACTGTTGTTCATCTCTTTGAATTTATGCAACACATAATGCACATATGAAATAGAAAATGTATTTTAGGCCTCATTTTATTTCCTCACTTTATTTTCCTCCATGAAATTTCATTTCATGGTCTTTCTACATTAACCCCTCAATTATTTCTATTTAAGAAGAACTACATTATTAGACTTAAGTTAGTCTTGAAAATTTGGGATGTTATAATACATTACCATTCATGTCAGTCTTCTTCTTGAATACCCATTTGCACCCTATGGGTTTTACCCCTTCAGGTGGATCTATCAAGATCCATACCTTGTTGGTCTACATGAAGTCCATCTCAGATCTCATGGCTTCAAGCCATTTATCAGAATTGGGTCACTCAATAGCTTCTAAGATGGTTGTTGGATAATCTTAATTTATGGCCAACTCATCTGATATCTCTACAACCAGTGTGAAGACTCTTGAAGGAGAGACACCAACTTTTCCTATCACAATTGGGGTACACCAAGGATCCACACTCAACCCATATCTATATGTTCTTGTTATGGATGAGTTGACAAAGAATGTTCGAGATGATATTCCTTGGTGTATGTTATTTGCTGATGATATTGAATTGATTGATCAAACTATAGATGGATTGAATGATAAAGTTGAACTTTGGAGAAAGATATTGGAATCAAATGGATTGATGATTAGTAGGAGAAAAACTAAGTATATGCATTCCAATTTCATCCAATCTTGTAGTGTGAATGGTGGAGCCAAGTTGGATGGAGTAGATATACCAAAATGTGATAAATTTTGTTACTTGGGTTCTATTATTTAAATAGATGGGGATGTCCAAAATGATGTTTGTAATAGGATCACGGTAGGGTAATTGAAATGGAGGAGTGCAGCTGGAGTATTATGTGATCGGGAGATCTCTCTCAGATTAAAAACAAGTTTTATAGAACAACTATACGGTGAACATGCTCTATGGGAGTGAATGTTGAGCGGTGAAGAAACAAGGTCTCTACAAGATGAACATGGATTAAATGTGCATGCTAAGATGGATGTGTGAGAAGACAAGAAAAGATCGCATGAGAAGTGACTATATTAGGAATAAAATGGGGGTGGCGAGCACTGAGGACAAGTTGCATGAGGGCCGACTCAGATTGTAACACCCCTCCATAGGGTTTCATACGTAACCAGTGAAAGCACAACCTAATCCCCAACATTATCCATAATGTGGGGTACTTGGCATTTCAGGGAGGGATTGTCACATGCATGATCTCATCTCAAGAAACAAATAACACTTGGCATTATTGAAACATAGATTCATACATAAGTTCTTGGAAAAAAAACTACATCATGATTCTAAAGCTACACATATTCTAGATAACATATGAAAGATAGGATCTCCATAGATGGATGTCCCACCATACAACAACTTCTAAGGTCTTGGATCTTTGGAATCTTCTCAAGATGTCTCCTTCCCTTTAGCTCCAACGTCTGTGGAAATCTTGTCCCCAACCATGCAAAGGAAAAACAAACATGGCAAGTTAGCGACATTGGCATGTTATAAAGCATAAAAATAAACTATAAAGGTGACTTGACATAAACATGGACATACATTTAACATTAATCATTTCTTGACATCTTTTACATAAGGAACTTGACTAGAAGTATATGCTCATCTCTTAATGCCCCATAAGGAGCCCATAATGCTCGGAAAGACCATAATTGCTCGGAAAGCCCATAATGCTCGGAAAGCCCATAATAAGGTGCATATAAATCTAAATCAATTTCCATTAACCATGATCTTTCTTAGACTTAATGATCTTCTTAATAACGTAAAATTGATCTTAATTGGGATTTCTCCCTCTTGAACATAATTGGGATTTCTCCCCATGAGCATAATGGGATTTCTCCCTCTTAAGCATGAATGGGAAATTTCTTCCCTCTTAACCTTGGTTTCATGTATCTTAATCATAATTCATAACATTAATCAAGTTTCTATACTTAGACTTATATTATAGCAATCAACATCCAATAACCATATACTTGAAGAAAACATGCATTAATCGTGACTTAATATAAGGTGATTAACATAAATCATAAACATTCAATAAATCAATTATTATCTATGCCAAGGGCATGGACTGCTTACCTTGAACAAAAGCACCGAAGTCAAACCTTGTTTGACTGATTGGATCCTCTTAATCACCTAAAATTAACATGATTATCCTTTGTTATTCAAATTAAACCCTAATATGTGTCATGTAATTATTGATATGTGAAAACAGAAAAATCAATCGATAAAAATCAAAAAATCAGATTCCTCATCGAAAATCCTTTCCAAAACATATTTTTGCGGATTTTTCTAATAATTAGGCAATTTAATACGAATTTCTAAATAATCGACCAATCATAAATCGAGAAAAAGCCACGTTTTCTTTCAAAACCATTGGGCCGGTCCTGAGTTGGACCAATCGGGCTTGGACAACTCAGCAATGAGGCTTGCCACTGAGGACTCACGATCTAAGAAGGGAGGATGGGTGAAAACCCTGAAATACCCTCACGGTTGAAATACATCAAATTAAAAATGAAAGGGGTACCAAGGTCATTTCAGGACCTGGATTGTCCCCAACCTAATCCACCACGAGCAATGGGTCAAGAAGCTCACTGGAGCTCTTGGTCATCCTTCCATAGTCGCGGGTACAATCTTTCCCAGGAAACCAAAACTCCCAGGGGTTTTCCCCACATCGCGACGAAGCCAGCGAGTCCAGATTCATGCTCGACGACGCACTGGAGTAGCATGACCGGCCAATGTCACTAGGTGGCTACTGCTGGAGGTACATGGGTACTTATGAAGCAAATTCGAAAGCAATCAATGAGGTCAAAGGATCCTTTTCATGGGATAGCAAAGCCAGAGAAATAGAAGGTGGCAAACAAGGACCTCAGTCTCCTGGTCCCGTTGGAAAAAACAACTGGAACAGGGGAAGGCGGTCAAAGATTCAAATCACCGTGAAACGACTGAAAATGAGTCACTGAAGGTCAGGAAACCAACAAAAAGGCAAGGCCAGTCAAAATCGTTCATTTTTGTGGATGGAAGAGCATCAGGGTGGACAAAATGATGCACGTCGGTGGAGGCCTTACAATGGCCTATAAGGCCCAACATTTGGGGAAAACTCAGAGCAAATTGAATATAGAGAAATGACCACGGGGAGTCATCGAAGCTCACCGGTCCCTCAATTGCACATAAGAGTGCACATGAGGCCACGACAAGTTGAAGGTCACCGGAAAGGGAAACTCGAGTAGGTGGGGGAGAGTTGGGGCTCTCATAGCCAAATTGGTAGTGGAGGAGTGCATCTCGGGGGCCGGTGATGCTCTTAGAGGGTTTAGGTGGCGGTGGAGGAGGCTAGATGGCCGTCTGTGCAAGGGGGGCGCAAGCCCTATATTGGGCTTTTTCCTGAAAGAGAGCGAGAGGGGGCGAGCTGAGGTTCGTTCATATCAGGGAGATGTGTCGGATGTGTTGGTGAAGGAATCAAGTGAAACCGTCAAGGATTGGAGGAGGGTGAATGGTCACAATCAAGATGATGTGTAACAGCTGCTGCTCGCAAAAAAGACAGAGGAAGAAGAAGACATGCGGGCCATTAAATCTTGATTCAACGGTTGCTGTGTACGCACGCAAGAAATGAAACAAAATGTAATGCATGACAATACAAATAAAACGAACCATAGGTTAGTTGCTTGTATTAATGAAATGATATTCAAATCTTGGTCCATCTATATTCAAATCTCTCTCAAATTAATAGGGAGGTCACATGGTCATAATGGGTTCAAATTTGAGCCATAGATGTATTAGAGGGTCCAGAACATTCCCATGTAATTAGTTTTACTGCTTGTACACATTTTAGGCCTAAAATAGCAAAAACCATTATGTGCACTTAAATGACCATGATGAATGTAAATAAAGGCATTAATTTCTCAAATAAGAATTTCAAGATATGAAAATGTGCACTCAACATTATTTCTTTTCAATTAACAAGATGGAGGCCAATAAGCAAGCAATTAAAAATGTAAATCACTAATTACCATATGAGAGAGAAAATTTGACATAAAAGTATTTATTCTCATTTTATTAAACAAAAGAGCATAGATATATATGAAAACATTTTCTTTAAACAAAATAAGGATAAGAGAGCAATTGGACACAATAAAATGAATTTGCAAAACTAACCTAGGCAATTTGCATTTAAGTCCTCAACAATTATCTTATTAGAAAAAGAGCATGTAGAGAATAAAATATTTTGGAAAAATTTGTATAGAAAGAGTGGGATGTTACAATTCTACCCACCTTAAATAAATTTCGTCCTCAAAATTTCCTAGAGTTTCTACCCACCTTAAGGGTTTCACATAAACTTGCAAATTTTTCATACAATTTCCATTATAAAACAGGCATACATAAACAAAGCATTATTATTCAACATAAATTACTTAACCACCCTTCCTAAGTCTCATACTTACTCCTTAACATTACACCTAACTCATTACACATAGGGAATCTATCTCTCACTTACTATGACTACATATTCATAGTTGTCTAACTTTAGGTCATATATCCTTCATCTCTTTATATGTGGTGATCAAGCACATATTTATAAATGTTGGATCTTTTTATGCTACATCTCACCGACTTATTTTCACATGTGTCCCATACCACACACACAATTAAGAAGGTAAGACACATAAAAAGTCACATTAAATGACATTTTCCTCAAATCTCAATTGGGTGGCCCTTACCATTGAGACAAGGAGAAACATGTCATCATCTAGGGTTTGGTTTCAACTACATGAGCATTCTAGCATGTACTTCTCTAATGAGGTGAGGACTCTAGTCATCTTTAGGGTTCTCTAGACATACTAGAATACATAATCATGTTCTCTACTTCTATTTCTTCATCCTAGGGTGACTTGCATGAATCCTTATTGTTGCCTTAGTGGCCATCTATTTCTTGCTCTGATACCATTAATATAACACCCCTCCCTAGGGTTTCATACATAACCAGTAGAAGCCCAACCTAATCCCCAACATTATCCATAATGTGGGGTACTTGGCATTTCAGGGAGGGATTGTCACATGCATGATCTCATCTCAAGAAACAAATAACACTTGGCATTATTGAAACATAGATTCATACAAAAGTTCCTGGAAAGAAAACTACATCATGATTCTAAAGCTACACATATTCTAGATAACATATGAAAGATAGGATCTCCATAGATGGACGTCCCACCAGGCAACAACTTCTAAGGTCTTGTATCTTTGGAATCTTCTCAAGATGTCTCCTTCCCTTGAGCTCCAACGTCTGCGGACATCTCATCCCCAACCATGCAAAGGAAAAACAAACATGGTAAGTAAGTGACATTGGCATGTTATAAAGCATAAAAATAAACTATAAAGGTGACTTGACATAAACATGGACATACATTTAACATTAATCATTTCTTGACATATTTTACATAAGGAACTTGACTAGAAGTATATGCTCCTCTCTTAATGCCCCATAAGGAGCCCATAATGCTCGAAAAGCCCATAATTGCTCGGAAAGCCCATAATGCTCAGAAAGCCCATAACAAGGTGCATATAAATCTAAATCAATTTCCATTAACCATGATCTTTCTTAGACTTAATGATCTTCTTAATAACTTAAACTTGATCTTAATTGGGATTTCTCCCTCTTGAACATAATTGGGATTTCTCCCCATGACCATAATGGGATTTCTCCCTCTTAAGCATGAATGGGAAATTTCTTCTCTCTTAACCTTAGTTTCATGTATCTTAATCACAATTCATAACATTAATCAAGTTTCTATACTTAGACTTAGATTATAGCAATCAACATCCAATAACCATATACTTGAAGAAAACATGCATTAATCATGACTTAATATAAGGTGATTAACATAAATCATAAACATTCAATAAATCAATTATTATCTATGCCAAAGGCATGGCCCGCTTACCTTGAACAAAATCACCTAAGTCAAACCTTGTTTGACTGATTAGATCCTCTTAATCACATGAAATTATCATGATTATCCTTTGTTATTCAAATTAAACCCTAATATGTGTCATGTAATTATTGAGATGTGAAAATAGAACAATTAGTCAATAAAAACCACAAAATCAAATTCCACATCGAAAATCCTTTCCAAAACTTATTTTTGCAGATTTTTCTGATAATCAGGCGATTTAATACGAATTTCTAAATAATCGACAAATCATAAATCGAGAAAAAGCCACGTTTGCTTTCAATACCAGTGGGCCGATCCTGAGTTGGACCAATCGGGCTTGGCCAACTCAACAATGAGGCTTGCCACTGAGGACTCGTGATCTAAGAAGGGAGGATGGGCGAAAACCCTAAAATATCCTTGCGGTTGAAATACATCAAATTACAAATGACAGGGGTACCAAGGTCATTTCAGGACATGGATTGTCCCCAACCTGATCCACCGTGAGAAATGGGTCGAGAAGCTCACTAGAGCTATTGGTCATCCTTCCAGGGTCACGAGTACGATCTTTCCCAGGAAACCAAACTTCCCAAGGTTTCCCCCACATCGCGACGAAGCCAACGAGTCCAGATTCATGCTCGACGACGCACTGGAGTAGCAGGACCAGCCAATGGCACTAGGTGGCTACTGCTGGAGGTATATGGGTACCTATGAAGCAAATTCAAAAGCAATCAATGAGGTCAAAGGCTCCTTTTAATGGGCTAGCAAATCTAGAGAAATAGAAGGTGGCAAACAAGGACCTCAGTCTCCTGGTCCCGTCGGAAAAAAATAGCTGGAACAGGGGAAGACGGTCAAAGATTCAAATCACCGTGAAATGACTGAAAATGAGTCACTGAAGGTCAAAAACCATCGAAAAGGCAAGGCAAGTCAAAAATATTCATTTTTGTTGCCAGAAGAGCATCAGGGTGAAGGAAAGTTGTAAGCCGATATCCATTGCTTTATTGAGATTCTTAGCTCGTTCTTGAAAATTCAAAGAGTTTACAACACGATATGGGGGTCTCCTATTTGGGTCCTTGGCCGATAGGGACTCCCATTTAACACTACAACTTTATACACTCAATACAAGCTCAAATTAGGGTTTCCATTCAACCCCTTTCTTGGCCTTTTCATCACCAAGAATACTACCACTCATAAATGATTTAAACATGGTGTCTCATTCATTATCTCTCCTATAAATGATACATAGAGGAAGTAGGAAAACTATAGAGGTGGTAATTTGTATATCAACCCTACATTTTGGGTAAATTACAATTTGTACCAAAATTGGTGCACAAGGCACTGGCATTATTCAAATAAGTTCAAACTTGGAATTTAGGCTTTCCAAAAGCCACCGCTTAGCATAATTCTCTTTATTATGATGCTAAAACACTTAAGACACGTTAGCATGTGACATATTGCAATATATCCCCTCATATTGGGTAAATTGCACTTTGGTCCAAAACAAAGGAACATTGCTCAAACAACATTCAATCAGGACCAAACTTGGAACATAAGTGCATCACATGATAAAAAAACACCTCAGAGGATTATATTAAAGTTCTAAGAAACTTTATTAGCCAAAAAAATAGGGTTTAGCTCATAACCCAGGTCAGGGTCATTATAGTAAACATCTTTTAGTTACTAAATGCAATATCATGCGGAGCTCGTAGCAAGGTGATATCGGCCTAGCAAGGTGATATCGGCCATAGTGGAGTGTTTTTTGCCACAAGTGAAGGGGATATTGGCCACAAGTGATTTCATATCGTGCATGAGTAGTGTGATATCGTGAAAGGTGCTAAGTAGCAAGAAGGATCTTGATACTTAACCCTAAGATGAGGCCATGATCATCTTCAACCATGGGTTGAAGAATGAATCTAGGGTTATGATCTTCCTTTCTTTTCTTCTTCACCAAATGCTTATCCATGGTGATTCTTTGCATATAGAGTAGTTTTGAAGTCATCTTCAACCTTAGGAACTTGGATCTTTGGAGTTTGGAGCTTTGAAGTTGTTCTTGAGGTGGGTTATATAACTTGAACCCAAACATGTTATTATTCACCATCTTTCTTGCTATATTGATGATCTACTTTCAATTCCAAAATTTTCTTGAATACTTGATATATATATGAGTTCTAGTAGTTTCTTAGACCTATTATCCTTGTACTAGAACAAGTAGAATGAAGGTTTAGAGCTTTAATATGATGGTATCACCTTATAAAGTGATATCGGGTTGAAGCACATAAGCAAGCACCTCTAACCCGATATGGTGATGCACCTACACCACTAAAATGATATGGATATGATTTTATACTTTCTTGGATGATACAGTGATGCAGTATACACCTTTTTCATGATATGAGGTCAAACATACACCTCTTTGCCTAATATGGTGTGAAGCGCGCACACACCTCTTTGCCCAATATGGTGTGAAGCACACACACACCTCTTTGCCCGATATGATGTGAAGCGCACACACACCTCTTTGCCCGATATGGTGTGAAGAACACACACACACACCTCTTTTCCCAGTATGGTGTGAAGCACACACACACCTCTTTGCCCGATATGGTGTGAAGCACACACACCTATTTGCCCGATAATTGTGTAAAGCACACATACACCTCTAAAGTCATATGGTAAGCACACATACACCTCTAAAGTGATATTGTAAGCAAGAATACACCTCTTTCCCTATATGGTAAGCACACATACACCTCTAAAGTGATATGGTAAGCAAGCATACACCTCTAAACCGATATTGGGTTAAGCATACACCTCTTGGACAATATGGTGTTGAGCACACATCTCTAAAACAATATGGTGGGTAACCCAATACACTAGATGACAAAAGTGGTAAGGTGGTTAATACCCTAGAACATGTAATGGTCAATACACTAAAGTATGGTGTGGCTAATATCTTCAAGTGAGATGAGTATGTTACACCCATGTATGGTGAAGTTGATACACCATATGATTGGTAAGGTCGATACCTTGATGGGTAAGGGTATGAGGGATATGATGATACCTAACTCAATATACATCTAACCCAATACATGTGTTCAACTTGACATACATGATTCAACCCGATGCACCTTATAAAGGTGAGGGAAAGACACTCTTAGGAATAATGAGTGTAACACCAAGTAATGGTATGATTAATGCCTTGATAGGTGAAACACCTAAAGTGGTTGATAATGGTCAACCCTATATCAATGATGCCTTGACCCGAGATGAGTCCATATCACTTGATGATAGTTGGGTAATTCAAGTGTGTGACTTATGGCCAATACGCAACAGGATAAATGTGATGAGTTAGTGCATAAAGTATTAGGATGAGAAATACCCTAATACAAGATAAGTTGATAAACTTAAGTAAGTTAAAAGTGATGAGGGAAGTGATATATACCAAGGCATGATAAATACCACATCCAGCACCTCAAGGTTGATACACCTTGATGCACCTCAAATCCAATTTACTTGGAAGAGTAACACATGAAGTGTGTAATGTCAATTGTTACATTAAGATGTAACGAGTTAAATTCACTTTGATAAGTGTAGGCTAATATACCTTGAGAAAGGGTTAAGCCAAGTTAATAAAGTATGATGTAATCAATATCCTAGTGAGGAGGAGAGAGAAACTCATACTTTGTGTTGATAATCATTTAATGATAAATGATGAGAATAAATAAGTATGATTGAATACTTATGATATCAATGTATGATCCTAGATGTGTGGAGCAATGATTTAGGGTTTGGATTGATAATATGAACTTGAAACCCTATTCATCTATAAAGGGGAAACCCTAACCCTAATAATGGGAAGGTTTTATTTCTCTTATTGCATGGGCCTTGTGAGTCATGTGAATATTTGTTGCCTAGTGAGAGGTGACAAGATGTTTAATGGGCCTTGTGAGCCATGTGAGTTGCTAGTGCAAAAAGTATCATGTATACCTTGGTATGAGGACCTAGAGGTAATAGTTACCTAATAAGTGGTAACAATGTTCAGTGATGATCTAAGGGTTTGAATACCCAGATCCAGTAATCATGATGATGATGATGTGAAGGGATGAGAATTCCTAGTATTGTGATAAGGGATTGAGATCCCAAGTGGTGTACATTCAAAATGTTCCAAAGATCTTCAAAGTACCACTCATTCCTTTTATAGCATCTGTTATAATTCATGTTTGAAACTTGGTTGATGCTAAAAGAATACTATAATGTACCTAATTAATCAAGTGGAATATCATCATGTAGTGCCCTGACCATAGATCCATCAGCGTCAGTAGCTGCTGAATGGTGAAATAGGTCTTCCCACATGATTTCCTAGAGAGCATATTTTTGAATATGCAGGGGTGATGGACGAATTATATCTAGACGTCCCGATGAGGAACTGATGTCACACCTTTATTATTTATCACGGGATGATGTGAATCTCCCGACCAAATGAGGAATTGATGCTTAGAATCCTTCTTCATCCTATATGAATCGAGATTGAAATGTGATTCTCCCAAATAGTTGAGGAATTGATGTGTAATCTTCCTTATTCTTTGAATGTCGGGGATGGATAACTAAAATTTCCCTGAAGAGAGTGCATGGTGCAGCTATAGCTCTATAGCAGAGATATCAATATACCCTGGTAAGCTAATTGCAGTTGACACGAGATGTCCTGCCAGTGGTCTCACACTGACCGGGATAGGAGAGGTCATGGCATCCAGTTCTTCCATTGACCTTGTATGGTATCGATGCTTTACATAGCTGTGGTCGGTTGGAGCATGAGCGGTATACCTCATCTCCTTAGGGCATAAGTGTGATTGTAAAATGTAATCAGTCGTGTAGCATATTTGCTTAAGGATCGAATACGAAAAACATTGGTTGATGTACACTTCAGTTATACATCTTAGCAGATAGATGTTATTTATGTTTCTTTACATTCCTTGTGAAGTAGATAGATGGTTTACTGCTTTATCATGGATAAATGCATCTTTCTTCTTAAGTAAAGAGATTACTTTTTCATGTTTATAAAGTGATTAATCATGTCTGTTATCATAAAAGAACCTCTGCTCAGTTTTATACTATTTAACTGTGATAATAATATTATTGGCGGAGAGTTATATCTCTCACTGGTACAATTGTCTCACCTCGTGGGATCCATATTTTTTTAGGTGAATGTGTACAAGGGGGTAAAGACTGTATTGTAGAGGAAGGAAAACAGCAGCAAGGGTAGTAGTAACAGCTCAGGTTGAGTGTACTATTTTCCGTGTTTTGTAGATAAAATTCCTATGTATCTTCTCTGCACTCTCAGGTCCTTAGATTTAGTATGTGTTTGTTTTATGAACAATCTGAGGTTTTGGCTAGTATGCCTCGAGGTTTTATGTTGCTTCAGTATATGTTTTGACAAAACAACTGTTATATGTTATCCTCGAGAAGAGATGGTACAGTGTATGTACAATGTGAACAATGATGTATATAAGGTTTTGGTTCTTCCTTAAAGAGTTTTCCTATAAATGGATGTCTTTGCAAAATGGTTTTAATTTTTAGTGATTTTTGTTAATCCATTGTTCATGTTTATTCTGCTTAATTAGTAACGATTTGTCTGTCAGTTTGGTGACAGTCATTACAAGTTTTGGTATCAGAGCTTAAGGTTTGATGAGTCTACAGAGACATAGGACTAAGATGTTGAGTCTGTTCTAGTGTCCTCTAGTATACCCTATAGAGACTTCTTCTTATGCAGAAGAAAGGGTGAAGTTTAAAAATGATTGGAGAACACGAGGAACACAATGCTAAGTGCAATGTGGTTGCACCAGGGGAAGGTGCAAGGGATCAGGCAAGATAAAATGAGTGCCTGAGAATTCCCATCTTGACCCAATCAGGATAGAGAATCCTACTTTTTATGCTCTTGTTGGGAAGGTTAGGACAACAGTGATGCATATAGTAGACTGGATACTAACATTACAACTTAGGTTACCAATCCTCAATGCAGAAACTTTGGGTTCTGAAAGGGTTCCTGAATGACATAGTCATGATGGAACAGTGGAAAATGTGGGAAGGATTAGTATATGGCAAGAAAGTAGACTCTTCTATAAGTATAGATAGATATTACATCTGTGATGGTAATGCCCAAGGAGGGGTACTAAGCTGAGAATTAAGAAAAGGTCTCTACAATTCTAGAAAAATTTTCCTAGTTGTTCTAAAAAGACAAAGTTTTTGGTGCCACCAGTGCAATAAATGCCTAGTGTACCAAGGCAGTAGTCACTAAGTAAAGGCAAAGGTCATAACCTTCCACCTGTAACAACTTCTGACTTAGCTTCTACATCGGTAATAAGACTGATAAGACCATGTACGAGGACAAAACATGTTATAGATACGGACATGTTGAGCATATTAAACTCTTTTGTTTGAAAAGAAGGGAGGAAATGACCCAAAAATCGAGAAAGACTCAACAGGGCTTACGAAAGTTACAGCCTAATAGTGTAAAAAGGCAAAAGCAACCACATGAAACAACTAGACTCTATGTGTTGAGTCAACCTGAAGCGGTAGATGATCGCGAGGGGTAATATTCAGATAGAGCTTTTTCATTTTGATATGCTTTCTCTTGATTTTATCTGATAATCATAAGAGGGGTTGTTGTTATTGACTTCCCTATTGATTGTCCTATGGGAACACAGGGGAGAAATGATGAGAACTAGAATTTATATTCAGTTTGGTATTCTTTTAAATGCTTTATAATTGCTCTTATCTGTATAAAAGAGGGTGAGATGTAAATGAGATGCCTGGAGAAAATCCAAGAACATTAAGTCATGTGTCTTGGATGATATGAAAAGAAAGGTATATGGTACAAACAAAATGCATACTACCTAATCTTAGTACTTGTATACCCTGGCCAGGTATTCAACTATTGAAGATAAGGTAAGTATGGAACTTTTAGATAGTTATCTTTCTTATTACTCTGATCAAGTAGTCATTTTGAGACAATCTAGTGAGCATAACGAAATTGGAAATATGGCAAGGATATTTTTATCACATCTAAAGTGCAGTGAATGGACTCTGAGATGATCTCAGATCAATTTGTGTGTATGAGGAAGTAAAAAGTATAATCCTCATAATAAAGAGAATGAGAATAAGGGAGATGATCCATGTCTGATAAATCCTATGTGAATAGTAAAGATCTTTTCCATAATGTGAAAATGGGAAATGTGATAAAATCACAAAATGTTCATAACATGTTAGATAATAAAAAAGAAAGGAATGATGATATGTAGTCATCCATATAATTCCTATGCAGATGGCAAGGAACCGAGGATGAAACAAGAGTAAATAACTCATGAACAATGAAAGTTCATGCAATAATATGAGGAGATAATAATCTCTTCTCTTTGATAAACAACCCTGGGTAATGATGGGGTGATAAGAGGAATATGTTTCTTTGTGTTCTTTCCTTTCAGGGACATGGCAATCAAGTGGGTCTTATGATACTTGATGTGCATGAGTTAAAAGTGTCCAATTGATGGATACTTAGAAAAGTATCAATTCGTCTTGGACTTTGGTTCCAAGATAAAGATATGTGTAACAAGTAATGTCCCGGGATGAAAGAAATATCCTTTTATATGTGTGGCTTTGGTAATAACAACAGAGAGATGGGAATGATGAGGATGTGATGTGTTTTCGACACATGTGATGGATACCAAGGTAAGGAATTCTAGTATCTGAAAAGTATCGAGTGGTATGGGAAAGTGAGAACATAACTCCTGATTGGATAATTTATGTTGGTTACCTAGAATGGCCAACTATGAGATCAGTCTAGTTAGATACTATAGTATGGACATCATATGTTAGGGGTTTATTGTAACATCCCTGACCTGGGTTATGAATTAACCCTATATGTTTTGCTTAATAAGGTTGAGTAGATTCTTAATCTTGTCTTGGGAAGAGTAATTAGAGCTCATGAGAAACTTATGTTTCATTTTTGGTCCTGTTTGAACAATGTTGAAGCAATGTTTGCTTATTTTGGACTAAAGTGCAAATTACCCAAGTTGAGGGGTTAAATTGCAAATGTTGCATGATAATATATTCCTCTGATGTTGAGACATCATAAGAATGAATATGATGTAGTGGTATGGTTTTTACAAGCTTGGGCATCAAGTTTAAGCTTGTAAAGCAATCCTTGTGCATTAAAACCTAGTTTTGGTATAATGTGCAATTTACCCAAAACTTAGGGTTCAATATGCAAATTACCACTTCAATAAGGTCCCTAATGTTTCTTGGAATCAAGTAAAGAAAAGAAAATGAGAGGGGTGCCTCATTTGAATTAAGTTGGAGGAGAGAGAATCATGATATTAAAATAATCAAGATTTAATCTTAAGTGAAACCCTAATTCAATTTAGGGCAAAAATGAATGTATTAATTAAAGGGACTTCAACCAAAATGTTATTGGTTGATTTTGAATAAGGATGGACGTTCTTTTTCCAAGATAAGGAACGAAAATATCTAAAGGAGGTGAAACTCCACTCACCTTATTATAAAGGAAAGTAATTTCCACTCACATATGGGATATTAATATTATAAGTATTAAGGTGCTTAATTTGTTTTTCTTTAAATCATGGATAATGGAAGGGATTTATGTGGGGATAGAGATGCCCTTGCATGCAAGAAACCAAGGGGGAAGTGGTGGCAACAATTTTGGAATTAAAAGACTTTTATAAAGTATCTTCTCTCTCATCAATTTTCTTATAAAAGTGCCCTTTGCAAGCCAAAACAAAGGCTTTTTCGGATTTCTTTCTTTCCCTTGCTTGCAAAACCGACCAAGGAGCTAGGTAGGAGCAGGAGGACGACTCCCTACCTGTTGGTAAGCCCTTGACCTTCGTTCTCCTTGATTCCATGGTGGAAATCGAAAATAAATCATTGATTTCTTCTTATTTCGATCTCCTCTTCAACCTAGCCAACTTTTACAATCAAAAGCTTAAGGACGAGCCTAAGGGGAGTTTCAAGAGCTTCATACACCATTGATGGCGTGATCTTGGAGCTTTGGAGCTCAATTGGAGGTGGGTTTTATAACTCAAACCCTTAATCATTGATATTGCATCAATTCTCTATACTTTGTTGATTGTTTTCTTTAATTTTCTACACTCTTGTTTCTTTGCTGCAATTTCCATCAAGAACGGTTTCTGTTCTTGGTTTTGCGAAGGAATGGGATGATGAAATCATCCTATATGCTTATCCAAAGAAAATTACCAAGCCAAACGGTTTTGATAGCTACTCCAAATCGTTTTAATTTGATTGGTTGTGCGGTTTCAGCAAACCGTTTAAAGGCAAACGGTTTGAAACCGTTTGGGAGAAAACGGTTTCCAAACCGTTTGAGATGGTTGAACAAGCATTGACCGCTTGGGAATTTTGTTCCTAATTATGTAGGCTGATAACCCATCAAATTTTATGGGTTAACTCCAAAGGAATCATAGGTTGAAGGCTAATCAATTAGGCAAATCGAATTGAATTAAGTGCTGATTTTCAACCTGATCAAATTGACTTGTTTGGGAGAACGGTTTCAAAACCGTTTGAGATGGTTGACCAAGCGTTTACCATTTGGGATTCCTGCTCATGATTATGTTGGTTGATAAACCTCCCAATTTGAGGGATTAACTCCAAATTAATCGTGAGTTGAAGGCTAATCAATCAGGAAAACCTAATTGGATTAAGTGCTGATTTTCAACCTGATTAGCTTGACCTTTTTGGCCAAACGGTTTCAAAACCGTTTGAGTGAGTTGACCAAGCGTTGACCGTTTGGAATTTATGTTCCTAATGATGTGGGATAATGACTCACCAAATTTGAGGGGTTAACTCCCATGTAATCGTGAGTTGAAGGCTATTCACTTGGGCAAACCCTAATTGAAAACAGTGCTGAAATTCCAATGAGTTAATTGGATATTTTGGATTGATTAGCCCAAACGGTTTCAAAACAGTTTGGGGATTACCCAAACGGTCTCAAGACCGTTTGGGGGTCACCCAAGACCGTTTGGAGGTCTAGGGTTAAGTATGGTACCCTATTTGAAGGTCTAAAGTTACCAAGTTACAAAGCAATCAATTGATGATTTGATGATCAACTCAATAGACCAAACCTTGATGATTTTTCACTAGAATCCAAAGGTTGGATGAGCCAAACGGTCTCAAGACCGTTTGGAGCTCATCCAAACGGTATCAAGACCGTTTGGTGGTCACACAAGACCGTTTGGAGGTCTAGGGTTGAGTATGGTTAGGTATTTGGAGGCCTAAAGGTACCAAGTTGATATGCAATAAAATGCTGATTTGGTGATCAATCCAATGATCCAAACCTTAATTGGATGGCTTGGATTTGAGTGATATGAAGGTAAAACGGTCTCAAGACCGTTTGGAGGTCATCCAAACGACCTCAAGACCGTTTGGGGTCAGTTCATACCTAATTTGGATGATGGTTCAATGGTTTCAAAGCAACTAGTCTTACATTGATTAGTGTTGATGGATCATTGATTCCAAACCCTAAATCAATTGAGTCAAACCCTAATTGATGACCAATTGAGGGTCAATTGAAGGTCAAATCAGTTGAAGGTTGACCTATTAAACTCAATTGAAGTATGAGCATAGGTCCAATTGATGATTGGTTCCATGAACTCAATGGTTGAAGATCCAATGCAATCAATTGAAACTCAATTAGTAGCTTGACTGGTGATCAACTTTAAAGATCTAATTGGTGATTATAAACCCTAATCCCATTGAGATCAGACCCTAATTGAAGTTCTAATTGAGGGGGGAGTTCATGATTCAATTAATGATTAATTTATGATCCAATTGGTTGAAGTTCCATTGATTGGAGTTGAGTGTTGTGGATGTCTTGATTGACTTTTTGGTTCATGCGGTTTTGAGATGTTTGGACCAAACGGTCTCAAGACCGTTTGGGACCAAACGGTCTCAAACCGTTTGAGACCCATGCGGTTTCAAGTCCATGTGATTTCAAAGCTTTTTGCTTAAACGGTTTCAAACCGTTTGTGATTCAATTTGGTTAATTCAATTGGATGCCCAATGCAATTGAAGGATCAATTGGTTAATCCAATTGAGTACTTAAAGTAATTGAAGGAACAATGGGTTGATCCAATTGAGTACCCAATGAAATCAAAGACTCAACTGACTAATCCAAATAGATACCTAGTGCATTTGAAGGTTCTATTGATTAATCTATTTGGATGCCTCATGTTATTGAAGGTCCAATTGATCAAACCTTTTTGGAAACCTAATGTAATTAGGTGAGAGATACCTTAATGGTACTAATTAATAATGCATAAAAAATGCATGGATCCAATACATGATGAAAACCCTAATTGAGGCTGATTCCATGTATAACCCTAATAAGAGGTTGTCTACATATGAAATCACTAATTAGGGTGAATAGTAAACCCTAGTTGAGGGTGTATCCATGTAAAACCATAGTTGAGGGTGCATCCATGTGAAACCCTAACTGAGGGTGCATCCATGTGAAACCCTAATTGAGAGTGATTTCATGAGAAACCCTAATTGGAAATGATTAGTAAACCCTAATTATGGGCAACGTGTTATGAAACTCTAATGAAGGGTGATGCTATATGCAATCCCTATTCTAAAAGAGGGGAGATGATATGTGAAACCTTAATCCCTAATGAAAGAATAGAATTCATACTTGAATAGGATTCAAGAGGTGAACTCCTGTAGCACGACCGTGTTAGGCAGCACGGCCGTGGTATCTTTCCTTTGCACGACCGTGCAAGGTAACACGGCCGAGGTGGATTCACTTTGCACAACCGTGCAAGGTAGCACGGCCGTGGTGACTTTCTTTGCACGGCCGTTCTTGGTTGCACGGCCGTGGTACTCTATGTTTGACTTAGAGTTTGTTTTGAATTGGACCTAACATGGTCTTTTTATTAATTCCTAACTTATGTATGAATCCAAAGTATTGGCAATAGTTGTATATTCCAAGTAAGTGACAATTGATCACTACTTTACATGATGAATGTGATAAACTGGTGCATAAAGTATTAGGATGGGTAATACCCTAATACAAGCTAAGTATGTGAACTTAAGAAAGTTAATGGTGTTGAGGGAAGTGAGACATCAAGATATGATAGATATCATATCCAACACCCCAAATACTGGTATACCTTGTTGTGATATAAGTCCAATATGATTGGATGAATGATACATGAGATGTGTGATGGAAATCCTAATCCTGGTAAAGGATTAAGGGTAATACCCTTGAATTATTAATACATTGTTTTCGCATGATGTTGATAGATAATTGATGTGCTGCTATCATATGTGTTAACCATGCAGGTATCATGAGATGATGGGCATAGCCAGGTATGAGATGTGATATGTTATTAATTTGAATTTGTTTATTGGGCCTTGTGTGCCATAATATATCTTGTTGTCTGATAAGAGGTAGCAAGAGAGTTAATAGGCATCAAGTATCATACTTACCTTGGTCAAATGACCTAAAGGTGTTAGTTACCTAAGGAAGTGGTAACAATGCTCAGGTGATGAGCTAAGGGTTTAAACACCCAGAATCACATGGTTAGGGTATTGAAATTGTGAAAGGATGAGAATTTCCAGTGGTGAATTGAGGGATTAAGATCCCAACACTTTATGAAAAGAGTATAGCTACGGGCCATGACTCCACAATGATAATACCAGGATTTAGATATATGATCTAATCATGAAGAGATTTAAAGCAGTGGTAATGATTATGTAGTTTGAATAGATGTTATACATGTTCTTTATATTCCTTAAAGGATAAATGACATGTTGATCCTATCAAGTTATAGTTGCAATGCTTCTGATATAGAATAATGTTCTAATCTGTTAGACATTAAAATATCTGTTGCTACACAAATATGATTCTTCCATTCATATTTATCTTCTTAAGTTGCAATAACAATGTTACCGGCGGAGAGTTATATCTCTCGCTGGGGCAATTTTTTATAATTGTCTCACCCCCGTGGGAACCACATTTTTAGGTGGACGCAGACGAGGAGACAGGAATCCTTCAGTAGGTGAAGAATAGCAGTAGCAGCAGGGACAGTAGTGAAGTCTCAGGTGGAGACATTGGTTGTCATGACATGTATAGTTGTATATAGAGTCCTATGTGTCGTATCTGTACTCTCAGGTCCTCGGAGTAGTAGTTAGTGCTTTCAAGATTTTGGATCAGTGTCTTGAGATTTTATACTACCTGTGTTTAGCTTAACAGGTCAGCTGATGCTTGTAATTCTCAGAAAGAGATGATGCATGATATGTACCTTTGATCCAAAAAGTAAATGTGTTATACTTTGGCTCTTGAATAAAAAGATTTACTATGTGTGGATCTCCTTGCAAAAAGTTTTAATTTTTAGTGATTTTCGCTAATCCGCTGCTTGATGAACGCTTCCGCATTATTTAATTATGTTTTCGCGAGATAGATGCTACATTTATGCTCTGCATAAACATGACATCGATAAGGATGTATCAATTGAAGAAACAATTATAGAATCATTTTGGGAAAAGCTTATCAAGTTAAAAATAATTCCCTAGAATATCCCTATCCAGATTTGTTGAGGCAACTTATACCTAACATCTACAGATACCTCTGAGATAAGTTCTTCTTTAATAAGTGGCCTCTCCTTATGACAAGAGAATGTACAACTAGGAAGATAGTTGGTACAAGTCATAAGAAAGTTTTGTGTTGTGTCAACAGATTAGTATGGCACAACAGATGTATGATAAGACTTGTTGTTCCAAGAGGGTGACAGAACGTAACTCTGGTCTTTCCTTGGAGATGAAATGCTAAATCGAGTGAAGAGTATGAATGACTCCCTACAATCAAGAATCTTATCATATAAAAGATGTGAGTCAATAAGGATTGACACCTGAATTATTCAAAGTATGAATAGTACTTCTCTAACTTAGAAAGTGTTATCTGACACAAAATTGACTCCACTGTCAATAATGAAAAGGACAGTTGAATATGTGTCATGTATGATAGGTTCTATGATGACCCTGAATGGAAGGACTTTGTGTTGGTAAAAGTTATATGGCATCTCCATGACATCAAGATGTTATGTGGAGACTTGATGATATGATGCATGAATGACAATTGTCTTCCTTTGTCTAAGATTTTGGGGACGAAATCCTTGTTAGGGGTTTATAACTTGTAATGACCCTGACCTGGGTTATGAGTTAAGCCCTATTTGTTTTGGCTAATAAAGTTTCTTAGAACTTTGATATAATACTCTAAGGTTATTTGTTATCATGTGACACACTTATGTTCTAAGTTTGGTCCTGGTTGAATGATGTTTGAGCAATGTTCCTTTGTTTTGGACCAAAGTGCAATTTACCCAATATGAGGGGTTATATTGCAATATTCACATGTTGAACGTGCCTTAAGTGTTTTAGCATCATTATAAAGATAATTATGCTAAGTGGTGGCTTGTGGAAAGCCTAAATTCCAAGTTTGAACTTGTTTGAATAATGTTAGTGCCTTGTGCACCAATTTCGGTACAAATTGTAATTTACCCAAAATGTAGGGTTGATATGCAAATTACCACATCTAGAGTGTTCCTACTTATTCTATGTATCATTTAGAGGAGAGATAATTAATGATACACCATGTTTAAATCATTTATGAGTGGTAGTATTCTTGGTGATGAAAAGACCAAGAAAGGGGTTGAATGGAAACCCTAATTTGAGCTTGTATTGAGTGTATCGGGTTGTAGTGTTAAATGGGAGTACTTATTGGCCAAGTAGCCAAAGAGGAGATCCCCATATTGTGTTGTTAACTCTTTGATTTTTCAAAAACTAGCTAATAACCTCAATAAAGCAATGGATATCAGCTTGCAACTTTCCTTGGGAAAGGTTGTATTGAATTGTGAATATAATAATGTGAGTGGAAGTGGCTTGTCCTGGAAGATAACCAAAGGGGGCCGACCCTTATCCCATGCACTATCCTCAAGTTTTTATTTTTCATGGAAAGATAAATATAGGGTGCATGCAAGAACATGTGTCAATCCATGCATGGACACGTGGCACCTAGTAGCTCAAATTGATGACACCTCATATACACACTTTTTCATGAACCTCAAGTATATATACCCTTTCTTTCACCCACTAGTGAAATTTTTAGAATCCTACCACCTCCTTTCTCTAAGATATTGTGCATAGGGTCCTTGTATCGTGCATAGGTGAAGTGGTATCGTGCATAGGCCTTGGGTATTGGCCTTAGCAAGTTGATATCGGCCTAGCAAGGTGATATCGGTCATAGTGGAGTGTTTTTGGCCACAAGTGAAGGGGATATCTGTGACGACCGTCTCGCGAAAACATAATTAACTAATGAGGAAGTGTTCATCAAGCAACGGATTAGCGAAAATCACTAAAAATTTAAAACTTTTTGCAAAGAGATCCACACATTGGAAATCTTTTTCTTCAAGAGCCAAAGTATAACACATTTACATTCTGGATCAAAGATACATATCATGCATCATCTCTTTCTGAGAATTACAAGCATCAACTGTCTTGTCAAGTTAAACATAGGCAGTATAAAAATCTCGAGACACTGAGCCAAAATCTCAAAATCACTAACTACTACTCTGAGGACCTGAGAGTACAGAGACGACACATAGGACTCTATCTACATCTATACAAAACATAACAGCCAGTGTCTCCACCTGAGACTTCACTGCTGTCCTTACTGCTGTTGTTGTTGTCCTTCACCTACTGAAGGATTTATGTCTCCTTGTCTGCGACCACCTAAAAATGTAGTTCCCATGGGGGTGAGACAATTATAAAAATTGCCCCAGCAAGAGATATAACTCTCCGCTAGTAACATTATTATTGCAACTTAAGAAGATAAATATGAATGGAAGAATCATATTTATATAGCAGCGGATATTTTAATGTCTAACAGATTAGAACATTATTCTATATCAGAAGCATTGCAGTTATAACTTGATAAAATCAACATGTCACTTATCCTTTAATGAATATGAAGAACATGTACAACATCTACACACTACAAAATCATTATCACTGCATTAACTCTCTTCAGGCTTAGATCATATATCTAAAGCCTGACATTATCATTGTGGAGTCATGGCCCGTAGCCATACTCTTTTCACAAGGTGTTGGGATCTTAATCCCTCAATTCACCACTGGGAATTTCTCATCTTTTCACAATTTCAATACCAAAATCATGTGATTCTGGGTACTCAAACCCTTAGCTCATCATCTGAACATTGTTACCACATTCTCAGGTAACTAACACCTTTAGGTCGTCAGACTAAGATAAGTATGATACTTTCTACACAAGCATCCATCATGGCACTTGAGGCCCATTA
Organism: Alisma plantago-aquatica; assembly: GCA_963693085.1. Taxonomy (NCBI): domain Eukaryota; kingdom Viridiplantae; phylum Streptophyta; class Magnoliopsida; order Alismatales; family Alismataceae; genus Alisma; species Alisma plantago-aquatica. Next base: position 1,117,361,256 of record OY856412.1, read on the forward strand.
AATCTCTTGCTACCTCTTACCTGTCAACAAGGTATATTATGGCACACAAGACCCAATAAACAAATTCAAATTAATAAAACATCATAGCTCATACCTGGCTATGCCCATCATCTCATGATACATGCATGGTTAGCACATATGATAGCAGTACATCAATTATCTATCAACACCATGCAAAAACAAATGTATCATTAATTCAAGGGTATTGCCCTTAATCCTTTACCAGGATTAGGATTTCCATCAAACATCTCATGTATCATTCATCCAACTATATTGGATTTATAACACAACAAGGTATACCAGTATTTGGGGTGTTGGATATGATATATATCATATCTTGATGTATCACTTCCCTCATCACCATTAACTTACTTGAGTTCATATACTTAGCTTGTATTAGGGTATTACCCATCCTAATACTTTATGCACCAGTTCATCACATTCATCATGTAAAGTAGTGATCATTAGTCACTCACTTGGAATATACAACCATTGCCAATACTATGGATTCATCCTTAAGTCAGGAATTAACAAAGAGACCATGTTAGGTCCTTTTCAAAACAACTATAAGTCAAGCATAGAGTACCACGGCCATGCAACCAAGAACGGCCGTGCAAAGGAAAGCCACCACGGTCGTGCAAAGTGAAGCCACCACGGCCGTGCTACCTTACACGGTCGTGCTACAGGAATTCACCTCATGAATCATATTCATATATGAATTCTATTCTTTCATCCTTTCAACTTGATTAGGTCACATCAACCCTTCAATCAAAATCATATAACTATGATTAACATAGTGTACCAAGTCTTTGGTCCTATAAGCAATTAGGGATTCATCCCTTAATTGGCACTTAATCACTTAGGTACTATTAGGGTTTCAACCTTTGTACCTTCATTGATTATTATTACTAATCATCATTGGATCAATATAAAATTCATCATCTTAATTCTCAAGAGATTCAATCACATTGGACCTCCATTACATAAGTATCCAATTGAATTAGGGTTTCCAATGTTGATTCCTTCAATCATTGAATTCATGGAATCAATCATCAATTGGACCTATCCGCATACTTCAATTGAGTTTAATAGGTCAAACTTCAACTGATTTGACCCTCAATTGACCCTCAATTGGTCATCCATTAGGGTTTGGTTCAATTGAATTAGGGTTTGGAATCGATGATTCATCAACACTAATCAATGCAAGATTGGTTACATTGAAACTATTGAACCATCATTCAAATTGAACATGACCTGACCCCAAACGGTCTTGAGGTCGTTTGGATGACCATCAAACGGTCTTGAGACTGTTTGTCCATCATATCATCAATATCCAAGTCAACCAATTAAGGTTTGGATCATTGGATTGATCACCAAATCAGCAATTGATTACACTTCAACTTAGTGACATTGGATCTTCAATTGCTTAACCATACTCAACCCTAGACCTACAAACGGTCTTGGGTGACCCCCAAACGGTCTTGAGACCGTTTGTATGAGTCCCAAATGGTCTTGAGACCGTTTGGCTCATCCAAACCTTGGATTCTAGTGAACAATCATCAAGGTTTGGTCTATTGAGTTGATCAACACATCAGCACATAATTGCAATATGATTTGGTACCTTTGGACCTTCAATTGGTCAACTATACATAACACCAGACCTCCAAACGGTATTGGGTGATCCCCAAACGGTCTTGAAACCGTTTGGGTGATCCCCAAACGGTTTTGAAACCGTTTTGGCTATCCAACCCAAAATCTCAAATTAACTCATTGGAAATTCAGCACTAATCTCAATTAGGGTTTACCCAATTGATTAGCCTTCAACTCATGACTCGTTTGGAATTAATCCATAAAATTTGGTGAGTCATTAACCAACACCATTAGGAACAGTAATCCCAAACGGTCAACGCTTGTTCAACCATCTCAAACGGTTTTGAAACCGTTTTCCCAAAAAGTCGAATTACTTAAATTGAAAATCAGCACTTAATCCAATTAGGTTTCCCTAATTGATTAGCCTTCAACTCACGATTCCTTTGGAGTTAATCCCTAATATTTGGTTAGTCATTAACCAACATCATTAGTAACAGTAATCTCAAACTGTCAATGCTTGGTCAACCATCTCAAATGGTTTTGAAACCGTTTTCCCAAAAAGGTCAAGTTAATCAGATTGAATATCAGCACTTATTCCATTCGATTGCCTAATTGATTGGCCTTCAACTCTCGATTCCTTGGGATTTAATCCCTCAAATTTGGTGGGTTATCAGCCTGAATAATTAGGAACAAAATTTCCAAACGGTCAACTCTTGGTCAACCATATCAAACGGTTTTGAAACCGTTTTCTCCCAAACGGTTTCAAACCGTTTGCCCTTAAACGGTTTGCTGAAACCGCATAACCAATCAAATTAAAACGATTTGGAGTAGCTATCAAAACCGTTTGGCTTGGTACTTTTCTTTTGATAAGCATCTAGGATGATTTCATCATCCCCTTCCTTTGAACAACCAAGAACATAAACCGTTCTTGATGGAAATTGCAGCAAAGAAACAAGAGTGTATCAAATTAAAGAAAACAATCAACAAAGTATAGAGAATTGATGCAATATCAATGATTAAGGGTTTGAGTTATAAAACCCGCCTCCAATTGAGCTCCAAAGCTCTAAGATCACGCCATAAATGGTGGATGAAGCTCTTACAACTCCCCTTAGGCACGTCCTCAAGCTTTTGATTGAAAATTTTGGCTAGGGTTGAAGAGGAGATCGAAATAAGAAGAAATCAATGATTTATTTTCGATTTCCACCATGGAATCAAGGGGAGCGAAGGTCAAGGGCTTACCAACAGGTTGGGGGTCGTCCTCCTGCTCCTCCCTAGCTCCTTGGTCAGTTTTGCAAGCAAGGGGAAGAAAGAAATCCGAAAAAGCCTTTGCTTTGGCTTAGAAAGGGCACTTTTATAAGAAAATTGATGAGAGAGAAAATGCCTTATTAAAATGCATTTACTCCCAAACATAGTGCCACCTCTTCCTCATTGGTTTTCTTGCATGCAAAGGCAACTCAAAGCCACCGAACTCCCTTCCATTATCCATGGATTAAGGGAAAAGAAAATAAGCACCTTAATGCTTATTATATTAATATCCCATATGTGAGTGGAAATTACTTTCCTTTATAATAAGGTGAGTGGAGTTTCACCTCCTTTAGATATTTTCGTTCCTTATCTTGGAAAAATAACGTCCATCCTTATTCAAAATCAACCAATAACATTTTGGTTGAAGGCCCTTTAATCAATACATTCATTTTTGCCCTAAATTGAATTAGGGTTTCACTTAAGATTAAATCTTGATTATTTTAATATCAATATTCTCTCTCCTCCAATTTAATTCAAATGAGATGCCCCTCTCATTTTCTTTGATCTACATGATTCCAAGAAACAATAAGGGCCTTACTGAAGGGATAATTTGCATATTGAACCCTAGGTTTTGGGTAAATTGCACATTACACCAAAACTAGGTTTTAATGCACAAGGATTGTTTTATAAGCTTAAGCTTGATGCCCAAGCTTGTGAAAACCATACCACTACATCATATTCATTCTTATGATGTTTCAACATCATATTAATATCTTATCATGCAACATTTGCAATTTAACCCCTCAACTTGGGTAATTTGCACTTTAGTCCAAAATAAGCAATCATTGCTTCAACATTGTTCAAACAGGACCAAAATTGAAACATAAGTTTACTATGAGCCCTAATTACTTTTCCCAAGATAAGATTAAGAATCTACTAAACCTTATTAAGCAAAACATATAGGGTTAATTCATAACCCAGGTCAGGGATGTTACAAATTATAAACCCCTAACAAGGATTTCGTCCTCGAAATCCCAGGAAAAGGAGGGATAGATTGTTCATTAATCATGCCCTCAAGTCTCCACATATCATCTTAGTGTTATGGAGATACTATGGATCTGTGGTTCCTACAAAGTTCCTTTCATTAATTCAACCTTATCAATGTTTATTGTTTATGCAAGGCATAAACCCCTAACATATGATGTTCATATTATTGAAAAGAAGAAGCATAAAAGAGCATACTTCTATCATCACCCAGGAATATTTACTAAAAGAGAAACATATATATCTAATAGAGATAATTCATTCGGCAATCCACTGAGTAAGTTCACTAAGTATTCACGGAGCAAGTTCACTAAGTATTCACGGAGCAAGTTCACTAAGTATTCACGGAGCAAGTTCACTAAGTATTCACGGAGCAAGTTCACTAAGTATTCACGGAGCAAGTTCACTAAGTATTCACGGAGCAAGTTCACTAAGTATTCACGGAGAAAGTTCACTAAGTATTCACGGAGCAAGTTCACTAAGTATTCACGGAGCAAGTTCACTAAGTATTCACGGAGCAAGTTCACTAAGTATTCACGGAGCAAGTTCACTAAGTATTCACAGAGCAAGTTCACTAAGTATTCACGGAGCAAGTTCACTAAGTTTGTTGAAAATATGTCACTTAGCTCTTCCTATTTAATTTCATTATACTCTCTGGATTGTTTCAGAATGACTACTTGATCAGAGTAATCAAAAAGATAACAATCTAAGAGTTTCATACTTGCCTTATCTACAATAATCATATACCTGGCCAGGGTATACAAGTATTGAGATTAGGTAGTATGCATTTTATTTGCTATCATATTCCTCACTTTTTATATCATTATACACACAGAATTTTCCATTCTTGAATTTTCTACAGGCATCATTTCTATATCTCATCTTTCAACACACAGATAAGGGAGATTATAAAACATTTTAAGGAACACTGAGTAAGATAGAAGTTCTCCTTTCCCTTGTGTCCTTATAAGACTAGTCAAAGGAATTCAAAAACAACTATTTTCATATCTTTATCACATAGAAACATGAAATGAAGTATCAAGATGAATATATTTCATCTAAGTATTACCCCTCAAGGTCACCTACCACATTAGGTTGATTTCAACACATAGTGTCCAATTATCTCATGTTGCTGCTTTTGCCTTTACTTAGTGGCTACTGCCCTAGTGCACTAGGCATTTATTGCACTGGTGACACCAAAAACTTTGGCTTTTCAGAATATCTAGGCAAATGTCTCTAAAATAATAGAGACCTTACCTAAATTCATAGCTTATGGCCCCTCCTTGGGCATTATCATCACAGATGTACTGTTTGTCCAGGCTTATGGCAGAGTCTACTTTCTTGCCATTTATTAATCTTTCCCACATTTCCACTGTTCTAACATAACCATGTCACTCAGGAATCCTTTCAAAACCAAAGTTTATTCATTAAAGACTGGTAACTTAGGTTGTAATACTAGTATCCAGTCTTCTATATGCATCACCATTATCCTAATCTGCCATTCAAGAGCATAAACATAGGATTCTCTATCATGATTAGTTCAAGGTGGGAATTCTCAGGCACTTGTTCTCCTCTTGCATGGTCCCATGCACCCTCTCCTGGTGCAACAACATTTCCCTTAGCAATGTGTTCCTCATGTTCTCCAGTCATTTTCAAGTTCTTCTTCTCCTATGTGAGCAGAAGATACTATCAGATAAACTGGAAGACACTTAGAATAGACTCTACAACCTTAGTCCTATGTCTCTGTAGACTCAGAGAACCTAGAGCTCTGATACCACTAAATTGTGACGACCGTCTCGCGAAAACATAATTAACTAATGTGGAAGCGTTCATCAAGCAACAGATTAGCGAAAATCACTAAAAAATTAAAACTTTTTGCAAAGAGATCCACACATTGGAAATCTTTTTCTTCAAGAGCCAAAGTATAACACATTTACATTCTGGATCAAAGATACATATCATGCATCATCTCTTTCTGAGAATTACAAGCATCAACTATCTTGTCAAGTTAAACATAGGCAGTATAAAAATCTCGAGACACTGAGCCAAAATCTCGAAATCACTAACTACTACTCCGAGGACCTGAGAGTACAGAGACGACACATAGGACTCTATCTACATCTATACAAGACATAATAGCCAGAGTCTCCACATGAGACTTCACTGTTGTCCCTGCTGTTGTTGTTGTTGTCCTTCACCTACAGAAGGATTTATGTCTCCTTGTCCACGACCACCTAAAAATGTAGTTCCCATGGGGGTGAGACAATTATAAAAATTGCCCCAGCGAGAGATATAACTCTCCGCCAGTAACATTATTATTGCAACTTAAGAAGATATAGCAGCAGATATTTTAATGTCTAACAGATTAGAACATTATTCTATATCAGAAGCATTGCAGTTATAACTTGATAAAATAACATGTCACTTATCCTTTAATGAATATGAAGAACATGTACAACATCTACACACTACATAATCATTATCACTGCATTAACTCTCTTTAGGCTTAGATCATATATCTAAAGCCTGACATTATCATTGTGGAGTCATGGCTCGTAGCCATACTCTTTTCACAAGGTGTTAGGATCTTAATCCCTCAATTCACCACTGGGAATTTCTCATCTTTTCACAATTTCAATACCATAATCATGTGATTCTGGGTACTCAAACCCTTAGCTCATCATTTGAACATTGTTACCACATTCTCAGGTAACTAACACCTTTAGGTCGTCTGACCAAGATAAGTATGATACTTGCTACACAAGCATCCATCATGGCACTTGAGGCCCATTAACTCTCTTGCTACCTCTTACCTGGCAACAAGGTATATTATGGCACACAAGACCCAATAAACAAATTCAAATTAATAACACATCATAGCTCATACCTGGCTATGCCCATCATCTCATGATACCTGCATGGTTAGCACATATGATAGCAGTACATCAATTATCTATCAACACCATGCAAAAACAAATGTATCATTAATTCAAGGGTATTTCCCTTAATCCTTTACCAGGATTAGGATTTCCATCACACATCTCATGTATCATTCATCCAACTATATTGGATTTATAACACAACAAGGCATACCAATATTTGGGGTGTTGGATATGATATCTATCATATCTTGATGTATCACTTCCCTCATCACCATTAACTTACTTGAGTTCATATACTTAGCTTGTATTAGGGTATTACCCATCCTAATACTTTATGCACCAGTTCATCACATTCATCATGTAAAGTAGTGATCATTAGTCACTCACTTGGAATATACAACCATTGCCAATACTATGCATTCATCCTTAAGTCAGGAATTAACAAAGAGACCATGTTAGATCCTTTTAAAAACAACTATAAGTCAAGCATAGAGTACCACGGCCGTGCAACCAAGAACGGGCGTGCAAAGGAAAGCCACCACGGTCGTGCTACCTTGCACGGTCGTGCAAAGTGAAGCCACCACGGCCGTGCTACCTTACACGGTCGTGCTACAGGAATTCACCTCATGAATCATATTCATATATGAATTCTATTCTTTCATCCTTTCAACTTGATTAGGTCACGTCAACCCTTCAATCAAAAGCATGTAACTATGATTAACATAGTGTACCAAGTCTTTGGTCCTATAAGCAATTAGGGATTCATCCCTTAATTGGCACTTAATCACTTAGGTACTATTAGGGTTTCAACCTTTGTACCTTCATTGATTATTATTACTAATCATCATTGGATCAATAGAACATTCATCATCTTAATTCTCAAGAGATTCAATCACATTGGACCTCCATTACATAAGTATCCAATTGAATTAGGGTTTTCCAATGTTGATTCCTTCAATCATTGAATTCATGGAATCAATCATCAATTGGACCTATCCTCATACTTCAATTGAGTTTAATATGTCAACCTTCAACTGATTTGACCCTCAATTGACCCTCAATTGGTAATAAATTAGGGTTTGGTTCAATTGAATTAGGGTTTGGAATCGATGATTCATCAACACTAATCAATGCAAGATTGGTTACATTGAAACTATTGAACCATCATTCAAATTGAACATGACCTGACCCCAAACGGTCTTGAGGTAGTTTGGATGACCACCAAACGGTCTTGAGACTGTTTTTCCATCATATCATCAATATCCAAGTCAACCAATTAAGGTTTGGATCATTGGATTGATCACCAAATTAGCAATTGATTACACTTCAACTTAGTGACATTGGATCTTCAATTGCTTAACCATACTCAACCCTAGACCTCCAAACGGTCTTGGGTGACCCCCAAACGGTCTTGAGACGGTTTGGATGAGTCCCAAACGGTCTTGAGACCGTTTGGCTCATCTAAACCTTGGATTTTAGTGAACAATCATCAATGTTTGGTCTATTGAGTTGATCAGCACATCAGCACATAATTGCAATATGATTTGGTACCTTTGGACCTTCAATTGGTCAACTATACATAACCCCAGACCTCCAAACGGTCTTGGGTGATCCCCAAACGGTCTTGAAACCGTTTGGGTGATCCCCAAACGGTCTTGAAACCGTTTGGGCTATCCAACCCAAAATCTCAAATTAACTTATTGGAAATTCAGCACTAATCTCAATTAGGGTTTACCCAATTGATTAGCCTTCAACTCATGACTCGTTTGGAATTAATCCATAAAATTTGGTGAGTCATTAACCAACACCATTAGGAACAGTAATCCCAAACGGTCAACGCTTTTTCAACCATCTCAATTGGTTTTGAAACCGTTTTCCCAAAAAGTCGAATTACTTAAATTGAAAATCAGCACTTAATCCAATTAGGTTTCCCTAATTGATTAGCCTTCAACTCACGATTCCTTTGGAGTTAATCCCTAATATTTGGTGAGTCATTAACCAACATCATTAGGAACATTAATCCCAAACGGTAAATGCTTGGTCAACCATCTCAAATGGTTTTGAAACCGTTTTCCAAAAAAGGTCAAGTTAATCAGATTGAAAATCAGCACTTAATTCCATTCGATTGCCTAATTGATTAGCCTTCAACTCTCGATTCCTTGGGAGTTAATACCTAAATTTTGGTGGGTTGTCATAATTAATAATTAGGAACAAAATTCCCAAACGGTAAATGCTTGGTCAACCATCTCAAACGGTTTTGAAACCGTTTTCTCCCAAACGGTTTCAAACTGTTTGCCCTTAAACGGTTTGATGAAACCGCATAACCAATCAAATTAAAATGATTTGGAGTAGCTATCAAAACCGTTTGGCTTGGTACTTTTCTTTGGATAAGCATCTAGGATGATTTCATTATCCCCTTCCTTCGAACAACCAAGAATAGCAACCGTTCTTGATGGAAATTGCAGCAAAGAAACAAGAGTGTATCAAATTAAAGAAAACAATCAACAAAGTATAGAGAATTGATGCAATATCAATGATTAAGGGTTTGAGTTATAAAACCCACCTCCAATTGAGATCCAAATCTCTAAGATCACGCCATCAATGGTGTATGAAGCTCTTGCAACTCCCCTTAGGCACTTCCTCAAGCTTTTGATTGAAAATTTTGGCTAGGGTTGAAGAGGAGATCGAAATAAGAAGAAATCAATGATTTTTTTTCGATTTCCACCATGGAATCAAGGAGAACGAAGGTCAAGGGATTACCAACAGGTTGGGGGTCGTCATACGGCTCCTCCCTAGCTCCTTGGTCAGTTTTTCAAGCAAGGGGAAGAAAGAAATCCGAAAAAGCCTTTGCTTTGTCTTAGAAAGGGCACTTTTATAAGAAAATTGATGAGAGAGAAAATGCCTTATTAAAATGCATTTAATCCCAAAAATAGTACCACCTCTTCCTCCTTGGTTTGCTTGCATGAAAAGGCAACTCAAAGCCACCGAACTACCTTCCATTATCCATGGATTAAGGGAAAAGAAAATAAGCACCTTAATGCTTATTATATTAATATCCCATATGTGAGTGGAATTACTTTCCTTTATAATAAGGTGAGTGGAGTTTCACCTCCTTTAGATATTTTCGTTCCTTATCTTGGCAAAAGAACGTACATCCTTATTCAAAATCAACCAATAACATTTTGGTTGAAGGCCCTTTAATCAATACATTCATTTTTGCCCTAAATTGAATTAGGATTTCACTTAAGATTAAATCTTGATTATTTTAATATCAAGATTCTCTCTCCTCCAATTTAATTCAAATGAGATGCCCCTCTCATTTTCTTTGCTCTACATGATGACAAGAAACAATAAGGGCCTTATTGAAGGGGTAATTTTCATATTGAACCCTAGGTTTTGGGTAAATTGCACATTACACCAAAACTAGGTTTTAATGCACAAGGATTGCTTTACAAGCTTAAGCTTGATGCCCAAGCTTGTGAAAACCATACCACTACATAATATTCATTATTATGATGTCTCAACATCAGAGGAATATCTTATCATGCAACATTTTCAATTTAACCCCTCAACTTGGGTAATTTGCACTTTAGTCCAAAATAAGCAATCATTGCTTCAACATTGTTCAAACAGGACCAAAATTGAAACATAAGTTTCTTATGAGCCCTAATTACTTTTCCCAAGATAAGATTAAGAATCTACTCAACCTTATTAAGCAAAACATCTAGGGTTAATTCATAACCCAGGTCAGGGATGTTACAATATCAGCCACAAGTGATGTCATATTGTGCATGAGTAGTGAGGTATCGTGCAAGGTGCTAAGGATCAAGAAGGAGCTCAATACTTAACCCTAAGGTGAGGCCATGATCATCTTCAACCATGGATTGAAGAATGAATCTAGGGTTATGATCTTCCTTTCTTTTCTTCTTCACCAAATGCTAATCCATGGTGATTCTTTGCATATAGAGGAGTTGTGAAGTCATATTTAACCTTAGGAACGTAGATCTTTTGATCATGTATCTTTGAAGTTGTTCTTGAGGCGGGTTATATAACTTGAACCCAAACATGTTATTATTCACCATCTTTCTTGCTATATTTATGATCAACTTTCAATTCTGGATTTTTCTTGAATACTTGATATATCTATGAGTTCTAGTAGTTTCTTAGACCTGTTATTCTTGTACTAGAACAAGTAGAATGAAGGTCTAGAGCTTGAAGATGATGGTATCACCTTATAAAGTGATATCGGGTTCAAGCACATAATCATGCACCTCTAACCCGATATGGTGATGCACCTACACCACTAAAATGATATGGATATGAGTTTATACTTTCTTGGACGATACAGTGATGTAGTATGGACCTTTTGCACAATATGAGGTCAATCATACACCTCTTTGCCCGATATGGTGTGAAGCACACACACACATCTTTGCCCGATATGGTGTGAAGCACACACACACCTCTTTACCTGATATGGTGTGAAGCACACACACACCTCTTTGCCCGATATGGTATAAAGCACACATACACCTCTAAAGTGGTATGGTAAGCACACATACACCTCTAAAGTGATATGGTAAGCAAGCATACACCTCTTGCCCGATATGGTAAGCACACATACACCTCTAAAGTGATATGGTAAGCAAGGATACACCTCTAAATCGGTATTGGGTTAAGCATACACCTCTTAGACGATATGGTGTTGAGCACACATCTCTAAAACAATATGGTGGGTAACCCAATACACTAGATGACAAAAGTGGTAAGGTGGTTAATACCCTAGAACATGTAATGGACAATACGCTAAAGTATGGTGTGGCCAAAATCTTCAAGTGAGGTGAGGATGTTACACCCATGTATGGTGAAGGTGATACACCATATGATTGGTAAGGTTGATACCTTGATGGGTAAGGGTATGAGGGATATGATGATACCTAACTCAATATACATCTAACATGATACATGTGTTCAACTTGACATACTTGATTCAACCTGATACACCTTGTAAAGGTGAGGGTAAGACACTCTTAGGAGTAATGAGTGTAACACCAAGTAATGGTATGATTAATGCCTTGATAGGTGAAACACCTAAAGTGGTTGATAATGTTCAACCCTATATCAACAATGCCTTAACCCGATATGAGTCCATATCACTTGATGATAGTTGGGTAATTCAAGTGTGTGACTTATGGCCAATACACAACAGGATAAATGTGATGAGTTAGTTCATAAAGTATTAGGATGAGAAATACCCTAATACAAGATAAGTTGATAAACTTAAGTTAAAAGTGATGAGGGAAGTGATATACCAAGGCATGATAAATATCACATCCAGAACCTCAAGGTTGATACACCTTGATGCACCTCAAATCCAATTTACTTGGATGAGTAACACATGAAGTGTGTCATGTCAATTGTTACATTAAGATGTAATGAGTTAAATGCACTTTGATAAGTGTAGGCTAATATACCGTAAGAAAGGGTTAAGCCAAGTTAATAAAGTATGATGTAATCAATATCCTAGTGAGGATGAGAGAGAAACTCATACTTTGTGTTGATAATCATTTAATGATAAATAATGAGAATAAATAAGTATGATTGAATACTTATGATATCAATGTATGCTCCTAGATGTGTGGTGCAATGATTTAGGGTTTGGATTGATAATATGAACTTGAAACCCTATTCGGTTGTAAAGGGGAAACCCTAACTCTAATAATGGGAAGGTTGTATTTCTCTTATTGCATGGGCCTTGTGAGTCATGTGAATATTTGTTGCCTAGTGAGAGGTGACAATATGTTTAATGGGCCTTGTGAGCCATGTGAGTTGCTTGTGCAACAAGTATCATGTATACCTTAGTCTGAGGACCTAGATGTAATCGTTACCTGATAAGTGGTAACAATGTTCAGTGATGATCTAAGGGTTTGAATACCCAGATCTAGTAATCATGATGATGATGATGTGAAGGGATGAGAATTCCCAGTATTGTCATAATGGATTAAGATCCCAAGTGGTGTACATTCAAAATGTTCCAAAGATCTTCAAAGTACCACTCCTTCCTTTTATAGCATCTGTTATAATTCATGTTTGAAACTTGTTTGATGCTAAAAGAATATTATAATGTACCTAATTAATCAAGTGGAATATCATCATGTAGTGCCCTGACCATAGATCCATCAACGTCGGTAGCTATTGAATGGTGAAACAGGTCTTCGCATGGGATTTCCTAGAGAGCATATTTTTTAATATGCAGGGGTGATGGATGAATTATATCCAGACATCCCGATGAAGAATTGATGTCTCTCTTTTCTTATTTATCACGGGATGATGTGAATCTCCTGACCAAATGAGGAATTGATGTGTAGAATCCTTCTTCATCCTATATGAATCAGGATTTAAATGTGATTCTCCTGAACAGTTGAGGAATTGATGTGTAATCTTCCTTATTCTTTGAATGTCGGGGATGGATAATTGAAATCTCCCTGAAGAGAGTGCATGTTGTGGTTGTAGCTCTATAGCAAAGATACTAGTATACCCTGGTAAGCTAATTGCAGTTGGCACGAGATGTCCTACCAGTGGTCTCACACTAACCGAGAAGGGAGAGGTCATGGCAGTCGGCTCTTCCATTGACCTTTTATGATACCGATGCTTTATGTAGTTGTGGTCGGTTGGAGCATGAGCAGTATACCTCATCTCCTCATGGCATAAGTGTGATTGTAAAATGTAATCAGCCATGTAGCGTATTTGCTTAAGGATTGAATATGGAAAACATTGGTTGATGTACACTTCTGTTATACATCTTAGTTGATAGATGTTATTTATGTTTCTTTACATTCCTTGTAAAGTAGATAGACGGTTTACTACTTTACCATGGATAAATGCATCATTCTTCTTAAGTAAAGAGATTACTTTATCCTATTTATATAGTGATTAATCTTGTCTGTTATCATAAAACAACCTCTGCTCAGCTTTATACTGTTTAACTGTGATAATAATATTGTTGGCAGAGAGTTATATCTCTCGATGGGACAATTGTCTCACCCTATGGGATCCACATTTTTTTGGGTGAACGTGTACAAGGGGGTAGAGACCGTATTGCTGAGGAAGGACAACAGTAGCAAGGGCAGCAGTAACAGCTCAAGTTGACTATACTGTCTATCGAGTCTTGTAGATAGAAGTCCTATGTGTCATCTTTGTACTCTCAGGTCCTTGGATTTAGTATGTGTTTGTTTTATGAACAATCTAAGGTTTTAGCTAGTATGCCTCGAGGTTTTATGTTGCTTCAGTATATGTTTTGATAAAGCAACTATTATATGTTATCCTCAAGAAGAGATGGTACAGTGTATGTACAATGTGAACAATGATGTATATAAGGTTTTGGTTCTTCCTTAAAGAGTTTTCCTAGAAATGGATCTATTTGCAAAATGGTTTTAAATTTTAGTGATTTTTTTTAATCTGTTGCTTATGTTTATTCTACTTAATTAGTAACGATTTGTCTATCGGTTTGGTTGTGGTTGTTACATTTACAAGATAACATTGTAGGGTTATCTTAGCATTTAAGAGCATTCCTTTATTATATCATATATAAGGAAGTTATATGATTGGTCATCATCATACTTATAGTTTACAAATTTAGTATAAGAAAGCATAAATCATAAAACTATGACGACCACTAGTTAATACATTAGAGTTTCAATTATTCATTAGGAAGGATATTCCATCATTATATTAATCATTCAAAGAAAGATAACATGAATAACCATCATTCTCTACTTGCATTAGGGTTAAAGTTAGCAAGGTAAGCTACATTGAAGTTATAATTCAACATTCATTCATAAACCTTAACCCATAGCATCCCCATATAATCTTGGATGCATAAGGCACAACATCATCATCACATTCCATACTATTCTCAAGTATGGATCCACACATATCTCAAGTTGTAACCATTAGGTTATAGTATACTAGAGCTCCACAACAATAAGAGAGACTCCATTGTTCTATTATTCCACTAAGGAAGGTTGATCATAGTTAATCACCATCACCTGAGTTCATTAGGATTGTGTAACAAGCTATATCCCATTAGGGTTACATATCAACGCAATATGGTCATTATCCATTATATTCATATGAGGGAAAAGGTAAGACTACCTTATTAAGGTCAAATCTCCATTGGTTCCAACATCATTCAACCCATATCATTATACCACAACATCACCCAGCACCATTGGATGTTGAAAAGGTAAGACCATTGGTTATTTACATAAATAAACACCTTAAACCAACCATAAGTAAATCCATCGAGTTGTGACCTAGAAAGAGTCAACATTAAAACCTAAACATCACTTATTTAATAACATAAAGGGGGGAACCATAGGTTGTGGGATTAAAACCCATAATTGGTTGTACATTTTAAGCAAGCCATCATCTCAACAATCAAACTCCTTAAATTGATCACATAAGGGAAACCATCAAATTCAGATTATTAGAAATCATATATAATAATATAGGTTTCAATCCAAACCATTGGATGTTGAAGAATCCAATCTCAACAATTAGATCAAGTCCATTATTCAAAACTATTAGATCAAGTCCATTATTCTCATAGAAGACATATTCTTCTCCCTCAACTCTTGCATGTGTCACCTTGGTTCAACATAAGAACTATTATGCCACCTGTACAGGTTTAATAATACCTTTCAACTTGGGACTCTAACTGTCATCCTGGACTATACTATTTGGTGTACCACACATCAGAGTCCATACGTGTTGGCCGGTACCAAACATAGAACACCGTGTATCTCTTATCATATGTTATTTTACAAGGTTTCATCTCTATTCTCCTTTAATGATTGTGGTAATGAGCAGCTCAATCAATAAGGTGGGCATCCCCTAATTGTCAAGAACTATAGGGCATATGTTCTTAGAAGATCTTTCAATCACCTCAATGATGGACTGGCCATCTGTCTAGTTGAAGAATCATACACTTGTCTACAATTGTTATTAAATATAACTTCCTGATTGACCTTGTTAGGGTAGGGCAACGACACTGTCTTCATCTTACCAAGATTCACACAACCCACTTAGCAGATGTACCATAACTTCAAGAGAGTATACTAATTAACCCCCAACTCACTCTTATTGAACTTGTCATACATAAGTATAGTTTCTTAAATAATCTTAATATTTATCAAAGATGTTAACCATGCTACTGACCATCTCTGAAATACCTTGAGATGTCATCATTCAAAACTTGTCACAACTTATGAGACATAACTTGATTACTTTGTTCCTCCTACTTATGAATGTTGTTGATACATTTGTTAGTCTAAATGCCATTACCCTAAACTCATCATAGTCATGTAACTTATGTCATCCACTCTAACTCTTATCCATTGCTATTCTGATCCTAGGTTTATTTTCAAGGAACACGGTAACACATGTTTGTTGATCAACAAACCATCTATCCTTGATAGTGGTCTTTCCCAACCATCAGTAGGCCATACATAACATTATAGAATCACTCTTCTTTTCCCAAACAACACTTGGAATATCCACATCAAATATCTCTCTCTATTGGAGAGGAACATTGGGAAGCTCATATAATAGATATCTTTAACTCATATATAACTGATACACTCTAGATACTAGGATTCATTACCTTGGTATCCACTACATGTGCTATAAAGAACTCATAACCTGGTTTCATCTACTTCCACAACATCATAACCAGCTAACATATAAGAGGAATCCCCCTAACTCTCGGAAGGCTCAAAAAGCATGCTCATTACAAAACATAAAGATTTTTGAACTATAGTATAAGGCAATCACACATCATATCATGATATCTATCGCAGGATTATAGAGAATCCACACGTACCAAATGGCATGAGATCCATTTGAAGGCTACACCTCAAAAAGAAAGAACATAAAGGGAAACACACCTCCCATATCAAAGCAACATTATCCAGTGGTCACTAGCAAAAGGGTAACCAATTCTATTTTTCTCATGAAGGTTACACTTTTTATGTATCATTTTACCTCTTACAACTTGGGTTCCTAGCCATTAGCATAGGAATTATTAAGATTATCACATTTGATTCCTCTTTTCTCATTAACTCTTCATCATTCATATGAATGTCATTTCATGTTATCATGTTTCTCAACCACTTATCAATGAATAGATCATCATATTCCACATTTTCTTCATTAGACAAGGACTGTCTCCCTTAATTTTTTTTCATATGTCATAAATATTTTACATTACCACTTCTTATAGACACAGGTTGGTTTGATATTAACTCAGATTCCACTTTATTAATCTACCATTGTTCTCATTCATATTCTCATATTATTCTTATCATAGGAGTCCTCTCTGTATTATGTGAATTTCATACCTTGAATAACTTTATTAGCACAGACTTATTTGTCAATTACTTTATTATCTTCTTGAATTACAGCTTCAAGAACTCCTCTTTAGCTTATCTTTATTCAAATTTAGGTTTCATGGTGTTGTATCTTTCTCTTATAGTTACCAAATATTCAAATTTTCATAGGTTAAGATGTAATTCTCATCTTCTTTAGAGTAAGATTGAGATATTTGTGCCATTATTTCTGATTTGTTATGCTCTTTAGATTGTGTCAAAATGACTACTTGATTAGAGTAATCAGAAAAATAACAATCTAAGAGTTCCATACTTTTCTTCAATACATGAATACCTGGCTAGGGCACCCAAGTACTGCGATTAGGCAATACGCACCATGTTTTTATGTCATATTCCTAACTTAGACATCATCCTAGTCCTAAGTCCTAGTGTCCCTATAGACTCAGTGAACCTAAAAATCTGATACCAACTTGTGAGAACCCCTTTACACTAAATGAGATTACTCAAGACACAAAACACGATTACTCATTAATTAAACACAAACTAAGAAAACAAGGCAAATTAAAATCAATTTCAACATTTCCCAATTGCTCAAAAACATTTACATAATGCTCAATATCCTTTACAATTGTCATGTAGCCTCAGCTACAACATAAAATTTACAAAGGAACACTATCCACATATTTCACATATACAAGCATCAAAATGCTTCAAAAGCTCGATTAAATCAAAACACCATATACAAACTTTTCACCGAGACCTGAGAGTACATGGACCACTCTAGGACACACTAGACAACTAAACTACCATCTCTAGGATCCATCACCTCAGATAATCCTTGCTTCCATGGTCTCCTGGTACTTTTGTTATCACCTAAAAAGATGTGGCGACCCATGAGGTGAGACCCAGTCCCAGTGAGAGATATAATTCTCTCCAATAGAAATTGATTACATCAAATTAAACAATAGATAAATGAGTAGTTGGAGCATTTAATAATCAATTGAACAGATTGAACAGTTCAAGTATGCTAAACAGATTAAGCAAATAAGCTTATCAACAAGTATGATTTTCAATGTATATACAGGTAACAGGTAAATCCATTTCTCTAGTTAGATATCTACTCAAATTTCATCAAATTGCATCTAATAACAATCATCATCATTAATCTGACTATCATCATATGCCTTGCTAACAGCACAAGCAATCTAGTAGCATAAGCATGCCTGACATCATGAGTATGTCTAGTAACATAGCATGGCTATCAATATTGTCATGTCAAATAAAGGGAACATATCTATATCATAAGTAGAACTAACATCCTAGAATAATTAATTGCATAGGCATGATTAGCAGTTTAAGCATTTCTAATTACATAGGCATGGCTAGAAGTATTAAACATAGCTAGCAACATCATCTTAACTATCAATGTCAATATATCTGATAACATCAGCATGTTTACAACATGATCATAACTACAACATAAGCATATCTATCATCTCTTATTATACTATACATGATCTCAGGGAAAAAAAGCAACAAGGGTTATCATCCAATATGAAGCATTGTGTATAACCATAAATATATATATGCTACACGACTATCTTACATCTTTTATTACACCCTGGGGAGTTTGAGTCGTACCACTCAAAGTCCAACTGACCACCACTTCGTCACAACTAGTTCCATATAGGATCTAGGAAGAGTCAGACTCCAAGATCTTCTCCATACTCAGTCAGTACAAGTCTGCACCGCAACGACATATAATCAAACTACAAAATAGCGACATATAGTCTTGTAACTAGCCCGCCTTGGTACAGGTCACGACGCTAGCATCCAAGGTATTCAAACCCAATCACTGAGGTATAACCATAGTTGTCCTCTAATCACATCATGTTATAATCACTGAGACCTGACCACAGTCGTTATCAAAATGCGGGCTAGGTATGACCACCACCATTTTCCTAAAACACTTGGTGTCAGGATGACAAGCACCCTGCATACTCAAAAGTATGCACTCTGAGTTTCCCTTAGGATTACTCATTTCACCATCTAGCAAGTTCTGACACTGAAGATGGTTCTATGGAATAGGGCACTACATGATTTGGGTTTCACTTGATTATTTATATCCAATTGGGTGAATTAAGGTTGCATCAAACAAGTTGACAAACAAACCCTAATTCATCCCTAGCAGACATTTCTATATAACAACTTTAGAAGATATAAAACGTATGAGACATTATTTCGTATCTCAATATCATAGGGCACTATTCACCTATCAATCAAAAGACTATACTTGTCATCACATCATCATCACATGGTATTATTCATTGCAATTTTAGAGACTACACTTGTCATTACACTATCACATGATATAAATCCTTCACAATATCACAGGGTATCGACCCTTGTCATCATAAGAGGATTACACCTCATTCAGGGATCAACCATGCCCAAAGGTCATTAAGACCATTACATCATTCCTTGAAATTTCATCATTATCTTTCCACTCCTTATATCAAGGCTCAACAAGCATCACCACACATGTGATGCACGAGCTCAGCATGATATTACATTTAGTAACTAATATATGTTTACAAGATAATATTGTAGGGTTATCTAAGCATTTAAGAGCATTCCTTTATTATATCACATATAAGGAAGCTATATGATTGGTCATCATCCTACTTATAGTGTACAAGTTTAGTATAAGAAGGCATAAATCATAAAACTATGATGTCAACTAGTTCATACATTAGAGTTTCAATCATTCATTAGGAAGGATATTCTATCATTATATTAATCATTAAAAGAAAGATAACATGATTAACCATCATTCTCTCTTGCATTAGGGTTAGATTTAGAAAGGTAAGTTACATTGAAGTTATATTTCAGCATTCATTCATAAACCTTAACCCATAGCGTCCCCATATAATCTTGGATGCATAAGGCACAACATCATCATCACATTCCATACTATTCGGAAGTATGGATCCACACATATCTCAAGTTGTAACCATTAGGTTATAGTATACTAGAGCTCCACAACAATAAGAGAGACTCCATTGTTCTATTATTCCACTAAGGAAGGTTGATCATAGTTAATCACCATCACCTGAGTTCATTAGGATTGTGTAACAAGCTATATCCCATTAGGGTTACATATCAACACAATATGGTCATTATCCATTATATTCATATGAGGGAAAAGGTAAGACTACCTTATTAAGGTCAAATCTCCATTGGTTCCAACATCATTCAACCCATATCATTATACCACAACATCACCCAGCACCATTGGATGTTGAAAAGGTAAGACCATTGGTTATTTACATAAATAAACACCTTAAACCAACCATAAGTAAATCCATCGAGTTGTGACCTAGAAAGAGTCAACATTAAAACCTAAACATCACTTATTTAATAACATAAAGGGGGGAACCATAGGTTGTGGGATTAAAACCCATAATTGGTTGTACATTTTAAGCAAGCCATCATCTCAACAATCAAACTCCTTAAATTGATCACATAAGGGAAACCATCAAATTCAGATTATTAGAAATCATATATAATAATATAGGTTTCAATCCAAACCATTGGATGTTGAAGAATCCAATCTCAACCATTGGATCAAGTCCATTATTCAAAACTATTAGATGAAGAAGTGTTAGATCCTAACCATTGGTTCATGTTCATATTTCAAAACCATCCATTGGAGTATAAGTCTAACCATTAGATCAATTAAACCAAGAAACTCTTGGTTTAGGGCTTAAATTATCCTACAATTACACCCTAAATCACCATTGGTGGTGATGACCTGATCCACCATTGGTTGTGACATATTAGGTCACCATCGGTTGATAGGATCAGCACTATATTCATTTAACACCATCGGATATTAAGCTAATGTCATCATTGATTGATAACATCATTAGAGAATCAAACCATTTCTCATTGAGATTCCAAGAAAGCCTAACACTGACCTAAGGTGTGACTATCAGTTCACACCATTGTTCATCATCCTTGGGCACCACCTTCGGTTGTCATGAAGACCACACCATCGGGTCATGTGTTTAAAGAAGAAAACAACCTAGAAACCCTAATATGGACCATCGGTTGATAGGTGCTTAGCACCATAGGTGGTGATACCAATCTGAAATAAGTCACCTCCTTCCTTAGGAAGAACATGCACATGATTATAGGTTCATCTATAACTAGAAACAAAATAGGAAACACCATAAAAATTTAAATCCCAAACAAGCTTAGCTTATTAATGCTTAAATCACCATTTTTAGGCAAGAACATGAGCTAACAAGCTTATAGTAAACAATATAAGTAAAGATTGTTATAAAACTCGCCTCTAATGATAAGAACAAACTTATAGAAGCAAGAAAATCAAGCCAACAAGGTAGAAAACCCAAGAAGAAGCACTGATCTCATCCAAATAGGCACCCTTATTCACAAGAAATCAAATCCCTAGAAAAAGAAGCAAGAAAAGGTAGGATCTTGAGCTCTAAAGAAACTTTTACCATGGGACAGTAGATTTCCAACCTGGAGGAAGGTCTAAGGAAGGAGAAGAGAAATAAAATATAGAAGGAAGGAAGAAAACAACTTGCCTTGGTCAAAATCCCTTGAAGATGACCTTGAAAACCCTAGATACGGCTAGATGAAGCTCTACAGATCTTCTTCTCCAAAAATAGGTCTTCTACCTTAGAGCACTTGGTTCCAAAGAAAAATGGAGTGGAGTCATTATTGCATGTTAGAGGAAAGAGAAATCAAGCAAAGGTTTCGTACTTGGGCAAGAAAGAGGTAGATATAGCCCATGGATAAGGATGGAAGCAAGCATGAGGTGTACAAGTAGCTTCCCCATGTGTCCATGACCTTAAAGTATTAAGGATATGTAAGCAAACACACAAGAATATGACCCACTATTCATGGAGACCTAGTTAGGCACCATTGAGGTAGCATCCATAAAGGGGTAAACCCTAAAACACTTTTGAAGAAAACACCTCCAAAACAAGATTCAACTAGGCTCCCCATGGCTCAGCAAGCTCAAGAATGATAATATAACATCTAAGTAGCATACCAAATTGCAAGTAAAACCTCTCAATTGGGTAAATTACATAAAAGTCCAAAATGTGCATAAAATTGCATAACACAAACAGTGTCCAAATTGGACCAAATTTGAAAATTCAGCTTGTAACATGATAACAAAACATCTCACAAGGTTATATTAGGGTTATAAGAATTAAATTATGGTAATTAAGCATGTTCAACCATTTAAGCAAGGTTAGGGGTCTCACGACCATAAACCCCTAATAGGGATTTCGCCCTGAAATCTAAGGTACACATAGATGGACACTTCTCATGCACGTCATCCTCAATCTTACACATGGTTACTTTCATCACATGGTGATGTCACATCATTCTCATAGAAGACATATTCTTCTCCCTCAACTCTTGCATGTGTCACCTTGGTTCAACATAAGAACTATTATGCCACCTGTACATGTTTAATAATACCTTTCAACTTGGGACTCTAACTGTCATCCTGGACTATACTATTTGGTGTACCACACATCAGAGTCCATACGTGTTGGCCGGTACCAAACATAGAACACTGTGTATCTCTTATCATATGTTACTTTACAAGGTTTCATCTCTATTCTCCTTTAATGATTGTGGTAATGAGCAGCTCAATCAATCAGGTGGGCATCCCCTAATTGTCAAGAACTATAGGGCATATGTTCTTAGAAGATCTTTCAATCACCTCAATGATGGACTGGCCATCTGTCTAGTTGAAGAATCATACACTTGTCTACAATTGTTATTAAATATAACTTCCTGATTGACCTTGTTAGGGTAGGGCAACGACACTGTCTTCATCTTACCAAGATTCACACAACCCACTTAGCAGATGTACCATAACTTCAAGAGAGTATACTAATTAACCCCCAACTCACTCTTATTGAACTTGTCATACATAAGTATAGTTTCTTAAATAATCTTAATATTTATCAAAGATGTTAACCATGCTACTGACCATCTCTGAAATACCTTGAGATGTCATCATTCAAAACTTGTCACAACTTATGAGACATAACTTGATTACTTTGTTCCTCTACTTATGAATGTTGTTGATACATTTGTTAGTCTAAATGCCATTACCCTAAACTCATCATAGTCATGTAACTTATGTCATCCACTCTAACTCTTATCCATTGCTATTCTGATCCTAGGTTTATTTTCAAGGAACACGGTAACACATGTTTGTTGATCAACAAACCATCTATCCTTGATAGTGGTCTTTCCCAACCATCAGTAGGCCATACATAACATTATAGAATCACTCTTCTTTTCCCAAACAACACTTGGAATATCCACATCAAATATCTCTCTCTATTGGAGAGGAACATTGGGAAGCTCATCTAATAGATATCTTTAACTCATATATAACTGATACACTCTAGATACTAGGATTCATTACCTTGGTATCCACTACATGTGCTATAAAGAACTCATAACCTGGTTTCATCTACTTCCACAACATCATAACCAGCTAACATATAAGAGGAATCCCCCTAACTCTCGGAAGGCTCAAAAAGCATGCTCATTACAAAACATAAAGATTTTTGAACTATAGTATAAGGCAATCACACATCATATCATGATATCTATCGCAGGATTATAGAGAATCCACACGTACCAAATGGCATGAGATCCATTTGAAGGCTACACCTCAAAAAGAAAGAACATAAAGGGAAACACACCTCCCATATCAAAGCAACATTATCCAGTGGTCACTAGCAAAAGGGTAACCAATTCTATTTTTCTCATGAAGGTTACACTTTTTATGTATCATTTTACCTCTTACAACTTGGGTTCCTTGCCATTAGCATAGGAATTATTAAGATTATCACATTTGATTCCTCTTTTCTCATTAACTCTTCATCATTCATATGTATGTCATTTCATGTTATCATGTTTCTCAACCACTTATCAATGAATAGATCATCATATTCCACATTTTCTTCATTAGACAAGGACCGTCTCCCTTAATTTTTTTTCATATGTCATAAATATTTTACATTACCACTTCTTATAGACACAGGTTGGTTTGATATTAACTTAGATTCCACTTTATTAATCTACCATTGTTCTCATTCATATTCTCATATTATGCTTATCATAGGAGTCCTCTTTGTATTATGTGAATTTCATACCTTGAATAACTTTATTAGCACAGACTTATTTGTCAATTACTTTATTATCTTCTTGAATTACAGCTTCAAGAACTCCTCTTTAGCTTATCTTTATTCAAATTTAGGTTTCATGGTGTTGTATCTTTCTCTTATAGTTACCAAATATTCAAATTTTCATAGGTTAAGATGTAATTCTCATCTTCTTTAGAGTAAGATTGAGATATTTGTGCCATTATTTCTGATTTGTTATGCTCTTTAGATTGTGTCAAAATGACTACTTGATTAGAGTAATCAGAAAAATAACAATCTAAGAGTTCCATACTTTTCTTCAATACATGAATATCTGGCTAGGGCACCCAAGTACAGCGATTAGGCAATACGCACCATGTTTTTATGTCATATTCCTAACTTAGACATCATCCTAGTCCTAAGTCCTAGTATCCCTATAGACTCAGTGAACCTAAAAATCTGATACCAACTTGTGAGAACCCCTTTACACTAAATGAGATTACTCAAGACACAAAACACGATTACTCATTAATTAAACACAAACTAAGAAAACAAGGCAAATTAAAATCAATTTCAACATTTCCCAATTGCTCAAAAACATTTACATAATGCTCAATATCCTTTACAATTGTCATGTAGCCTCAGCTACAACATAAAATTTACAAAGGAACACTATCCACATATTTCACATATACAAGCATCAAAATGCTTCAAAAGCTCGATTAAATCAAAACACCATATACAAACTTTTCACCGAGACCTGAGAGTACATGGACCACTCTAGGACACACTAGACAACTAAACTACCATCTCTAGGATCCATCACCTCAGATAATCCTTACTTCCATGGTCTCCTGGTACTTTTGTTATCACCTAAAAAGATGTGGCGACCCATGAGGTGAGACCCAGTCCCAGTGAGAGATATAATTCTCTCCAATAGAAATTGATTACATCAAATTAAACAGTAGATAATTGAGTAGTTGGAGCATTTAATAATCAATTGAACAGATTGAACAGTTCAAGTATGCTAAACAGATTAAGCA
Source organism: Alisma plantago-aquatica (assembly GCA_963693085.1). NCBI lineage: Eukaryota > Viridiplantae > Streptophyta > Magnoliopsida > Alismatales > Alismataceae > Alisma > Alisma plantago-aquatica. The sequence goes on from OY856412.1 coordinate 1,117,386,656, forward strand.
AATAATCTTATCAACAAGTATGATTTTCAATGTATATACAGGTAACAGGTAAATCCATTTCTCTAGTTAGATATCTACTCAAATTTCATCAAATTGCATCTAATAACAATCATCATCATTAATCTGACTATCATCATATGCCTTGCTAACAGCACAAGCAATCTAGTAGCATAAGCATGCCTGACATCATGAGTATGTCTAGTAACATAGCATGGCTATCAATATTGTCATGTCAAATAAAGGGAACATATCTATATCATAAGTAGAACTAACATCCTAGAATAATTAATTGCATAGGCATGATTAGCAGTTTAAGCATTTCTAATTACATAGGCATGGATAGAAGTATTAAACATAGCTAGCAACATCATCTTAACTATCAATGTCAATATATCTGATAACATCAGCATGTTTACAACATGATCATAACTACAACATAAGCATATCTATCATCTCTTATTATACTATACATGATCTCAGGGAAAAAAAGCAACAAGGGTTATCATCCAATATGAAGCATTGTGTATAACCATAAATATATATGCTACACGACTATCTTACATCTTTTATTACACCTTGGGGAGTTTGAGTCGTACCATTCAAAGTCCAACTGACCACCACTTGGTCACAACTAGTTCCATATAGGATCTAGGAAGAGTCAGACTCCAAGATCTTCTCCATACTCAGTCAGTACAAGTCTGCACCGCAAGGACATATAATCAAACTACAAAATAGCGACATATAGTCTTGTAACTAGCCCGCCTTGGTACAGGTCACGACGCTAGCATCCAAGGTATTCAAACCCAATCACTGAGGTATAACCATAGTTGTCCTCTAATCACATCATGTTATAATCACTGAGACCTGACCACAGTCGTTATCAAAATGCGGGCTAGGTATGACCACCACCATTTTCCTAAAACACTTGGTGTCAGGATGACAAGCACCCCGCATACTCAAAAGTATGCACTCTGAGTTTCCCTTAGGATTACTCATTTCACCATCTAGCAAGTTCTGACACTGAAGATGGTTCTATGGAATAGGGCACTACATGATTTGGGTTTCACTTGATTAGTTATATCCAATTGGGTGAATTAAGGTTGCATCAAACAAGTTGACAAACAAACCCTAATTCATCCCTAGCAGACATTTCTATATAACAACTTTAGAAGATATAAAACGTATGAGACATAATTTCGTATCTCAATATCATAGGGCACTATTCACCTATCAATCAAAAGACTATACTTGTCATCACATCATCATCACATGGTATTATTCATTGCAATTTTAGAGACTACACTTGTCATTACACTATCACATGATATAAATCCTTCACAATATCACAGGGTATCGACCCTTGTCATCATAAGAGGATTACACCTCATTCAGGGATCAACCATGCCCAAAGGTCATGAAGACCATTACATCATTCCTTGAAATTTCATCATTATCTTTCCACTCCTTATATCAAGGCTCAACAAGCATCACCACACATGTGATGCACGAGCTCAGCATGATATTACATTTAGTAACTAATATATGTTTACAAGATAATATTGTAGGGTTATCTAAGCATTTAAGAGCATTCCTTTATTATATCACATATAAGGAAGCTATATGATTGGTCATCATCCTACTTATAGTGTACAAGTTTAGTATAAGAAGGCATAAATCATAAAACTATGATGTCAACTAGTTCATACATTAGAGTTTCAATCATTCATTAGGAAGGATATTCTATCATTATATTAATCATTAAAAGAAAGATAACATGATTAACCATCATTCTCTACTTGCATTAGGGTTAGATTTAGAAAGGTAAGTTACATTGAAGTTATATTTCAGCATTCATTCATAAACCTTAACCCATAGCGTCCCCATATAATCTTAGATGCATAAGGCACAACATCATCATCACATTCCATACTATTCGGAAGTATGGATCCACACATATCTCAAGTTGTAACCATTAGGTTATAGTATACTAGAGCTCCACAACAATAAGAGAGACTCCATTGTTCTATTATTCCACTAAGGAAGGTTGATCATAGTTAATCACCATCACCTGAGTTCATTATGATTGTGTAACAAGCTATATCCCATTAGGGTTACATATCAACACAATATGGTCATTATCCATTATATTCATATGAGGGAAAAGGTAAGACTACCTTATTAAGGTCAAATCTCCATTGGTTCCAACATCATTCAACCCATATCATTATACCACAACATCACCCAGCACCATTGGATGTTGAAAAGGTAAGACCATTGGTTATTTACATAAATAAACACCTTAAACCAACCATAAGTAAATCCATCGAGTTGTGACCTAGAAAGAGTCAACATTAAAACCTAAACATCACTTATTTAATAACATAAAGGGGAACCATAGGTTGTGGGATTAAAACCCATAATTGGTTGTACATTTTAAGCAAGCCATCATCTCAACAATCAAGCTCCTTAAATTGATCACGCTAAGGGAAACTATCAAATTTAGATTATTAGAAATCATATATTTTAATATAGGTTTCAATCCAAACCATTGGATGTTGAAGAATACAATCTCAACCATTGGATCAACTCCATTATTCAAAACTATTAGATGAAGAAGTGTTAGATCCTAACCATTTGATCGGGTTCATATTTTAAAACCATCCATTGGAGTATAAGTCTAACCATTAGATCAATTAAACCAAGAAACCATTGGTTTAGGGCTTAAATAATGCTACAGTTACACCCTTAAATCACCATTGGTGGTGATGACCCGATCCACCATTGGTTGTGACATCTTAGGTCACCATCGGTTGATAGGATCAACACTATATTCATTTAACACCATTGGATATTAAACTAATGTCATCATTGATTGATAACATCATTAGAGATCAAACCATTTCTCATTGAGATTCCAAGAGAGCCTAACACTGACCTAAGGTGTGACTATCAGTTTACACCATTATTCATCACCCTTGGTCACCACCTTCGGTTGTCATGAAGACCACACCATTGGGTCATGTGTTAAAAGAAGAAAACAACCTAGAAACCCTAATATGGAGCATTGGTTGATAGGTGCCTAGCACCATAGGTGGTGATACCAATCTGAACTAAGTCACCTCCTTGATTAGGAAGAATGTTCAAATGATTACATGTTCATCTATATATGGGATAAAAATAGGAAATGCCATAAAAATCGAAATCCCAAACAAGCTTAGCTTCTTAATGGTTAAATCGCCATTTTTAGGCAAGAACATGAGCTAACAAGCTTATAGTAAACAATATAAGTAAAGAGGGTTATAAAAATCACCTATAATGAGAATAATAGACTTATAAAAGTAATAAACTCAAGCCAATAAGGTAGAAAACCCAACAAGAAGCTCTGATCTCATCCAAGTAGTCACCCTTCTTCACAAGGAATCAAAACCCTAGAAGAAGAAGCAAGAAAGGTAGGATTTTGAGCTATAAAGCAACTTTTATCATGGAACAGAAGAGTTCAAACCTTAAGGAAGGTCTAAGGAAGGATAAGAGAAAGAAAAACGGATAATGAAGGAAGAAAACAACTTTCCTTGGTCAAAATCCCTAGAAGATGACCTTGGAAACCCTAGATAGGGCTAGATGGAGCTCTAGGAGACCTTCTTCTCGAAAAAGAGGTCGTCTTCTACCTTAGAACACTTGGTTCTGCAGAAAAATAAAGTGGAGTCGTTGATCCAGGTTATAGGAAAGATAAAGCAAGCAAAGGTTTCGTACTTGAGCAAGGAAGAGGTAGATATAGCCCATGGATAAGGATGGAAGCAAGCATGAGGTGTAGAAGTAGCTTCCCCATGTATCCATGGCCTTAAACTATTAAGGATATACAAGAAACCACACAAGAAACTTCCCCACCATTCATGGAGACCTTGTTAGTCATTGTTTGTTGAATTTCCAAGACAAACAAATAAACCATTGGTTGATAGCTCCTAAAGGTAGCTCATCCATAAAGGGGTAAACCCTAAAATACCCTTCAAGAAACACCTCCAAAACAAGGTTCAACTAGGAGCCCCATGGCTCAAAAAGTTCAAGAATGATAAGATAACATATGAGTAGCATCATGAATGTGACAAATTGCAAGTAAAACCTCTCAATTGGGTAAATTGTATAAAAGTCCAAAATGTGCATAAAATTGCATAACTTGCACAAACAATGTCCAAATTGGACCAAATTTGAAAATTAAGCTTGTCACATGATAGAAAAACATATCACAATGTTATATTAGGGTTATAAGAATTGAATTATGGTAATTAAGCATGTTCAACCATTTAAGCAAGGTTAGGGGTCTCACAATGATGAAACCTTTTTGCCAGTTGCCATGATTAAATCCATCATGATCATGCTTGTCATTGCATATTATTATGACTATGAGATTTGAAAATTGGATTTTAAAACCACTTTCCTTAAGGGATTATTCTTGAGGAAGTGCACATGACACAACTCAAAGGTTTTATACTCCGAAAAGAAGCCAAAAATTCTTCAAGCTACAAAGGTCAATCTATGGATTAAAGCAAGCATCTCAGAGATGAGATCTTAGATTTGATGAGGCAATCAAAGAGTTTGACTTTAGTCAAAATGAAGATTAACCCAATGTTAAGAAGAAGGTTAGTGACAGTATAATTGTATTCCTCATATTCTATCTAAACGGCATACTATTGATGTGGAATGACATCCCTATCCTACATATTGTAAAGACTTGGCTGGGAAGTACCTTCTCTATGAAGGACTTAGGTGAATCATCCTATATTTTAGGAATGAAGATTTATAGAGATAGATATATAAGACTTCTAAGCTCAAGACAGAGTACATACATTGACGAAGTGTTGAAAAGGTTCAAAATGTAGGACTCAAAGAGAGGAGATTTGCCCATGTCTCATGGAATTAGTCTCTTGAGATCCCAATGTCCCACTTCCTAGTGAAGAATGGGAGCACATGAGTAAGATTAAATATGCATCCACAATTGTATCTATCATGTATGCAATATTATGCACTTGTCCCAATGTCTCGTATGCTTTGAGCATGTCAAGTAGATTCTAGTTGGATCCCGGTGAAGGTCATTGGACTGTTGTGAAGAATTTCCTTAAGTACTTGAGAAGAACTAAGGATTAGTTCCTTGTTTATAGCTGTGAGTAAGAGTTGGGTGTAAAGGGTTACATAAAAGCAAGCTTTCAAACTGAAAAAGATGATTATTGGTCACAATCCAGGTTTGTATTTTGCTTTACAATAGAGTTGTAAGCTAGAAAAGTTCCAAGCAAGAGACAATTATTGATTCTACAATAGAAGTTGAGTACATTGATTCCTCCAATGTAGAAAAGGAAGCTATTTGGATCAACAAGTTCATCAGTGAACTTGAAGTGTTTCCAACCACTAATGACATAGTAGAGTAATACTATGATGACAATTGATCTACAACACAAGCTAAAGAACCTAGATCACATTAGCATTCTAAGCACATATTTCGACATTTCCATCTCATATGAGAGATCGTACATCGAGGAGGTGATGTTCTATAGAGTACTAACTGAGAGAAATGTTGGTAACCCTAGACAAAAACACTTTCACAATAGAATCATGATGGTCATGTTAGATCATGTAACATCCCTGACATGGGTTATGTACTAACCCTAGGTGTTTTGCCTAATAAAGTTGATTAGATGCTTGCTTATATTCCTTGAAAAATAATTAAAGCTTTTGAGGAACCTATATTTCTATTTCAATCCTTTTTTAATAATGTGGGAACATTGTTGTGTTAATAATGGACTAAAGTGCAAATTGCCCAAGTAGAGGGGTTAACTTGCAAATTGCACATGTTAAGATGTTCCTCTGATGCTGAGACATTATAATAATGTATATGATGAAGTGGTACAGTTTTCACAAGCTTGGGTACCAAGATATAGCTTGTAGAGAAATCCGTGTGCTTTAAAACCTAGTTTTGGTGTAAAGTGCAATTTACCCAAAACCTAGGGTTCAACATGTAAAATATACCCTCTAGAGGATCTCTCATGTTTCTTGGCATCAAATAGAGCAAAGAAAATGAGAGGGGCGTCTCATGTGAATTATCATAGAAGAAAGAGAATCTTGATAATAAAATAAGCAAGATTTAAGCACAAATGGCTCTTTTATATAACTTAATGCAAAAAGAAATATATTAATTATGAATCCCTTCAACCAAAAGTTGTAGGATGTGTTTGTAATAATATGGACGAGCTTGTATCATGCTTGGGCACCAAAAATATCATAGTAGGAGTGGAAACTATTCACATAAATATAATATAAAACAATATCCAATAAGGGTGGATATTAATATACCTCTCTTTAAGATGCTTAGTCTTTTTCCTTTAAACCTTGGATAATGGAGGAGCTTTGCATGAGTTTATAAGGTGGACACGTATCCAAAGAATGGATCAAGCCTTGGTAGATATGTTTGGGAGATAAAAGGAAATAACTCTCTTCTTTCCATTTTCTCTAAAAACCCATAAATATATATATATATATGTATATCTTTTCCAAACAACCAAAGGATCGTTCTTGAGTTTCTTTTCCTTATCACTTTGCTTTGGCCGACCAAGGGAAAGCTCTGGACTAGGGGAAGGATTACCATACTGACTTGGTAAGTTTGGACCATCACCTACCTCGAATCCATGGTGGAAACTCTAAATCAATGGTTAGTAATTGGTTTTCTTCACACGGTTTTTCTTTCTAGCCATCTTCTCCATCCAAAACTTGAAGAACGGACCTTGGACAACTACTGGAGCTTCATCCACCATTAAAGATACGAATCTTGGAGCTCTGGATCAGTCCTAGATGCGGGTTTTATAACTCTAACCCTTAAGCTTTGTTAATGCATCCGTCTTTCCTAAAATCGTTGCTTATACTTCTTCTTTAGATACCTTTGTGTGTTCTTGTTATCATTTCTGTGAAGAACAGCCCCTGTTCTTAGTTGAACAGAGGTAGAAGATGATGACATTAATTTATATGTTTATCCAAGAATATACTTTAGCAAATGGTTTCCCAACCTTGCTCAAACGGTTTGCCAAACCGTTTGGAGTAAACGGTTTCAAACCGTTTGAATGCAAACGGTTTCACAAGAACGCATGGAAGCAAACGGTCCAAGACCGTTTGGAGGTGTTGACCAGGCATTGACCGTTTGGAGGTCTGTTGAGAATAATGTAGACCAATCACTTAACAAAAATCATCAATTAATTCCAAGTGGTTCACCAATCAAAGGCCCATCAATCCTCTAAACCCTAATCGGGTCAATTGTTGATTTCAATAATTAACTTAAGTTGAAGTTTGGGTTGAGTGACCCAAATGGTTTCAAGACTGTTTGGGGATCACCCAAACGGTCTCAAGACCGTTTGGTGATCACCCAAGACCGTTTGGGGTCAGGTCATGACCAAATTGAATGATGGTTCAATGATTTCAAATCAATTAGACTCACTTTGAAGTATGTTGAAGGGTCATCGATTTCAAACCATAATCCAATTGATCCAAGCCCTAATTGATTATCAATTGAGGTTCAATTGAGTGTCAAATCAATTGATGGTTGACCTAATTAACTCAATTGATTAGTGGCTAACATGTGCATGATCGATTGAGGGGTTCAACATTGAAAATCCTTTTTCAATTGAAGTGGTTGAGACACTTTTTGGTCCTTGCGGTTTTGAGGTGGTTTGGACCAAACGGTCTCAAGACCGTTTGGGACCAAATGATCCCAAACCGTTTGGTCTCATGCGGTTTCAAGGTCGGTTGTGTCCATGCGGTTTCAAAGTCAAACATGACCAAACGGTCTTCACCACCATGCAATTTCAAAGTCAAACATGACCAAACGGTCTTCATCACCAAACGGTTTCAAGGGCAGTCCAAGACCGTTTGGAGGTTTAGTGTGCAAGACCGTTTGAGGTATGAGAAGGTCAAGATTGTTTGATGCTTTAGTGATCAAGATGGTTTGGTGGTTGATTAACCTAAACCTCATGGATACTTAAAATGGTTAAAGGACCAAGTAATTAGTTGATTAAGATATGATGTAATCAATGGTGATTATAACAAAGGTACCCTTGATGGGATAGAGTGATTAGTACTCTTTGAATGAGTAAGCTTTAATGATCACAATAGTAATGACATAGCCCATGATGTCAACGTTGAGTTGACTTAGCCTAATCAAGGATGATGAAAGCATCAACTTATATAAGGGATGAGAGAGAAAAGATTTCTTATATGAATGTTAATCAATTAATGGACTCTCAATATGAATGAATGCCTAATTAGGGTATGATCCATGTTAATGAGATCACGAAACCCTAATTATGATGGTTAATGAATCCTAACCCTAATTTGAGGGTAGTAATGGAAGTAATCCTAATACATGATGATAATATGATCTCAATTTAATATGTATGTGAATAGTAAACCCTAATCTAGGGTAATGTGATGATGTGAATAGTAAACCCTAATTCTGGGTTATGCTTTTAAGCATGAATATCAATGTTTGGATAATGAAATAATGAGGAATCACTATTCCTAATTAAGCTAAAGGGGTTGGTTAACCCTAATTGAATTAAAAAGGGAAACCCTAACCCTGGTAAGGGCATAGTGGTGCAACCCTTAAATAGTGATGTTATTAATGTTTTGCATTATGTTGATCTAAAATAGATGTGTTTGTATTCATCTGTACTAATCATGCAGGTTTTATGGAATATTGAACATAGCCAGGTAAGAGCTATGAAGCTTTGCTTATCAAAAGTACTTAATGAGTTTATAAGCAATGATATGTTATGTTGCCTAGTGAGAGGTAACATAAGAGATTGATAGGCTATATGAGCCATATGAAATATCAGCATTGTTGTTATCTTGTTTATTCTGTTAAATGACTTGATGACAGAATGGTACTTGGTAACAAGTGTTGGATGACTTGAAGGTTTGAATACACATATTCTTGAATTATAATGATGAGATGTTTAGGGATTCATATCCCAATGTTGAATAAGATATGAAATGAACTTGATATAAATAGTACCTCTTTATTTATAGCAATTGTTTTAATGGTTTATGTTTGAAAACATGCCTGATGCTAAAAGAATGCCATAATGTACTTAAATAATCAAGTATAATGATATCATGTAGAGCCCTGACCATAGATCCATCATCGTCAGAAGTTAGATGATGGTGAAACAGGTTTTCCTAAGGGAACTCCTGGAGAGCATACTTTTGAGTATGTGGGGGTTATGGACGTGAATATCCTTACGTCCTAATGGAGGAATTGATGTGAGATAAACATTTAATCTCTCAATCCTTCATTATATGTTTATGCCGGGATGATGTATCACTAATCTCCCGATGATGTTGTTAATGCCGCATCGATGTGAGATAAACAAGAAATCCCTCGATTGCGAAGAGAGTACAACATGCCACTGTAACTCTAATAGCAAAGTTGCCAGAATACCCTGGAAAGCTATATTTATAGCAGAGACACAAGATGTCCTGCATGTTGTTCCTCACACTGACTCAGGAAGATGAGGTCATAGAAATTCAGCTCTTCTGATGTCCTATGTATGGTACCGAATTCGATTTCGCAATGGTCGGTTGGAGTATGAACGGTATACCTCATCTCCTCAGGGCATAAGTTGTTTGTAAAATGTAATCAGCTGTGTAGCATATTTGCTTAGGGTTGAACTACGAGAAACAATGATTATTGATACATTGTTTATTATATCTTAGTAAGATAAAGGATACACATGTTCTTCATATTCCTTATTAAATGAATGACTTGTTGTTTAATCAAGTTATAATTGAAATGATTGCATAGAGAATACTGCTCTACATATCTTATTCAATGATTTACCTGGTGTTTAATATTTATAATTCTATTGCCCAGTGTTATTTTAATATCTGCAATAACAATGCTTCTGGAAAAGAGTTATAACTCTCGCTGGGACAATTTTCAATTGTCTCACCCCCGTGGGATTCAACTTTTTAGGTAGACGCCGAGGAAGAAGAAATCCTTCAGTGGGTGAGCAGCAACAGCAGTTACAGCAGCAGCAGCAACAGCAAGGATAGCAGTGATCCTCAGGTGGAGACATTGTTTGTCAAGTACTGTATATAGATAGTCCTATGTGTCGTCTCTGTACTCTCAGGTCCTAAGAGTCAGTAGATGGTTTGATATATATCTGAGATTTTTGGCTTGATGCCTTGAGATTTTGTATACTGCTTATGTACAGTTTAACTGGGCAGTCAATGTTATGACTCTTGAGATGAGATGATACAGAGATTTACTGAGGAATCAGAATGTAAATAACTTACTTTGGTTCTTTATGATAGAGTTTTACCGTTTGTGGATTTCTTTACAAAAAAAATTTAAATTTTTAGTGATTTTCAGTAATTCCGCTGCTAATAATTCGCTTCCGCATTAATTAATCCTATTTTCATAAGTTGGATGCCACAGATCATTAGGGATTAAAGTCAAGAGTGATTGGCTCTAACTGCAAGTGGGAATCTGTTTGTATATTTGCCCTGAAAGTCAATCATATAATGATTGTATTGGGACATTATGTACTTTATTTTGTTAATAATGAAGGAAAATTCGTTCATTATGTTTGTTCAATTATGATATGATGATATACCATAATATATGTCTAAAGAATGATGTTACTTTATGACATATGGTTTGAGGGTAGAGGACCTGAACATGATATCATATGTATGACATAATTATATACATTCTTATTATGTCCCTAGTCACTTATTATTTTTGAAGCTATATAGATAAGAATAATGCTTAAGAATAGATTGTGTTTACTGATGGATGAATCTCATCAGTCATGATTTCAGATATTGAGTCAAATGCATTAGTACTTTTTAGAGAACAAGTGTATCAGACAGGCCCACCTTGAGAGTCATACATGGAACTGGTGAATGGTAGTCAGAATCATCCCCCAAAATGTGATAGTGGTGATTGTAACATCCCTGACCTGGGTTATGAATTAACCCTATAGGTTTTGCCTAATAAGGTTGAGTAGATTCTTAATCTTATTCAGTGAAAAGTAATTAGGCCTCAAGAGGAACCTATGTTGCAATTCTAGTCCTTTTTTAACATTGTTGAAATCAATGTTTTGTTTGTTTTGGACTAAAATGCAAATTACCCAAGTTGAGGGGTTTAAGTGCAAATTGTGCATGATAATATGTTCCTCATGTGTTTAATCATCATGATAATGAAGATGATGCAAAGGTATGGCTTATGGTAGCCTGAGTACCAAGAAAGAGCTGATAAAGCAAGGTTTGTGCATTAAAACCTAGTTTTGGTGTAAAGTGCAATTTACCCAAAACCTAGGGTTCAATATATAAATTACCACTTCAATAAGGTCCCAAATTCTTCTTGGAATCAATTATAGAAAATAAAATGAGAGGGGCACCTCATTTGAATTAAGTTGGAGGAGAGAGAATCTTGATATTAAAATAATCAAGATTTAATCTTAAGTGAAACCCTAATTCAATTTAGGGCAAAAATGAATGTATTAATTAAAGGGCCTTCAACCAAAATTAAAATGGTTGGATTCAGATGTATGTGTGACGTCCTTGAGCTTTGCAAGGACCACGAAAATATCCAAGGGAGTGGATAACTCACACACAATTTTATAAGAAAAAGAAATATCCACTCACATATGGATATTAATATAATATGATTTAAGGTGCTTGATTTGCTTTTCTTTAAATCATGGATAATTGAGAGGGATAAAAGACAAACAAGATAGCCTCATCCCTAAGTAATATAAGGGGGAAGAGGCGGCCACATCTTTGGGATTAAATGAATTTTTATAAGGCATTTTCTCTCTCATCAATTTCCTTATAAAAGTGCCATTTCCAAGCACAAACCAAGGCCTTTTCGGATTTCCTTCTTCCCCTTTCTTGCAAAACCGACCAAGGATCTAGGGAGGAGCAGGAGGACGACTCCCAACCTGTTGGTAAGGTTCTTTATTCATTTCTCCTTGATTCCATGGTGGAAATCGAAAATAAATTATGGATTCCTTCCTATTTCGATCTCCTCTTCAATCCTAACCAATTCTTTTCACTCAAAGCTTGAGGACGACCCTTGGAATAGTGAAGGGATCTTCATTCGCCATTGTTTCCATGATCTTGGAGCTTTGTATCTCAATTGGAGGCGGGTTTTATAACTTGAACCCTTAATCTTATTATTGCAATCTATTCTTTATCAATTGGTGAACATTTCTACATTTCCGAAATTAACTTTGGTTGATTGATGCAATTTCCATGGAAATAATAGTAGATTTCGTGAGTTTGGAGCTTGATGATGATGAAATAATCATAATCACACACCTCCCCAAATATCTTGGGCAGACGGTTTCAAAGTTTGGTTGGACCAAACGATTTCACCAAACCGTTTGGTGACCAAACGGTTTGCAAACCATTTGGGAGAAAACGGTTTCAAAACCATTTGAGATGTTTGAACAAGGGTTGACCGTTTGGTATTACTGTTCATAATTATGTTAGTTGATAACTCACCAAATTTGAGGGGTTAACTCCCAAGGAATCGTGAGTTGAAGGCTAATCAATTAGGTAAACCTAATTGGATTAAGTGCTGATTTTCAATCTGATTAACTCGACTTTTTTGGGAAAACGGTTTCAAAACCGTTTGAGATGGTTGACCAAGGGTTGACCGTTTGATATTCCTGTGCATAATTATGTTAGTTGATAACTCACCATATTTTAGGGGTTAAATCCCAAGGAATTGTGAGTTGAAGGCTAATCAATTAGGTAAACCTAATTGGATTAAGTGCTGATTTTCAATCTGATTAACTTGACCTTTTTGGGAAAACGGTTTCAAAACCATTTGAGATGGTTGACCAAGGGTTGACCGTTTGAGATTCCTGTGCATAATTATGTTAGTTGATAACTCACCAAATTTAGGGGTTAACTCCCAAGGAATCGTGAGTTGGAGGCTAATCAATTAGGCAAACCCTAATTGAAATTAGTGTTGAAATTCCAATGAGTTGATTTGAGATTTTGGGTTGATTAGCCCAAACGGTTTCAAAACCGTTTGGGGATCACCCAAACGGTCTCAAAACCGTTTGGGGGTCACCCAAGACCGTTTGGAGGTCTAGGGTCAAGTATGGATATGTGTTTAAAGATCCAAAGAGGTGGTATGAACCCTAATCGGCTAAGTGCTGATTTTACAAGTGATTGAGATGATGTTTTGGGTTGATTGGCCCAAACGGTTTCAAAACCGTTTGGGGATCACCCAAACGGTTTCAAAACCGTTTGGAGATCACCCAAGACCGTTTGGAGGTCTGGGGTTAAGTATAGTTGACCAATTGAAGGTCGAAAGGTATCAAATCACTTTGCAGTTAAGTGCTGATTTGTTGATCAACTCAATAGATCAAACCTTGATGAAATTTCACTAGGATCCAAGGTTTGGATGAGCCAAACGGTCTCAAGACCGTTTGGAGCTCATCCAAACGGTCTCAAGACCGTTTGAGGGTCAACCAAGACCGTTTGGAGGTCTAGTGTTAGGCATGGTTGAGCAATTGAAGATCCAATGTCACTAGAGTGAAGTACAATTCAATTGTTGATTTGGTGATCAATCCAATGATCCAAACCTTAATTGGTTGACTTGGATTTTGATGATATGATGGTAAAACGGTCTCAAGACCGTTTTGAGGTCATCCAAACAACCTCAAGACCGTTTGGGGTCAGGTCATTCTCAATTTGGATGATGGTTCAATAGTTTCAAAGTAACCAATCTTGCATTGATTAGTGTTGTTGGATCATCGATTCCAAACCCTAATTCAATTGAATCAAACCTTAATTGATGACCAATTGAGGGTCAAATCAGTTGAAGGTTGACCTATTAAACTCAATTGAAGCATGAGTATATGTCCAATTGATGATTGGTTCCATGAATTCAATGATTGAAGGAATCAACATTGGGAACCCTAATTCAATTGGATACCTTACGTAATGGAGGTCCAATGTGATTGAATATTTGAGAATTAAGATGATGAATGTTTTATTGATCCAATGATGATTAGTAATGATAATAAATGAAGGTACAAAGGTTGAAACCCTAATAGTACCTAAGTGATTAGTGTTAATTAAGGGATGAATCCCTAATTGCTTATAGGATCAATAACTTGATACACTATGTTAATCATAGTTGTATGAACTTGATTGAAGGGTTGATGTGACCTAATCAAGTTGAAAGGATGAAAGTATAGAATTCATATATGAATATGATTCATTTGGTGATCTTCTGGAGCACGACCGTGCAAGGTAGCACGGCTGTGGTGGCTTCACTTTGCACGACCGTGCAAGGTAGCAGGCCGTGGTGACTATCCTTTGCACGGCCGTTCTTGGTTGCACGGACATGGTGCTCTATGTTTAACTTTGAGTTGATTTGAAAGGGACCTAATATGGTATTTTTGTTAATTCCTAACTTATGGATGAGTCATAGTATTGGAAATGGTTGTATATTCTAAGTGAGTGACTAATGATCACTGCCTTACAGGATAAATGTGATGAACCGGTACATAAAGTACTAGGATGGGTAATACCCTAACACAAGCTAAGTGTATGAAACTCAAGTAAGATAAAGGTGTTGAGGGAAGTGATACATCAAGATATGATAAATATCACATCCAACACCCCAATACTGGTATACCTTGATGTGTTATAAGTCCACTATAATTGGATGAATAACACATGATATATGTCATGTCAATGGTTACATTGAGATGAAATGTACCCTGTTGAATGTAGGCCAACATGCCTTATGAAAAGGGTTAATCCAAACCTATAAACTATGATGTAATCGTAGTCTGGAAAAGATGAAAGAAAAATTCATGTTGTGTGTTGATAATTCATTTAATGATAAATGATGAGAATAATGAAGTATGATTAAAATACTTATTATTCCATAATGATTCCTTGCTATGTGAACCCTAATACAGGGTAATACTATATGAACCCTAACAAAGGGTAATTGCTATGTGAATCCCAAATGTAGGGTAAATGTTATGTGAATCTCTAATGCAGGGTAATAGCTATATGAATCCCTAATGTAGGGTAAATGCTATGTGAATCTCTAATGTGGGGTGATTTCTATGTGAGTCCCTAATGTAGGGTGGTGTTATGTGAAGCTCTAACACAGAGTAATTCTATGTGAAGCTCAAATACAGACTAATGGGTTATGAATATAATAAGATAACCCTTGTATTGCATGGTACTGATATGTAATTGCATCATGATTACTAATCATGCAGATATGATGAGAAGTTGAGCATAGCCAGGTATGGGCTATGATGTTCTGTACATTGAAAATGTTCTATAGACCTTATAAGCTTTCATATGTCTTGTTACCTATTAAGGGGTAATAAGAGGTGATATGAGCTTTGTGAACTATGTGCAATACTTTGTGTAGCAAGAATTATAATGTCCTTGGTCAGATGACCTGAAGGTATGAAGTTACTTAATAAGTGGTAACAAGTGTTCTATGATGAGATAAGGGTTTAAATACCCATATTCTATAATCATAATGATGAATGTGTTAAGAAGTGGATTTGTACTTGATGAGTTGAGGGATTGAGATCCCAATACTCTGAGAAAAGAGTGTGGCTACAGGCCATGACTCCACTATGACAATGCCATGCTTTAGATATATGATCTAAGCCTGAAGAGAGTTAATGTTGTAATAATGATTCTGTAGTGGATAAATGTTATACATGTTCTTCATATTCCCTAATGGATATGTGATATGATGCTCTTTCAAGTTATAGCTGCAATGTAGAATAAGATTAATATTCTAATCTATTAGACATTAAAGTAACTGCTGTCAAACAAATATGATTCCTCTTTTCATATGTAACTTCTTAAGCTGCAATAATAATGTTACTGGCGGAGAGTTATATCTCTCGCTGGGGCAATTTACAATTGTCTCACCCCCGTGGGAACTACATTTTTAGGTGGTCGCGGACGAGGAGACATGAACCCTTCAGTAAGGGAAGGACAGCAGCAGCAAAAGTAACAGCAGTGAAGTCTCAGGTGGAGACACTGGCTGTTATGCCATGTATAGATGTATATAAAGTCCTATGTGTCGTCTCTGTACTGTCAGGTCCTCGGAGTAGTAATTAGTGCTTTCGAGATTTTGGCTCAATGCCTCGAGGTTTTGAACTGTCTGTATTTAGCTTGACAGGACAGTTAATGCTTGTAATTCTTAAAAGGAGATGATACAGAATATGTACCTATGAACAAGAATGTAATTGTGTTACTTTTGTTCTATGTGAGAAAGTTTTTACTTGATGGATCTTTTGATAAAAAGGTTTTAATTTTTAGTGATTTTTGGTAATCCGCTGCTTAATGAACGCTTCTGCATTAGTTAATCTTGTTTTCGCGAGATGGTCGTTACAGTGATTGTGGTTCTTAGACCTGAAGTCAATACAATGATTACATGACATTTAATCGACTTTAACACCATGAAAACATAACCTTGAATAAGGTTTTCCATACATATGGTGCTTGGCTACATTGAGACACATTGGGATTGTTGTGATTGATGTAGATGAGATTTTCCCTCCTATTGGAGTGATATCCTAGTCACTTGATAAGAGAGACTGAGAAATGCATGGCCATGCTCATGTGAGTCAATATGTGATATTTAGCTCATGTGCATCTCAACAATCTACTCTAGTTCAAAAAACATAGATTGAATATTAAGAGGATGACAGTTCCATGTCTCGTCTTCAAGATATATGTGACAAAAGGAACTATACAATCACTATATCACTGATCACAAGTTTAGGTTGAAGTTTACCTTCAACTTGTCCAATTACATGGGTAGCAATGATGTGTTTCTAGATACAATTCATTGCTTGTGAAGTCATAATATGAATATGCACATCACTACCAACATAATATGGAGTCGATACGGTCACACGCATAGGATGCACTGGGAAAAGGATGTTAATCATGGACAATATTTATTTTGGTTACTAAAGTGTTTAGTTAATCAAAATAAATAATAATTGTTGTCAGACAACCAATTGGAGTGTCCAATCTACTGACTGGAATGTCCAGTTGACCAAATGGATAATGCTTTCTATAGTCGTTGGAACCTGCTAGTTGACCGACTGAAGAGTTCAGTCAGGTGACTAAACATTGTTTCCCGTAGATGAATAGAGTAGTCAGTTGACCAATTGCATAGTTTAGTTAATCGATTGAGTTGAATCAGCATGTTTGAATGGGTCAAACAAGTAATGATATTTGTATTGATATGCATTAATTATTGCATTGAATCTAGTGTTAGTATGTCGCAAACAATAAGCCAATTGACTGAATGAAAGTCCAATTGAGTGATTGGCTATGTGTAGGTTGCAACCAGTAGGACAATTGACTGACTAAAATGTCCAATCGATCGGCTGACCATGCGCACCGGCCTCCTAGCCATGAGACTTGACCCTTTGTCTCCCAAGGGTTTTGGAAACCCCAGCCCATCCTGTAGGGATATAATGAAGCTTAGTGCAACAAAATAATGATGATGTCTTCATCTATCTCGTTCTCTATCTTGTAGGGATATATGGGCACGGAGTAGGCAGTGGAAATAAACATTTATCTATCCATATTCCCCAGAATAGTAAGATCGCATCAACAACTATGTAATGAGAAGGATGTTTTAATGAGTTCATACCTGGTCTTGAAGCAAGTACAACAACTACATCTTGTTGCAATCACTCCTAGTTGCACTGGGACTCATCTACAGTAGCTCCTGGTCTCCACTACAGACAGTAGAGTCGAATAGCGTATGTAGTAGCTCCTCTATGGACTGCATGTTGACATTGTCCTCCTAGTGGGAAAAGTATCCATGCCTCTAGAGAAGTCGACACAAACCACCTAAAACTCTTATCATTGTACTAGAACATGTAGGAAGAATTTGTCCCCTTCTGTTGGCGTACTAGTCACCAACATGTTCTCCCATAATTTTTCTCAGTTGTTCTCTCACTCATTGTACCTCCCTAGTCAGGTAGGACTTGTTTGGGCTCTCTTGATTACCATAACCAGAGAGGACAACAATTGTTAGAGCAACTGATTCTCAATTGTGTGTGTTGGGAATCCCCCAGTACCCCTCTATTTATAGGAGAGGTTAGGGTCTGGGTTCCCATCTATGCGGGAGTAGAAGGGTCCAATATTTCCATGAATTTCACATTCTATGACAAGTGAATGGGTCGGTTCATTGGTGAACCGGTCGGCTAGCACAATGAGTTGATTGGTTCACTCAGTGAGTCGATCATTTCACATGTTTCCCAATCGCAATTGAATTTACAATTCATTTCCAATTAATGTCCAACATTAATTCCTTGTACAAATCAAATTGAACAAGTGAAATGGTCAACTATTCTCAAGAATCGAGAAAATCACATGAAGCTTCAGTTGGCATGACTGAGCCGATCAGTTCATTAGGTTAACTTGTCATCTCACCAACCCTGAGTTGATTGGTTCACCCAGTGAGCCCATTGGTTGGTGTCCTGATTCATGCAAAATTCAACCAATTCAATTTTCAATCAACCTAACACCCTAACCAGTTAGTTCAATACTTGAACTTGATGGTTCTGAGTCCATTCAGTTAATTGGTTGTTTAATTGAATACCTAAACATATATAGTAATCAACTTAAATATCATTCATGGATAAACTCCTCTTCTATATGAATTCCTATGTGTGTGACCCTATAGGTCCCATATCGCGTTGGTAGTGAATGTCCATAACTAGTTTGTGACATCACAAGCAAATAGCGGTGCCTAGTCACACATTAGTGCTACCCAAGTGAATGGAAATTTGGAGAACAACTTCAACTTACAATACATGTAAGGTGTTATGGTGATTGTATAATTCCTTTGTCTCTGATATCCAAATTGACCTTGAGGCATGGAATCATCACCCTTTCAATGTTCAATCCATGTTCCTTGAACTAAAGCAGACTGTCTGAGATATATGTGACCTCATTATAATATATTGATTCGCATGTGAATGTGCATGCCATTCTCAGTCTCTCTTATCAAGTGGCCATGATATGAAACTCCTATAGGATGGAAAAACCCCATCTACATCACTCACAGTCATCCCTATGTGTCATAGTGCATGCGATCATCACTTTTATGGAAACCCTTATTCAGGATCATGTTGGATGATGTCAAAGCACACTGAACTACATGTGATGAGTGTAGTGACTTCAGGTCTAAGAACCAAGATCACCGCCTTCACTATGAGAGATGACTACGACCACCATTTATGGTTTCCATTTGTCACTCTAAAGGTGGTTTTGTCTGATACACTATTCTCTAACAAGTATATATGTGCTTGGTTTGATATACCATATCATGACTAATGAGATTCTATCATCAACCAACACATACTCTAGTCTTAGTGTTACTGTTGTCTATCTGCCTTCCACAATAACAACCAACCAGGGACGTAGGAAGAATGTACATACTCTTAGCATCTATATGATCTCATTGTTCAAGTCATGTACTTAAAGACATACATCATTGAGTAATTATTAATCTCTAGACATTCATTGTGTTTCCACATTATGTCATAATTGAGTGAAACATAATGAACATGAAGCTTGCCTTTATTATTATTAATCAAATCCCTTACATAATATGCCATCACAATCATCATATGAATGGCTCTTTGGGCATACATACCAACAGACTTCCACTTGCACTTAGAGCCCATCACCCACGAATCTCATTCTTAGGGATCTAAACATGTCAATCATGTTTCTTCTGTGCAATTGCTAATCTAGTGGGTTAGCAACACTTGGATAAAGTTAGTGTATTTCATGTTCCTAATCTATTCATTGTACAGTTTCTTGTATGAGATAGAACTGCTACAATATGGTATCTGATATTCCTTGCCTAACCATTAGCTCTATTATTGTCACAGTATCTCTACTATGTCATCAATGGTTGGAACATCTTTAAGTTCATCCATATGAAATTCCATATCCATATAGTATCCACTCTGGTGTTCACAACACTTGGATACTCAGCTTCAATTGTAGAATTGAATTAATGGCATGTAGTTCGGAACCCTTCCAACTTACAACTCTTTTCTCAAAGATAAACATATTTTATATTGCGATCACTTTTTTCACTTTGGAATCTTGAATAAATGTAACCCTTTATACTCAACTCTTTCTTGTTGCTATAATCTAGCAACTAACCTTTAGTGCTTCTCAAGCTCCAATAGATATTTCAATGACATTCCAATGACCCTTATTGGAAATTAATACCATCTTGTCATTTCCAATACATACAAGATTATGGGATGAGTATACATTTATATAGCATACATGATAGATCTATCATACTGCATATTACTCATGGTTTTCCATTCTTCATAAGAATCATAAGTCCCGGATTCTCTCTTATTGAATCCTTCATGTTGAATGGTTTCAGCACCTTGCTATTACTCATACTTAGGTTATGAAACTTTAAAGATCTATCTCTATAGATCTCAATTCCTATCAAATAGGATGTTTCACCTAATCCTTCATTGTTGAAGGTGTTTTCCATGCCATATTTTAATACTCGTAGTATTGATATGCTATTTTCCATCAATATATATATATATATATATATATATATATATATATATGTGTGTGTGTGTGTGTGTGTGTGTGTGTGTGTGTGTGTGTTTGTGTGTGTGTATATGTATATATATATATGTATGTACATATATATGTATATATATATGTATTATATATATATATATATATATATGTATATATATATGTATATATATATATCTGTGTGTGTGTCTGTGTGCTCCCACAAAATCTTTTATAATCATAGATTTCATCTTTTATCTTGATTCAAGTCAAAGACTTTGACTGTCTCGTCAAGTTAAAAGATCCCATCTCTGAGATGCGTGTTTCAATCTCTATGTTGAACTTTGTACCTTACATACTTTATTTGCATTCATGAAGTTATAAAACCTTCAGGCTATATCACGTACACATCCTTTCATTTATTCCTTTTAAGGAATGTGGTTTTAAGCTTCATATGCCAAATCTCATAGTCTATACTAGCTGCAACAAAAAGCATGACAATTGGTAAAGGAATTTCTTCATGTTTAACAACTTGAACTGATTTGAAAACCTTTACATACAATCTATCCTTTAGGTTATCCACATAGATCTTTGCCCAAAACCCAACTGCACCTTATGGGTTGTACCCCTTTAGGTGGTACTAGCAAAGTCATACCTTGTTTGTGTACATGGACTCTATAATGGCCTTAAGCCACTTCTCAGATTCTAGCTCCCAATAGCTTCTAGTTTACTTGTTGGCTCATCATATTATGAACAACATATCTAAGTTATCAGATTCACAATCTTTCAATCTCATATGAGTTCTACTAGAACTTATGAGGTTTTGTGTTACATAAGGAACTTGAGATTCCACAACAATTTGTGATTCCCAATTGTTCTCATTGTACCTTCTTGTTGACCTCAACCACTTGAGTTCTACATTTACTCCCACTTATTCTTTTAGAACTCAGTTATCCTAGAAACAAATATTATGTTGTCAGATTTATGTTTAAAGGTAGTATTCAATAATTATAATTTGTGGATAAACCTTTTCAAGAAACTACTTTCTTTGTAAAAGTTTCAATCCTTAAGACACATTGGGACATTCCCATATCATATCACATATGATGTCTTTTAAAACATTTTAGACGGTACACCATTCTAGTGTAAAGCATGTTTCTAAAGGAAGTTAGAAAATTAGATTAAATGATAATTACATCATTATCCATCATGATGTAATTTCTTCTTTCTGACACATCATTATATTTCAGGAGGATTTAACTTGTGATACACTATCATAGTCTATCCAGAAGGTCCTCAAACTATTGATGTAAAGTATATCAACATTTGATCATATGAAAGTTTCTTTATACCTTTATCAAAGTTATACTTCATTTATAATCTCCTTGAACGCTTCAAGATATCCATGTTTGTATATCACCAAATATAAACTCTATATCAACTGATATCTTCAGTGAATATAATGAAGTACAAACAACTACCTTTAGCATTTATTCTTTAAGATCATCATACATCTTTATGTATAAGTCCAATTAGAATGTATATCCTCCCAATACATTTAGTGAAGGATGTTTTGTCATATTGGGCATAAGTAAGACTTACATGTCTCCTATTGGTTCAACAACCAAAAGAGTTTAGATAATCGTCGATATGAATTCTAGGTATACATTTCTTATATATGTGCTCAAGATGACAATGCTATAGATTGTTTGAGTTATCAATTATAATATGTTATAAAAATTCATCTTTAGATTCTTTCATATAAAGATCACTAGATGTTTAGGGCATTTCCGTACAATGTCACATCTTTGAAATTGAAGCATTAATAACTCTTTATTGATTTATCATCCTTGTCATACAAGATGCATAACATAAAATGTTTCTATTTGGCATGATGAAATAGCAGTCCAACTAACTCTATTACATGCCCAATGGGATAAGATAAATTCTAAATGTAGATTAAAGTTGCAACAACTCATGCTCCGTGTAGTCCACCCTTTCCCTTTCATAAAGGTGTTACTTCTTATTAGATCTTGCACATTAACGTATGATCTACATCTGGTATCACATACCATGATAAAGAAGTAATTTAGAATTATCTTATAACATTTATACCTGAGGTAGATGCCTCTACCCCTTCCTTCTTCTTCTTTAATTCCTCTAAGAAAAGAGGGTAATTCCTTTTCTAATATCCAGACTGGTGACAATGGTGACAATCACCTCCTTTTTTAACTCCTCCCTTTGCCTTGATATATGAAGACTTGGGCTTCTGGATAGCTTTAGAACTCTTCTTAGCTTTGCCTTTGCCTTTATACTTTCCCTTTGTTTTGTTGATCATCATCACAGACTTGGGCTTGTCTTTCTTCATTTGTGTCTCAGCTATTCTCAATATGCCTAATAACTCTATCAACAACTTGTCAAAGTCATTCATGTTGTAGTTCATGACAAACTGACTATATGATTCAGGCATAGACTACAGAATTACATTAGTAGCTAGCTATTGACCTAAGGGAATCTGAGTCTAGCAAGGTTCTCCACATACTTAATAAGTTTGAGCACATGAGGACCTACTAGATTTCCTTCTGCCATGTTACATTTGAACATCACCTTGGAGACATCATATCTCTCTTGTCTTGTCCGATCTTAGAACATGTTCTTAAGATGTGTAACCATCTCAATAACATCCATGTTCACACGCTACCTTTACAACTCATAGTTCATGGACCATAGCATCATACATTTGACATCCACAAAATCTTTAGTATGCTTCTTGTAAGCATCCCTATCACCCTTAGGTGCGGTAGTAAGATGTTCATTTGGCCTGGTGTCTCCAAGACATAGAGCTTACACTCCTGTATGAGAACAATTCTCAGTGCCCTGAACCAGTCATGGAAGTTGTTCCCATTTAACTTGTTCTTCTCAAGGATTGATCACAAAGAAAAGTTGTTGTGTGTTGTCATTTGATTCTACAAAAGAATTTGTAACTTTGTCAAAAACAAATTTTTGTTTTGATTTGATTTGATTAAAATTTGACGATATTATTTAGATCTTAATTAACTATCACTCTCACTATTTTACTCAAATTGATAGCCCTCACATATCAATTTGGAAGATTACAACGTACAGCCTTCTAGTAAGTCAAGATCCAAAATAATTCAAATATTACCCAACCAACGTCAGCTTCCATAGTCAATCATTAAGGTAGACAACATTTGTCAATTACATCTTATGCAATTCTTGGATTGATAACATGCACAACTCTTATCTGTATGCTTTTGGTGCTTAATCTCACTAAGGGCACACAATTAAGCCTGACCCAAAAGCCAAAACAATAATGATGCACCCCGCTTGGGTGGATGCTACATTACTACCATCACACTTCCACAAGATGGACAGTGCACCACGCTTAGGCGTAACCTACACTTAGTCGGTCAAGCTTTTCATGTGTGTTGTTGATGGAAAGCATCTTAGACTTACTATTCTATTGAGGGAGTTTTTATATATACATATACTTTATCCAATCACCACATATATAGTATGTATCAAATACATGCTATATCCCACAATGTAAACATACAATATAAAACAAAAAGTGATGGTTATGGACATTCTATCTAATTACTTAGAGCCACAACGAATTACTACCACTAAAGTCTACATCACATGTAAGAACCAATTGTTGGTGTAGATCTATGCTTGCCAATCCAATTGATCAGTTCAACCCTTGAACCGGTCGACTCGCCTCTTGTCGGTCGGTTGGTCTCCTAAAACGATTGGTCAGTCTCCTATCCAATTAGTGTTTGGACACCTCCAGACAGTCAGTTGGACCCACCAGCCAGTCGGTTTGCTCCTCCTATGGTCTGCCCTCCTTGGTCCTCTAGTCAGTCGGCTCGTCACGTGAAATGGTTGGCTCACCTAACATTGATCTCCATCTTCATTATTGTAAGAAAAGAACTATCCTACTACTATTAAACTTATTACATGGTAATGAGAAACCTTGAGTTACATTCAAGGGGATCAAAGGTAGGAAAAAACAATACTTTTACATTGGGAAGAATAAGGTAGAGGCCCAATATGCAAACTGAGACAAAATGGGAAATAAACACACAACCACAATGTACAGATAATTAGGATTATTGGCCATAACCACGCTACACATCCACCATCAAAACTCACTTTTAGGGCTACATGTGGAAATTGCATGCATATATATATATATATATATATATATATATATATATATATATATATATATATAATGTGTGTGTATTATTGGGACTATATGTGGTCTTTGATTGGATTTGAACATTAATCAGTTTAAGTATTCACATCCTACGCAATAAATAAACGATCATCATCATTATCTAAGCCTCAGTCCCAACTATGTTGGGGTCAGCTACATGGATCCTTCATTTCCATTCAGCTCTATCATGGGCCATATTTTGGTTGAGATGTAGAGATTCAAAATCTCTCTTTATAAGCTCATACGATGTTAATTTAGGTCTTCCTCTTCTTCTATTTATTGTGCTTGACTCAATAGCATTGCTTCATATAGGTGCATTAGCCAGTCTGTACCATCTGAGTCGGCCCTCACGCAAATTGTCCTCATTGTTATAAATAAATGATGTAAACTAAAAATCTGATCATATCGATTATCCCAAAACACAGTTAATTGACGTGGCTCTGATACCACTGTAGGGAAATATGGGCACAGAGTAGGCAATGAAAACAAAAATGTATCTATCCATATTCCCTATAACAACAAGATCGCGTCAACAACTATGTAATGAGAAGGATGGTTTAACGAGTTCATACCTAGTCCTGGAGCAAATCCAGTGACTATAAGTCATTGCAGTAGGGCAGCACTCATAGTTGCAGTTAGACTTGTCTGCAATGATTCCTACTCTCCACCACAGACAGCTGACTCAAACAACATCTGCATCAGCTCCTCCATGACTTGTAGGTTGATGTTGTCCTCCTAGCGAGAAAAGTATCCACGCCTCTAGATAAGTCCAAATGGACCACCTAGACCTCCTATCATTTTACTTGAACAGACATGATGGAATTATCCCCTTCTGTTGGCGTACTAGTCACCAACTTGCTCTCCCACAATTGTTCTCACTTGTTCTCTCCCTCGTTGTTCCTCCCTAGTTGGGTAGGACTTGCTTGGGCTCTCTTGGTTACCACAACCAGAGAGGACAACAATTGTTAGAGCAACTGGTTCTTAATTGTATGTGTTGGGAAGCCCCCTGTACCCCTCTATTTATATGAGGGGTTAGGGTATGGGTTCCCAATCTGTATGGGAGTAGAAGGGTCTGGAGTTTCCATGAATTTTGCATCCTACAGTAGGTGAATCGATCAACTAGCACAATGAGCCAATCAGTTCACTCAGTGAGTCGATCGTTTCACATGTTTTCCAATTGCAATTGAATTGCAATTCATTTTCAATTAATGTCCCAATATTCCTTGTACCAATTGAATTGAACAAGTGAAATGATCAAGTATTCTCATGAATCAAGAAATCACAAAAAGCTTCAGTTGGCATGATCGAGTCGATCGGTTTACTAGGTGAACTGGTTGTATCACCAACCCTAAGTCGATCGGTTCACCCAGTGAGCCGGTCGGTTGGTGCCCAAATTCATGCAGAATTCAATCAATTCAATTTCCAATCAACCTGACACCCTAACCAGTTAGTTCCACACTTGAACTTGATGGTTCTGAGTCCATTCAGTTAATTGGTTGTTTAATTGAATACCTAAACATCTTTAGTAATAAAATTAAACATCATTATGGATAATTTCATCTTCTATATGAATTTCTATGTGTGTGACCCTATAGGTCCCATGTCACATTGGTAGTGAATGTCTATAACTAGTTTATGACATTACAAGTAAAGAGCAGTGCCTAGTCACACATCAGTGCTACCCAAGTGAATGGAAAGTTGGAGAACAACTTCAACCTACAATCTGTGTAAGGCGTTATAGTGATTGTATAATTCATTTGTCTTTGATATCCAGATTGAACTAAAGACATGGAATCATCACACATTCAATGTTCAATCCATGTTCCTTGAACTAGAGCAGACTGTTTGAGATATATGTGACCTCAATATCATATATTGATTCACATGTGCATGTGCATGCCTTTCTCAGTCTCACCTATCAAGTGGCCAGAATATCAAAGTCTTATAGGAGGGACAAATCCCATGTACATTACTCATAGTCATCCCCATATGTCATAGTGCATCCGATCATCACCTATATGGCAACCCTTACTCAGGATCACATTGGATGATGTCAAAGCACACCGAACTACATGTGATGAGTGTAGTGACTTCAAGTCTAAGAACCACAATCACCATCTTCACTGTGAGGGATGACTATGACCATAATTTATGATTTCCATGTGCCACTCTCAAGGTGGGTTTGTCTGATACAATGTTATCTAACAAGTATCTTTATGCTTGGTTTGATATACCATATCATGACTAATGAGATTCTGTCATCAATCAACACACACTCTAGTCGTATGTGTTTCTATTGTCTATCTACCTTCCACAGTAACAATTGACCAGGGACATAATAAGAATGTGCATACTCTTAGATACCATATGATCTCATTATTCAAGTCATGTACTTAAAGACATGTTTCATTAAGTAATTGTCATTCTCTAGACATTCATTATGTTTCATCATTATCTCATAACTGAGTGAAATAGAATTAATTGGAAGCTTGCCTTTATTATTATTAATCAATTCCTTTACATAATATTGTTGACCTAGAGGTTGTACATTACCTATATTTTGATAATGACTTAACCATTCCATTCATATGTATCTAACATGTGCATTAAAGATTGTTTGCAGACATTAGGTACATGAAAAGGATCACATATACAAGCCCTAGAATGGGCCAAGTGCAAAGCCAAATTGACTACAAGTGTGCAATTTAGGATTTCTATGTAAATCACCTTAGAACATAAATGTAATCACTTGTAACGATGTATATGCTTGTAACTTAGAAGAGAAAAATGTTTGGGACAAAATTCACCAAGTGCTAATCACTTTTATTGCAAATTAGAAAATCCATTTCAGGCACTTGGTCGGTCGAGTTTCCCACCCTAAAACTCGACCGATCATCCTGAGTCGATTTTCTGAAGATTGCAATCAGTCGAGTTGTGCACTCACAGAACTCGACCGATTGGATAGTAGGCCAATTCCAGTTGGAATGGTCGGTCGAGTTTCCTCAGGACAAACTCAACCGATCAATTCAACATCGGATTGCCTGCTACCTGATCGGTCGAGTTACACCCATTAATACTCGACTGATTGCACTGTACGGAGTTTGCAGAAAAAGTAATATGACCGTTGGTGAATTATTTTGGGCAAAAATATAGCCGTTTTCTTGAAGGAAAAATGACCACTTATGCACCCAAGTGTCCCACAACATAAAGGGCCACCCTCAACTATAAATAGAACCCCTTGGACTTCATTCCAAGCTGCTCTTCCATTGCAAACTTGGTTCTAGCTTAGTTGAGAGTGTTCCAAGCCCTTGAGCCCCTTTCTCTCTCTACCTTCAAGATAATTTCGTGAGTGAGATAGGTTCCTGTGTATGAGAGCTATCCTTTGTGTTATTTAAATCTCTCCCTTCTTTCTTCCCACCTCCAAATCAAATAGAAGATTGATTGAAGCTTCTTCTCCGAGTGAAAGAGGAGTTGTTGTTCTTCTTCTCCGAGTGAAGGGGAAGATGTGTTGCTGATCTTCAAGAGTGAAGATTGATCATTGCTCCATCTCCCTTGGTGAAGGGAAAACGTGGGCAAGCTCTCCAAGTGAAGGAGAGGTGCAAGGCAAGCTCAAGTAAGATAGGTAATCCCTGCAAGGCTGAAGACAAAGGTGAGATTGGGTAAGTCCTTTGTAGAAGGCCGAAGAATCTCGCTTTGTGGGTAAGTCCTTGGATAGGTTGAAGATCTTAGCTTGTGTAATTAAGCCCTTGGTTGTGTGGTTTATGTTTCTTGTAATCTTATCGTGATATATAAGTGACCAAGTTGCAAATCCTAGAGTCTAACCAACTCTAGGTAGTGGACTGACATCGCTCCTAAGTTTAGGACGTGGAACCACTCTAAACCACCTGTCCAAGTGCATGATATTCATTATCTCTTATCCTTGCTTTGTATGCTAGAATAGGATATCAAATTGCTGCTTGCATTAGTTTTTGCACTTCAATTAAATTGGTGGTCTAATCGATTTTGTGAAGTGTGTGTAGCTCTATTCACCCCCCTCTAGAGCCCATCGATCCAACAAGTGGTATCAGAGCAGGTCTTCTCCAAGCTACTTCTACAAGTAGGAGAAGATGGGCGATTCGGCTCTTGGGTCACTCAACCTTGAAGGAAGCTTCTCCATGAGACCTCCGATCTTCGACGGCACAAACTTCTTATATTGGAAGAGGAGAATGCAATTCTATCTCCAAGGGGTGAGTTTCAAAATGTGGAAGATTGTCCATCTCAAGTATGAAGATCCGAAAGGGGACATCACCACATGGACGGAAGCGGAGATGAAGCGTTCTCAACTCAATGCTAAAGCCGTGAGCATCATCTACGCTGCCCTTACACCATCGGAGTTCAACCGCATTTCTTCGTGGGACACGGCGCATGAGATATGGCACAAGTTGTGTGTCACCTATGAAGGGACCGAGCAAGTCAAGGAGGCCAAGGTCTACATGCTTGGTGGTCTTCTTGAGAACTTCAAGATGGGGAAGAATGAGAGGGTAGCGGATATGTACACAAGGTTAAATGTCATCTTGAACAGCCTTGCAGCCCTTGGGAGTGTCATGGATAGAGGTACAATCAATGCCAAGATCTTGAGATCTCTTCCAAAGAGATGGGAGCCAAAGGTCACCTCTATTGAAGAAGTTTACAAGCTAAGTGAGTTATCAACCGAGGAGCTGGTTGGTAACCTTCAAGCCCATGAACCTAGGCTTGACAAGCAAGAGGAAGAGAAGAAAAGAGAAGAGAAGGAATCAAAGAAGATAAAGGACACCGCCTTCAAAGCTTAAATTGAAGAAATGGTCTGACAACAACAACTTGCCATGAAGTCTCCCTGCCCTTCCTCTAGTGAAGATGAAGGTGTCAATGATCATGAAGCTAACTACTCCAAAGGGAAACACTTCAAGAGCAAGCCCTCCTCCTCAACTCCTAGGTGCTACGAGTGTGGTCAAAAAGGCCACTACAAGAGTGACTGCCCAAAGGTCAAGAAGAGCCATCATAAGAGCAGCCACAAGAAGGATGACAAGTACAAAAGAGAAGCAAAGTACAAGAGGAAAGACAAGAAGGAAAGAAGATTCAAAGATGCAGCTCATGCGGCATGGGAGTCTTCTTCTTCAAGCTCCTCAAGCTCCGAAGATGGAGAATGTCATCTTGCCCTCATGGCCTCTACAAGTGAAGATGTAATTGAGGTAAATGAGGTAAGAAAAGTAAGTGATATTAGTTTACATGAGCTATCTAAGGAAACTCTTATTGACATGCTTAATGAATGCCAATCATCTTTTGCTAAATGTAAATCTAAAAGAAAAAGATTAGGAAAGATAGTTGATGATCTTTATACAAAAATTGACATTCTTGATGAAAATGAAAAATTGCATCTTGATAGTATAGAATCCTTGCAAGGGCAATTTCTTGACCTTGAACTTCAATACAATGGAGTAGAGGTTGAGAATGGTGTATATCTTAAAAACATTGAAAATCTTAAGATAGAAAACCAAAATTGCCTAGATGAGCTTGACACTCTTAAAACTGAAAATGTAGAACTCAAGCTTATTGATGATGCTAGGAGAAAAGAAGTCTATGCCTATCAAAGAGAAATAGTTGTGCTCAAATCTAAAAATGCAAAATTGCTTGCTCAAATTAATGATTTATCTTCTAGACCTATTTTGCCTAGAAATGAAGTTGCTAGCTTAACTCTAGAAAAAGATTCTCTTCTTACTAAAGCCCTCTGTCTTGAGGCCGACCTTTTGCATGCTAGAGAAGATCTTGAAAATCTTTCTACTAATGTTATAAACCTTAGTGATGATAATGCTAAATTAAGATCTACTTTGCAAAGGTTTCTTTCGGGAAAGAAATCCCTAAATGATGTCCTAGAGCACTCTACCAAACAAGTTGGTACTAGTGGTTTAGGATATAATGGAACTACTCCAAAAGGTAAGAAGAAGAAGGGTAAGAAAAAGAGTGTGGAACCTCCAATTTTCAATGGAGAGTCTTCCGGCTCTAAAAACCCCATGGTTTGTATTCATTGCAAATGTGATGACCATTATTCTACCTATTGTCCTTACAAGCCCAAGGGGACTAACCTAAAGATGAAATGGGTCCCCAAGCTAACCCCGGACCCCAAAGTTTGAGTTGGGTTCTGACATCCTCTTTTCTTGTAGGTTCAAAAGAAATGGATTGTTGATAGTGGCTGCTCTAAGCATATGACTGGAGAAATCAGCCATTTCAACAAATTTGTGAAAAAGAAAGGAGGATCGGTAACCTTCGGGGACAACAAGAAGGGTAAGGTTATAGATGAGGGTGATGTAGGCAATGAATTATGTATTAAAAATGTATTGCTTGTCGATGGCCTACATCACAATTTAATTAGTGTTAGCCAATTATGTGATAATGGTTATCTTGTGTTATTTACTGCTTTAGAATGCTTGCTTCTAGATTCCCTCTCCTATAATGTTATATATAAGGGAACTAGAAATGGAAATCGTTATGTTATTGTTCTCGATGCTCTTAAGCCCATACTAAATAGATGCTTAGTTGTGGATAAAAATGATCTTTCTCTTTGGCATCGTCGTTTGGGTCATGTGAATTTGCATCAAATGAAGAAATTGAACAAAAAGGACTTGGTTCGAGGACTTCCTAAATTGGATTTTGAAAAGGATGAGGAATGCCAACCTTATACACAAGGGAAACAAACCAAATCTTCCTTCAAATCCAAAGGAGTCATGAGTACCAAGAGAGTTCTTGAGCTTCTTCATATTGATCTTTTCATACCAATGAGAACACAAACGCTTCGTGGCTCCAAGTATTGTCTTGTTATTGTTGATGATTTTTCTAGATATACTTGGACTTTCTTTCTCGTTTCTAAAAGCGATACTCTTGATGTTTTCTAGAGCTTTTGTAAATGAGTTGAAAACGAAGCTTCTTGGCATGTTGTTTCTATCCGTAGTGATCATGGGGGACAGTTTGAAAATGATCTTTTTGAACGTTTTTGTGAAAATCGGGTTATTCGCACAATTTCTCTTCTCCTCGCACACCTCAACAAAATGGAGTTGTTGAGAGGAAGAATAGATCGCTACAAGAGATGGCTAGGACCATGCTTCTTGAGTATGACACTCCTAAGAAGTTTTGGGCTGAAGCCGTTAGCACGTCATGTTTTGTGCAAAACCGAGTTTTCACACATCCGACTTTCAAGAAAACCCCCTATGAACTATGGCGTGGTAGGAAGCCGTCTATTGATTTCTTTCATGTTTTCGGTTGTCCTTGTTTTGTTTTAAACACTAAGGATTCTCTCGACAAGTTTGATCCGAAATCATACAAGGCATTCTTCCTAGGCTATAGCACTACTAGCAGGGCATATAGAGTATTTAACATTGAACTATCTAAAATTGAAGAATCTATAAATGTTAAATTTATTGAAACTAACCCTGTTATTGGCAAGCATATTGGTGATGATGATGTTGTAGATGAAATAATTCCTATCTTAAAAGATCTCAACATCAAAGACAAAGGCAAGCAGGTTGCAGAAGAAGAAAAAGAAGAAGAAAAGAAGGATCCCACTCCCCGCTTTGCAAAGAATCACCCCAAGGAGTTGATCATTGGAAACCCATTTGAGAGAGTGAGGACACGAGCTGCTCACAACAAAGAACAAGCAGATAGTGCCTTCATCTCCCAACTTGAGCCAAAGAACATCAAAGAGGCCCTTGGTGATGATCAGTGGATCCTTGCCATGCAAGAAGAGCTTGAGCAATTTGAGAAGAACCGTGTGTGGACCCTAGTGCCAAGACCAAGTGATAGAAAAATCATTGGCACCAAATGGGTCTACCGCAACAAGCTAGATGAGCATGGAAAAGTGGTAAGAAACAAAGCAAGGTTAGTAGCACAAGGATACAACCAACAGGAAGGTATTGATTTTGATGAAACTTATGCTCCTGTTGCTATATTAGAATCCATTCGTATGCTACTTGCCTTTGCTAGCTATAAGAATTTCTTGTTATATCAAATGGATGTTAAAAGTGCATTTTTTAATGGTACAATCGAAGAGGAAGTGTTTGTTGATCAACCTCCGGGCTTTGAAAATGACAAGTTACCCAATCATGTTTATTTGTTACAAAAAGCTCTCTATGGACTCAAACAAGCACCTCGAGCTTGGTATGAGAAATTAAAGAACTTTTTGTTAGATAATGGGTATGTCATGGGCAAAGTTGATTCTACCTTATTTCTAAAACACACTTCTAACCATTTTCTTATAATTCAAATATATGTTGATGATATCATTTTTGGCGAGACTGATCTTGATCTTTGCAAGGAGTTTAGTTCTCTTATGCAGAGTGAATTTGAAATGAGCATTATGGGTGAGTTGACCTTCTTCCTCGGCTTTCAAATCAAGCAAACAAAGGAAGGAAACTTCATCAACCAAGGCAAATACACAACTGAACTACTCAAGCGCTTTGGGATGGAGAACATGAAGCCGATGGATACACCCATGTCAAACACCGCCAAACTTGATAAAGATGAAGAAGGTGAAAAGGTGGATGAGAAGCTCTATAGAGGTATGATAGGAAGTTTACTTTATTTAACTGCCTCTAGACCTGACATTATGTTTAGTGTTGGCTTGTGTGCTCGCTTTCAATCTTGCCCTAAGCAGTCACATCTCACTACTGTTAAGAGAATTTTGAGGTACTTAGCCAAAACTCAAAATTTTGGTCTATGGTATCCTAAATCAAGGGATTTTACTCTTACGGCATATAGTAATGCGGACTATGCAGGGTGTTTGATTGATAGAAAGTGCACAAGTGGCACTTGCTTCCTTCTAGGACCATGCTTAGTATCTTGGTTCTCCAAGAAACAAAGTACAGTGGCATTATCAACTACCGAAGCTGAATACATCGCAGCCGGGAGTTGTTGTGCACAGGTCCTATGGATGAAGCAAATGCTCCAAGACTTTAACATATTTTTTGATGCTTCTCCTACCTTTTGTGACAATACTAGTGCAATTAATCTATCTTACAATCCTATATTGCATAGTAGAGCCAAGCATATAGAGGTTCACCATCATTTTCTTCGTGACCACATTGCCAAGAAAGATATCTATATCACACATGTGGACACAGAAAATCAGTTGGCGGACATCTTTATAAAACCTCTAGCTAGAGATCAATTTAATTTTATTCGATCTAAATTGCTTATTTCTGACTTGAATGGTCTTGCTATGTGATCTAGCTAGTGGTCTCTATCCTATATGCTTGCTCATGTCATTCTTCACCTTATGTTGCCTATACATGCTTGCTTGTGCTAAATTTGCCAATCAATATGCTTAGTTTGTGCTTGTTTTTGGGTTTTTATTGAATTTTGCATTTTATCGCTAAATAGTGCCCAATGATGAGCAAAATGTGCCTAGGTATGTTATTTATGCATAATAGAATGGAAAAATAAATTTAATAGGCATGTATGTGGCTAGAATCTAAGTTTTAGACTGCTAGGTCAGGTTGACTTTCGGTCGAGTTTCCCCTGGAAAACTCGACCGATCAGGAGCCGAGAGCATATCTTCATAGGACCGATCGGTCGAGTTTGTCACCCTCAGAACTCGACCGATCAGTGGGCTGGGCCACCTTAAAAGTTAGGATCGGCCGGCTATTTTCCCTTGCAACTAGAAAATAGTCGACCGATTCCACATCCCCTAGCCCTGTGCTCTCAACCCAAGCCCTAACCTTCCCCGTTCCTAACCCTAGGGTGCCTTAGTTGCTTGCTCCTGACCTCCCCGGGCGTCGGTTGTGTGTTCTCGTTGGTTTTTGAGGTTCATTTTGCTTGTGTGTGCATTTTCTCCTCTTGTTTTTACTTCCATGGCCTTTCACAGGAGAAAACGTCCCGCCCCTAGCAATGCTCCAGCTTCTTCCTCGACCCAACGGTTGATTCCTTTTGATAACACTTCGTTTGTATCTCTTGAGGCGGTAAATAGGTACAAGGATCTTCTTCCTTGATCTCCTTTTCCTTTTCGCCCCTTAGTTGGTGCAACCCGTTTTCAAGACTATATCAACTCCATCACGAAGCTTCTTTCCAACCACAACCTTTCCGCCCTAGCGATCAAAAGTGACTGCTTCAATAATCAGTTAACTAGCACAAAAGCAGTTCACGAGTTCTATGCTAATCTGCGCTGGAACTATGATTCGATTGTTCCCCCGCCAAATACCGAAATAGTCCTAACATCGATGATCGTCGGTCGTCGGTTTCAACTCTCCGAGGAGACTTTCAATCTCTATCTTGTCAGAGACGAAGAAACCACTACTTGGCGTCGGGGCTATGATGAGTATTTTGATCTTTTAGACCCAGAAGGCTTTTACAAACATCATGAATTGACTTTACCGGATATTCATCGATTTTTGAAAAAGCCTGACGTGGCCTATAAGAAGCGGTCCACCCTTCCCTCCTCCTCCCTTGACCTCCAGAGGCACATCTTAGCCCTTGTGATTAACTGCAATATCCATCCGAAGCATAATCAAACGGACATTGCGGAAAACACAGCGGTTTTGATGTATTGTTTGTTGAACAACATAGGTGTCAAGTGGGCTCGTTACATTCTACATCATATGACCTGCTTTGACAAAGGCAAGAACACCAAGGGCACCCACCCCCCCTACCCAGCCTTGATCTGTGGTCTCTTTCAGTTCGCCACTGACAAATCCCTCTTTTCTGACTTCCATTACCCGATTGCTAGAAAGGGAGTGTGCATTAGTGAAACCACCCTTCAGAAGGCTATCCCTGTCTTTTCCCCTATTGCTTCTGCCTCCGGTTCTGCCTCTGCTTCTGCTGCCCCTCCCTCCTCCACCAGTGCCCCACCTCCACAGCATCACCCCCGCCCTAGCCGTGCGTCTTTCTGTGCATCTAATGAAACCCTTTTGGGATACATGATGCATGAACATGCATACAATCGCCAGGTCCAGGAGAACCTGCACCAGGATTTGTGTTCAATAATGTCCAACATGAACCTATCCTGTGCTTCACCCTACCCCTCCTACCAGCCATATCCGGGTAGTGCATATGCCTCTTATGCATATGAGCAGTACTTCCTTGCACCACCCTCGTTTGCTGCCGAGCCTTCCGCTGCCGCTCCACCTTCGTATGCTGCTGGTAGCTCTGCTGTTGCATACCTGTCGTTACCTGCTGGCCCCCTGGCCTCTCTGCTCGCTTCCTTGGGAGACTCTGCTCCGTCCTTCCCGCAGGCCAAAGAGCTCCTTGCTCTTGGTATGTCGTGGGCTGAGCAGAATGCCCGCTGGCCCAGTCGCTCTTTTGGTCCTGACGACGAGGAGATGCCCGACCAGGCTGAGGATGCCGAAGAGGATGTTGATGCTGATGCTGATGATGGTGACGCTGAGGATGCTTCTGATGATGATGGTGATGATGGTGTCAGTTCTGCTACTGGCACAGCTGCTCCGCCTTCCGATGGCGATGAGGACTACAACCCTGCCGACGACGTTGATGCAGTTGACATAGATAGCTTAGACGTTTAGGTGGTTTCTTAGATTTTAGTCTAACATGTATATCATATACATCCTTCTAGACTCTTTTGTATAAGAAACATCCTGGCACATTAGTCTGAGCTGTACTATTTTCTTATTCTCTGCTTTCTCTCTTTTATGGTTGTAGTCGCTTATGAGAACATATGTCTGAGTTCGAATATCATTGCTATACACTTTAGCTATTTCATCTGTGTTATCTTATGCTTGGTGTTTGATGAGCTATATTTTGATTCTGACTTGGATTGTATGTTTCTCCACTGTGGTTGTATGTTATATGCCTTTACTATGTTGTCTATTATCTTTTGCATATATATATGGTTGAGTCTTGGAGAAGACCTTGTTTTTTGCTCTTCTACCCCCCCTTCCTTTTTGATAATGTCAAAAGGGGGAGAAATACCTCATGGTTTGAGACTCAATCATATTGTTTCTTGTGATTATACTATTTCTTTCTTGCCTAAGTGATCCTTTTCTTGTTAATTTGCTGATTGATCATATGACATGTAAAGGATTACATATTACATGGATATTGGTTTTTGCTATGTATAGAAAACCTAACATGCAGGTGAGAGGAAGCATAGATTGAGGGGGAGCAATTCCAATTGTCCTTATCATGAATCCCCCTAATTAAAAAGGCAAAGGTATAACTTTCTTATCCTTTTCAATATGTTTGAGGAATGGTTTGTCATTGTCAAAAAGGGGGAGAATGTTGACCTAGAGGTTGTACATTACCTATATTTTGATAATGACTTAACCATTCCATTCATATGTATCTAACATGTGCGTTAAAGATTGTTTGCAGACATTAGGTACATGAAAAGGATCACATATACAAGCCCTAGAATGGGCCAAGTGCAAGCCAAATTGACTACAAGTGTGCAATTTAGGATTTCTATGTAAATTGCCTTAGAACATAAATGCAATCACTTGTAACGATGTATATGCTTGTAACTTAGAATAGAAAAATGTTTGGGACAAAATTCACCAAGTGCTAATCACTTTTATTGCAAATTAGAAAATCCATTTCAGGCACTTGGTCGGTCGAGTTTCCCACCCTGAAACTCGACCGATCATCCTGAGTCGATTTTCTGAAGATTGCAATCGGTCGAGGTGTGCACTCACAGAACTCAACCGATTGGATAGTAGGCCAATTCCAGTTGGAATGGTCGGTCGAGTTTCCTCAGGACAAACTCGACCGATCAATTCAACATCGGATTGCCTGCTACTTGATCGATCGAGTTACACCCATTAATAATCGACCGATTGCACTGTACGGAGTTTGTAGAAAAAGTAATATGACCGTTGGTGAATTGTTTTGGGCAAAAATATAGTCGTTTTCTTGAAGGAAAAATGACCACTTATGCACCCAAGTGTCCCACAACATAAAGGGCCACCCTCAACTATAAATAGAACCCCTTGGACTTCATTCCAAGTTGCTCTTCCATTGCAAACTTGGTTCTAGCTTAGTTGAGAGTGTTCCAAGCCCTTGAGCCCCTTTCTCTCTCTACCTTCAAGATAATTTCGTGAGTGAGATAGGTTCCTGTGTATGAGAGCTATCCTTTGTGTTATTTAAAGCTCTCCCTTCTTTCTTCCCACCTCCAAATCAAATAGAAGATTGATTGAAGCTTCTTCTCCGAGTGAAAGAGGAGTTGTTGTTGTTCTTCTCCGAGTGAAGGGGAAGATGTGTTGCTGATCTTCAAGAGTGAAGATTGATCATTGCTCCAGCTCCCTTGGTGAAGGGAAAACGTGGGCAAGCTCTCCAAGTGAAGGAGAGGTGCAAGGCAAGCTCAAGTAAGATAGGTAATCCCTGCAAGGCTGAAGACAAAGGTGAGATTGGGTAAGTCCTTTGTAGAAGGCCGAAGAATCTCGCTCTGTGGGTAAGTCCTTGGATAGGTTGAAGATCTTAGCTTGTGTAATTAAGCCCTTGGTTGTGTGGTTTATGTTTCTTGTAATCTTATCGTGATATATAAGAGGACCAAGTTGCAAATCCTAGAGTCTAACCAACTCTAGGTAGTGGACTGACATCGCTCCTAAGTTTAGGACGTGGAACCACTCTAAACCACATGTCCAAGTGCATGATATTCATTATCTCTTATCCTTGCTTTGTATGCTAGAATAGGATATCAAATTGCTGCTTGCATTAGTTTTTGCACTTCAATTAAATTGGTGGTCTAATCAATTTTGTGAAGTGTGTGTAGCTCTATTCACCCCCCCCCCTCTAGAGCCCATCGATCCAACAAATATGCCATCACAATCATCATATGACTGGCTCCTAGGCATACATACCAACATATCCATCCATAAAAATGTCGGGAAATAGATAAGTCTAAAGTTGAAGAATCGTCCTCATGCGAAGATCCATCGTCATATTGGGGGGCATCCACCCTCAAAGGAATTTTTTATTTTATAGCAACAAAAGATTTATGTTTAAAGTTTTTATGCCATATGCAACCTCAATTTTCTATGTAACTTGAAAATAAAAAATAGTTAGTGTGTCAACTAATCACATAACAACTCCCGAATTACATCCTTTTTCTTTTGTCATCATTTGAAATTTTAAAACTTCTAAACAATGAGTAACTAAAAGTATAAGATATACAAACCAAATTTCTAAACTAGAGAATTGCAACACCCTAAGAATTTTAATCTTATAAATAATCCCTAATAAGAAAACCCTAATTCCAATTTTCAAACTTTGATGCTTCAAGTAAACCCTAATGTTCCAATGGGACTCAAAAGTAGTATTGGAACTATTTTTGTACTAAGTTCAAAGATAATTACACTTTATAAATACAATGGTAACTTAATTTCATCAAATATAACTATAATTAGCAATTTAGTGATACATAAGGGGTTAAACTGAAATTGACCCTATTAATAAGAATAATTTTACCCAATGAGTTTTTGTAGGACTTGACTCTGTAATATCAAGGTTTACACAAAACATGAGCCTCTAACTATTTTGGGATAGTCTTAGATAATAAAATATATGTTTAACTTGGAAAGGAAATGATAAACAATAGGGAGTGTTAAAATAAAAAATCGACTTGATTTTTAGAATCCTTG
The DNA here is from genome assembly GCA_963693085.1 of Alisma plantago-aquatica. Taxonomy (NCBI): domain Eukaryota; kingdom Viridiplantae; phylum Streptophyta; class Magnoliopsida; order Alismatales; family Alismataceae; genus Alisma; species Alisma plantago-aquatica. The sequence goes on from OY856412.1 coordinate 1,117,426,136, forward strand.
TACCAAATTGGGTAACACACCAATTTTGGTTATATATGTACTCTCCTAGATGCTCCAATTTGAGTTGGAGAGAAAATAACTTAAATACCTAAATATTTCATTATAGTTAAATCTTGATTTAACATGGACATTTGTTTAATAAGACATGATGTGTGTCAGGCAGACCTTACTTTTCTCATAAGACATAAGCTCACTCTATTTGATCTATATTTGAGGGACACTCCTTTATTTCCTACCTTGTGCATGTTTCTGTGCTAAGAGGAACAAGAGTCCTCTCACCTCTGATACTTGATTCCAAGTTCTCTCCCTCTTACATATATTCCACAACAACCCAACCTCTCCTCGTTGTCCATTATGGAGAGACAATTTTGAAGAGCCCTGGTCTTGCTAGGTTTTGATAACCAAGATGCCTAACTAGACCCAGACTCCCTTTCCCACCTGATCTTGACCTCCTCTGATCCTCATGTTCAGCCATGAGCCTTTGCCTATAAATCTAAACCTTTGTAAATGACCAAAGAGCCTTGCGGAATGTTTTCCAATCACCCAACCTCACTGGAGATCCCCAACATATCAAACCCACAAGTCTCTTTTGCCATTGTGCAACCAAGATCACCGACCCAACATCTACGTCCATCATAATTACAGAAGATAATATAGATAGGTTGCTCTTCTATCCAAGAAGCTTTTGCAACCCACAATTCTTCCCACAACTACTGTAAGTCAAAAATCCCCTACTTCCTCCATTACCAATATGCTACCAAGCAAGAAACCACAATAGACCCCAATTCTCATAGTTTTAATTTGTATTTACCTCCGCCAGAGGTCCCTGAACCATCCGAGCCCTTTCAGGGTAATGCTAGTCTTGGAACCTCATGTTTTTCCTGAGTTTTCCTCCTAGCTTTTTACTTTTTCTCTGCAAATGACCATGATGAAAGCTTGCTTTCCTATCTCAAGCATTCCTGACCCTTGAGCAAGGGGTCTTGGGGCCAACCAAACTCGAGGAATACAACCCCAAAGTTGGAGTAGGTAGTTAGTTGTTCATTGAAATGTCACAACCTATGTCAAAGTTTACATCTAGGTTCTAGTTCCCTATTCTCAAGGAGAATGAAGGGCCCATGGGATGGATTGTCATATTTTCCCCTGTTGGATGGTTTTTCTATGTCACATCCTCTAGGGAACATTTGAGATTTAGTTGCCATAATTGCTTTTGACACACGTTTGGTTTTGGGGAGACCTTGGTCATGTGGCTGACTCCTATTGTTCCAACTAGGAAAGGGGGCCCTCCTACTTATATATATATATATATATATATATATATATATATATATATATATATAGAGAGAGAGAGAGAGAGAGATAGAGAGAGAGTCAGGCTAGAATACACTCGAGTGTACGGATCATGAGATACACCCCAATGGTGTTTGCCTATCTAGACCATGTTTTCAAAAATCTAATCCTTTGATCTTCATGGTTACAATAATAATAGGCCACATATAAAATTTGAGCTCATTTGGATGAGTATAAGTCACTCATCCAAGGACAACAAAATCGACGCACAAAACTAATTTGAAATGCATGATTTTTGCCTCCTTTAGATGCATGACCTATAAGTGTCCAAATGAGCTAAAATTTATTATATAGTAGGTTCTTAAGATAATTAAGAAGATCAATGGTTTACATTTTTTAAAAAGTTACTCTATCTTTAAAAATGACTGAGGTGTATGGTGCCTCCGGTGCACTTGAGTGTACACTAGCCTGACTCTCTCTCTCTCTCTATATATATATATATATATATATATATAGAGAGAGAGAGAGAGAGAGTCAGGCTAGAATACACTCGAGTGTATCCGGAGCGAAATACACTAAAGTAGTTTTTCATGATGCAATATTTTTTTTTTGAAAATCTAATCCGTTGAACTTCTTAAACATCTCGTGAACAACTCATACGCAAAATTTGAGCACATTTGGATGTGTATAGCTCATGTAATGAAGACCACAAAAATTATGCATTTCAAATTAGTTTCACATGTCGATTTTGTTGCCCTTGGATGAATGACTTACACTCATCCAAATGGGCTCAAAATTTGTATGTAGCCTAGTTATAGTATGACGGTGAAGATCAACGGTTTACATTTTGCAAAAAATAGTCTTGATATGCAAACACACTTGAGTGTATTCGTGCGATCCGTACACTCGAGTGTATTCTAGCCTGACTCTCTCTCTCTCTCTCTCTCTCTCTATATATATATATATATATATATATATATATATATATATATATATATATATATACACACACATACATATGTGTTTAATGAGTTTTTTATTGGACAAGGATGAGAAAAATCATGGTAAATATAAATATTGGTAGAAAGGTCTAATCAAATATGTGTTAGAAAGATAAAAACACAAGGACTAATACTAAACTAGTTTTTAAGCCTATTTTGTATTTATATTTCCCTAATTAATTCAATAACCATGAAACTATAAACTATGGTTGAATAGTGATTATTAAATCATGTCAATCAATTGAGCAAGGTAGATAAGGTTTCCTCAATATCAAGAGATCAATTAGGAGTTGCTTTAAGCAGTGTAGGTGGTTCATGCACTTTGAACGTAATTATTGGATGTTTATATGTTATTATGTACAATGTATATGCATGATGTAAGTCTACATTCATGCTATAATTTGGTGTATTGAATGTAAAAGTTGTTAGATAAGTGAAGTTATTTTTACTAATTATTTTCAAGAATCATCATATCACATCATATTCATGTTTAAGAGAAGAGTAAAAACTATTCAAGAGTAAGAGTAAAGATAATGAATGATCCTTATATAAGATCCTCATCATGGGCTTCCTAGCATATAGTGCACTTCGATCTAAATCATGGGTTTCCCATCATAAAGAGCACTATGGTGCAATTCATGAGGCACTTTTGTGCAAAGAGAAGAGGCACTTCAGTGCAAACTTCAGGACTCTTATATAATTCAAATAAAAGATAACGATAAAATGTAAATCTTATTTTTATGAGGTTGATGTTTTTATTTCAAAGTCTATGTTATTTATGTTTGTATGTATGCCCAGAGAGCCAATCATATGATGATTATAATGGCATAACTTGTAAAAAAAGATTAATAATAAAGTCAATCTTCCAATTTATTATGTTTTATTAAATTATGAGATAATGATGTAACATAATAAGTTTCTAAAGAATGATATTACTCAATGACGTATGTCTTCATGTTGAGGACATGAACAATGAGATCATACAGATATTAAGAGAACATACGTTCTTGTTATGTCCCTAGTTGGATGTTATTGTGGAAGGTTAATAAACAACAATAACACATAAGACTAGACTATGTGTTGGTTGATGATAGAATCTCACCAAGTCATGATATGTGATATCAAATCAAACACATAGATACTTGTTAGAGAATAATGTATCGGACAGACCCACCTTGAGAGGGATGCATGGAACCATTGAATGGTAGTCAGAATCATCTCTAATAGTGATGGTGGTGATTGTGGTTTATAGACCTAAAATCACTACACTTATTACATGTCATTTGATGTACTTTGACATAATCTAATGTGACCTTGGATAAGGGTTGTCATAAAGGTGATGCTTGGGTGTACTGTGACACTTGGGGATGTGTGTGAGTGATGTAGATGGGATCGGTCCCTCCTACAAGACTTTGATATCCGGGTCACTTGATAAGTGAGACTAAGAAAAACATGGCCATTCACATATGAATCAATATATGATGTTGAGTTCATAGATATCTCAGACATTCTACTCAAGTTGAAGGAACATTGATTGAATGTTGAAGAGGATGATGATTCCATGCCTCAAGTTCAATATGGATATATCAGAGACAAAGGAACTATACAATAACTTTAACACCAATCATGGATTGTAGGTTAAAGTTATTCTACAACTTTTGGAATTACTTGGGTAGCAATGATGTCTTCCTAGATACCAATCTTTTCTTGTGATGTTATGAATTAGTTATGAACATTCACTGCCAACATAATTTGGGACCTATAGGGTCACACGCATAGGAATTCACTTGGAATAGGAGTTTTATTCATGAATGATGTTTAACATTGATTACTAAAGTGTTAGGTATTCAATTTAAACAACATTGGCAATCTGCAACCTAAAATGACCAGTTCAGCAAGAACTAATCAGCTCATGTGCACGAACCAACTGACTCATGTTGTGAACTAGCTATTTGGTAGATTAATGATATTGGATCAAGGATTGATGTTGATGTCATGTTTTGCATTAATCGAATATTAATTACCAAAACAATTGCGAATAGGAAACATAGTGAAATGACCCATTTAAGTATTGAGTTGATCATCTCATGTATGAACATACCACTTCACTGGTGAACCGACCGATCCGCCTTTTGTAGGTTGCAAAAATTCATGAAATACCGTCCCCTTTGATTGGGAACCCTAACCCTGACCCTCCTATAAATAGAGGGGTACTGGGAACTTCTCCAGACACATCGATTGCTCTGACAATTGTTGTCTTTTGTGGTTGTGGTAAACAAGAGAGCCCGAGCAAGTTCTTCCCATAAAAAGGAGGAACTTTAAGGGAGAGAAAATTGGGAGAGTAAGTCGATGCTAGCACACTAACTAGAAGGGACAACTCCTTCCTATCTGTTCCACGAGAACGACATGAGTTCTCGGTGGTCTACATGGACCACTCTAGATGCAAGGAGACTGTTTCCTGCCTCTAGGAGTACGAAATCAACCACCGTTCATGGTGACTGACCAGGAGGCTAACGACAAAAGACATCCAGATGTAACTTGAAGAAAGGTGCATGCTACTGCTAGTGAATTGTTACGGAATTGCTCTAGGACCAATTATAACCTCACAAACATCCTTCCCATTGAATAGTTATTGACACGATCTACTGTCTTTAGGGAATACGACAAACAAATTTTTGTTTCCACTGCCTTACATGATGCCATATTTCTTGATAGTGGAATTAGAGCCCCATCAATTTACTATATTTTAGGATTTAATCAATATGATCGGATTTTGGTTTTATCATTTATTTATTGCATATGATGTGACTAATTAATCTGTCTAATATATATATCCAATTAACCACTACAAACGATCCCAATACACACACATATATACGTAATTCATACGTGTTGCATTAAAATCATTTTGATGGTGATTGGTAGCATGGTTATGGCCTATACCCCTAGACCTTCTGTGTAGAGTGGATGGTTATTGTTCCTTTTTATATCTTGGTTTGCATACTGAGACTCTCTCTTTTTTTCAAATAGAAAAGTATTAATTCTTTTCACCCTATGCCTCCCTCGAATGTAACTTGAGGTTTCACAGTTACAATGTAATATGTAGGATCAAGATAGGAATTAATTTTTGTTATGGAAAAGAAGGCGTTTTGCACCAACCAAGGCATCTGACTCATCAAGTAACCTGATCGGTTCAAGAGCCAAACTGATGGGCTAGAGGACCAATGAGGTGTTGACAAGAGGAGCCAGCCAATCAGATTGTGGCCCAACTAGCTGGTTGGAGGAGTCTAGATGTCACAAGGACCAGAGGCCGTGCGACCGATTTAAGCAACCTAGTACCAACCAGGAGGCCAGTCGACCAGTTCAAGTGTCAAACTGATCGCCCCAGACTGGTTCAACATAGATCGTCATCAACAATAGGTTGCTACATATGATGGGGACCTTAGGTGGTAGTAATTCCTTGTGGATCTAAGGAATTACATTGGGATGGCCATAACCATTGCTTGTGTTTATTATTACATGTTTCGTTGTGGTTATAACATGTATACAATACATACTATAAATATGTGGTGATTGGATATGTATATGTATTTATATAAAATCCCTCTAATATAATATTGAGTTTTAGATGTTTTCCATAAGCAACATACATGAACAACTTGATCGACTAAGCATAGGTTACACCAAAGCATGGTGCACTATCCATCTCATGGAAGTGTGATGGTAGATATGTATATTTTCCAAAGCAGGGTGCATATTCTGTAGTGTTGGCTTTTGGGTCAAGCTTACCAAGGTGATGTTAATGAGATTAAGTACCTAGAAGCATAAAGTTGGATTGTGACAAGGAGTTATGCACACCATATATCCAAGAGTTGCATGAGGCATATGCAATTAGAAAAAGTTTCCTACCTAAATAGTCAAGTTGTGGGTAATCAACCAAAGTTGACTCGTTGATTTGATGAAATATGGAGCAATCTTTCGAATTTATAAGAGAAGGTTATCAATTTTAACAAAATAGTGGGAGCAATAATTAATTAAAGGCCTAATTGAATATCCTCAAATTTTATTGTAATAAAATTAAATCAAAAATTGTTTTGACTAAACTCTAAAATTTTCTTGTAGAATCAAATGATGACAAACAACATATTTTCTTTGCAGTCAGTCCTTGAGAAGGACAAGTTGAATGGGAATAATTTTCGTGATTGGTTCAGGACGTTGAGAATTGTTCTCACACAAGAGAGCAAGCTCTATGTCCTAGAGGATGTGATTGAGATGGTATCACAGCTTAAGAACATGTATCGATATTAGGCAAGACAAGAGAGGTATGATGTCTCCAAGGCACTTATCAATGCACAACATGGTAGAAGGAGATCCAATAGGTCCCCATGTGCTCAATATTATTGGGTATGTGGAGAACCTTGTAAGACTAGGATTTCCCTTGGGCCAAGAGTTGCCCATTGATGTGATTCTGTAATCATTGCCAGAGTCATATAGTCAGTTTGTCATGAACTACAACATGAATAATTTTGACAAGTTGTTGTCAGAATTACTTGGAATGTTGGGAAAATTGAAGAGCAAATGAAGAAAGCCAATCCCAAATCTGTGATGATGATAAAAACAATAAAAGGGAATTCCAAGGGCAAATGCAAAGCTAAGAAGAGTTCTAAAGATAGACAAAAGCTCAAGTCTTTTGTAATGAGGCAAAAGGAGGGGTTACCAAGGGAGGCACTTGTCACCACTATCACCAACCTGGACACTAGAAGAGAAATTGGCCCCTCTATCTAGAGGAACTAAGGAAGAAGAATGATGGGATAGAGATCTCCACTTCAAGTATATATGTTATTTAGATAAATTTATCTACTTCTCCATCTTGGGTACTAGATACCAAATGTGGATCTCACATATGCTCCAATATGCGTGATCTGAAAAGAAGTAAGCCTTTATGAAAGGGTGAGTTTGAACTGCACATTGCGAATGGAACAAGAGTTGTTGCCACTGGAGTTGGAACATATGATTTATCTCTACCCAGGGCTTGTAATAGAGTTAAAGAACATCTATTTTGTACCTACGATAAATAGAAACATTATTTATGTATCTTGTATAGACAAGGATGGATACGGATTTGATATAAAGAATGGTCAATGTTCTATTTCAAAAGATGAGATCTTTTATGGTAGTGCCCCAATGTCTTATGGTCTTTATTTATTGGATCTTAATACAAATGTTTATAATGTAAATACCAAAAATTTGAAACTCAACAACTCAGACCAAGCATATCTTTGGCATTATTGTCTTGGGAACATTAATGAGAATCACATCTCTAGACTCCATAAATATGGATATCTAGACTCTTTTGATTTTTGAATCAATAGAGACATGTGAGTCTTGTTTGTTGGGGAAGGTGACAAAGACTCCCTTCACTGGTAACAATGAGAGGGCTAGTGATCTATTAGGACTCATACATACTGATGTGTCTGACACTTTTAGAATAAATGGTAGATGTGGGTATCAGTACTTCATTACCTTCACGGATGACTTCAGTAGATATGGTTATATTTACATGATGAAACATATACTAGAAACTCTTAAAAAGTTCAAGGATTTCATGAGTGTAGTACAGAACCAACTTGGCAAAAGTATCAAGGCACCTTTTTCTAATTGAGGTGGGGACAATTAGTGTAAGCTGAGCGTCTCTCCTCCCGCAACGCTCTGGCGATCGCCCTTGCGATCTAGGGTTAGCGGCGGCAGTGCCCTAGGCTTGGGGGGCAGGGGCGGAGGCCGCGGCATGTGGTCTCTTCCCCTACTCCCCCGGAGCCTCTTTCCTGCCTCGCCTCGCCTCCACCAAGCTGCCGTCGAACTCCTTCGGCTGGTCGTGCCTCTCGCCATTCTTGGGCGGCGGGACCTAGGGGTGGCATTGTGGCTACCGTGGGCGAGCTCTAGGGTAGTTTCTTGCCTGGTGGGGGACTTATCCATCTCGTCCAGTGGTGGTGCCACTGCCTTTGCAGGCACTTGTCGTGACAGGTGGGAGACGGTGTGGTGATGAGGGGTTGAGGTTCCCGTTTCCCTTTCTGGTTTGCTCTGGTTTCATTTCAGTTGCTGGTCTGTTCTCATCCTCTACCCGTGTCAAGTGCCGGGTGGTCTGTGGCAGCTTCAGTCTGCCATCTTAGTCACCGTTCATCGGCGTTTGTTTCTAGTTGCTACCGGTTAGCCTTTGTTTGCTCGCTGCTTGTCAGCGTTTGTCTTCCCGCTGCTTGTCAGCGTTTAGTTTTGTTTGTGTCTTGTTGTGGCTTGTTTTGTTACTTGGTTATATGGCTTCCTTTGAGATGATGATGCATCAGAGCACCGCACAGATCCAGAGCCTCTATCACTACTACACGCTCAAGTCGAAGGAATTCTTCGTGGAAAGCTGCTTAAGACAGCAACAAAGAAGAAGAATCAATACAGAAGCGTTCTATTCTCGTTCTGATATGAGTTGTAGTGATGTTAACTTGATCTTTGTATGCTCTTGCTGTATTTTTGACTCAAATTGTAGATGTCGTATGGCTTATAAGTAATGAATCGAGCCATTTGCCCTAAAAAAAGGTGGGAACAATTAGTTATGAATTAGTTATGAACATTCACTGCCAACATAATTTGGGACCTATAGGGTCACACGTATAGGAATGCACTTGGAATAGGAGTTTTATTCATGAATGATATTTAACATTGATTACTAAAGTGTTAGGTATTCAATTTAAACAACATTGGCAATCTGCAACCTGAAACGACCAGTTCAGCAAGAACTAATCAGCTCATGTGCACGAACCAACTGACTCATGTTGTGAACTAGCTATTTGGTAGATTAATGATATTGGATCAAGGATTGATGTTGATGTCATGTTTTGCATTAATCAAATATTAATTACCAAAACAATTGCGAATAGGAAACATAGTGAAATGACCCATTCAAGTGTTGAGTTGATCATGTCATGTATGAACATACCAGTTCTCTGGTGAACCGACCGGTCCGACTGTTGTAGGTTGCAAAAATTCATGAAATTCCGTCCCCTTTGACTGGGAACCCTAACCCTGACCCTCCTATAAATAGAGGGGTACTGGGAACTTCTCCAGACACATCGATTGCTCTGACAATTGTTGTCTTTTGTGGTTGTGGTAAACAAGAGAGCTCAAGCAAGTTCTTCCCATAAAAAGGAGGAACTTCAAGGGAGAGAAAATTGGGAGAGTAAGTCGATGCTAGCACACTAACTAGAAGGGACAACTCCTTCCTATCTGTTCCACGAGAACGACATGAGTTCTCAGTGGTCTACATGGACCACTCTAGATGCAAGGATATTGTTGCCTGCCTCTAGGAGTACGAAATCAACCACCATTCGTGGTGACTGACCAGGAGGCTAACGACGACAGACATCCAGATGTAACTTGAAGAAAGGTGCATGCTACTGCTAGTGAATTGTCACGGAATTGCTCCAGGACCAATTATAACCTCATAGCCATCCTTCCCATTGAATAGTTATTGACACGATCTACTGTCTTTAGGGAATACGACAAACAAATTTTTGTTTCCACTGCCTTACATGATGTCATATTTCTTGATAGTGGAATCAGAGCCCCATCAATTTACTATATTTTAGGATTTAATCAATATGATTAGATTTTGGTTTTATCATTTATTTATTGCATATGATGTGACTAATTAATCTGTCTAATATATATATCCAATTAACCACTACAAACGATCCCAATACACACACACACATATATACGTAATTCATACGTGTCGCATTAAAATCATTTTGATGGTGATTGGTAGCATGGTTATGGCCTATACCCCTAGACCTTCTATGCAGAGTGGATGGTTGTTGTTCCCTTTTATATCTTGATTTGCATACTGAGACTCTCTCTTTTTTCATATAGAAAAGTATTAATTATTTTCACCCTATGCCTCCCTCAAATGTAACTTGAGGTTTCACAGTTACAATGTAATATGTAGGATCAAGATAGGAATTAATTTTTGTTATGGAAAAGAAGGCGTTTTGCACCAAGAAAGGCATCTGACTCATCAAGTGACCTGACCGGTTCAAGAGCCAAACTGATGGGCTAGAGGACCAATGAGGTGTTGACGAGAGGAGCCAGCCAATCAGATGGTGGCCCAACTAGCTGGTTGGAGGAGTCTAGACGTTACAAGGACCAGAGGCCATGCGACCGATTTAAGCAACCTAGTACCAACCAGGAGGCCAGTCGACCAGTTCAAGTGTCAAACTGATCGCCCCATACTGGTTCAACATAGATCGTCATCAATAATAGGTTGCTACATATGATGGGGACTTTAGGTGGTAGTAATTCCTTGTGGATCTACAGAATTACATTGGGATGGCCATAACCATTGCTTGTGTTTATTATTACATGTTTCGTTGTAGTTATAACATTTATACAATACATACTATAAATATGTGGTGATTGGATATGTATATGTATTTATATAAAATCCCTCTAATATAATATTGAGTTTTAGATGTTTTCCATAAGCAACATACATGAACAACTTCATCGACTAAGCGTAGGTTACACCAAAGCATGGTGCACTGTCCATCTCATGGAAGTGTGATGGTAGATATGTAGATTTTCCAAAGCAGGGTGCATATTCTGTAGTGTTGGCTTTTGGGTCAAGCTTACCAAGGTGATGTTAATGAGATTAAGTACCTAGAAGCATAAAGTTGGATTGTGACAAGGAGTTATACACACCATATATCCAAGAGTTGCATGCAGATGCAATTAGCAAAAGTTTCCTACCTAAATAGTCAAGTTGTGGGTAATCAACCAAAGTTGACTCGTTGATTTGATGAAATATGGTGCAATCTTTCAAATTTATAAGATAGAGTTATCAATTTTAACAAAATAGTGGGAGCAATAATTAATTAAAGGCCTAATTGAATATCCTCAAATTTTATCGTAATAAAATTAAATCAAAATTTGTTTTGACTAAACTCTAAAATTTTCTTGTAGAATCAAATGATGACAAACAACATATTTTCTTTGCAGTCAGTCCTTGAGAAGGACAAGTTGAATGGGAATAATTTTTGTGATTGGTTCAGGACGTTGAGAATTGTTCTCACATAAGAGAGAAATCTCTATGTTCTAGAGGATGTGATTGAGATGGTATCACATCTTAAGAACATGTATCAATATTAGGCAAGACAAGAGAGATATGATGTCTCCAAGGCACTTATCAATGCACAACATGGCAGAAGGAGATCCAATAGGTCCCCATGTGCTCAATATTATTGGGTATGTGGAGAACCTTGTGAGACTAGGATTTCCCTTGGGCCAAGAGTTGCCCATTGACGTGATTCTGTAATCATTGCCAGAGTCATATAGTCAGTTTGTCATGAACTACAACATGAATAATTTTGATAAGTTGTTGTCATAATTACTTGGAATGTTGGGAAAAATTGAAGAGCAAATGAAGAAAGACAATCCCAAATCTATGATGATGATCAAAACAACAAAAGGGAAATCCAAGGGCAAATGCAAAGCTAAGAAGAGTTCTAAAGATAGACAAAAGCCCAAGTCTTTTGTAATGAGGCAAAAAGGAGGGGTTACTAAGGGAGGCACTTGTCACCACTATCACCAACCTAGACACTAGAAGAGAAATTGGCCCCTTTATCTAGAGGAACTAAGGAAGAAGAATGATGGGATAGAGATCTCCACTTCAAGTATATACATTATTAAGATAAATTTATCTACTTCTCCATCTTGGGTACTAGATACCGAATGTGGATCTCACATATGCTCCAATATGCATGATCTGAAAATAAGTAAGCCTTTAGGAAAGGGTGAGTTTGAACTGCACATTGCGAATGGAACAAGAGTTGTTGCCACTGCAGTTGGAACCTATGATTTATCTCTACCCAGGGCTTGTAATAGAGTTAAAGAACATCTATTTTGTACCTACGATAAATAGAAACATTATTTCTGCATCTTGTATAGACAAGGATGGATACGGATTTGATATAAAGAATGGTCAATGTTCTATTTCAAAAGATGAGATCTTTTATGGTAGTGCCCCAATGTCTCATGGTCTTTATTTATTAGATCTTAATACAAATGTTTATAATGTAAATACCAAAAATTTGAAACTCAACAACTCAGACCAAGCATATCTTTGGCATTATTGTCTTGGGAACATTAATGAGAATCACATCTGTAGACTCCGTAAATATGGATATCTAGACTCTTTTGATTTTTGAATCAATAGAGACATGTGAGTCTTGTTTGTTGGGGAAGGTGACAAAGACTCCCTTCAGTGGTAACAATGAGAGGGCTAGTGATCTATTAGGACTCATACATACTGATGTGTCTGGCACTTTTATAATAAATGGTAGATGTGGGTATCAGTACTTCATTACCTTCACGGATGACTTCATTAGATATGGTTATGTTTACATGATGAAACATATACTAGAAACTCTTGAAAAGTTTAAGGATTTCATGAGTGTAGTACATAACCAACTTGGCAAAAGTATTAAGGCACCTTTTTCTAATTGAGGTGGGGAATACCTAAGTCAAGAGTTTGAGGACCTTCTACGAGACCGTGGTATTATATAACAATGGACTCTGCTTGGAACACCACAACTTAATAGTGTATCCGAAAGAAGGAATCACACATTACAAGATATGGTGCGATCAATGATGAGTTTTTTCGATCTTCCAATTTCCTTTTGGGGTTATGATCTTGAAACCATAGTGTTTACACTAAATCATGTACCATCTAAATTGATTCAAAAGACACCATATGAGATATGGACTGGGAAGTGTCCCAGAATGTCTTTTATGAAGATTTGGGGTTGTGAAGCTTATGTCAAGAAAATGTTTTCTGAAAAGCTTGGCCCTAGATTTGATAAATGTTATTTTGTAGATATCATAAGGAAACCAAGGGATACTACTTATATAACCCAACTGACAATAAAGTGTTTGCTTCTAGGGATGTTGCATTGCTAGAAAAGGAATTAGTGGGAGCAAGATAGAACTCAAAGAAGTTTAAGACCAACAAGAAAATGTTGAACCTGAGGAGGTACAAGAGGAACGTAGAGACTAACAAATCATTATGGAATCTCAAATTCTTCATGTAACACAAGAACCTAGTAGATCTAGTAGAAGGTGCCTTCAGCCAGAAAGATTTGGTTATCTTGTAGCTCAAGAAGGCAATGAGTTGGTCATTGATGATGATCCAACAACCTACTTAGAAGTTTATAAGGGACTAGAATCTTAGAAATGCCTTGAAGACATGAGATATGAGATGGAATCCATGTACACTTACAAGGTATGGACCTTAGTGGATCCACCCAAAGGAGTAAAACCCATAGGGTGCAAGTGGGTCTTCAAGAAGAAGACCGACATGCATGGTAATGTACAAACTTACAAAGGTTGATTGGTTGCAAAGGGTTTCAGACAAGTTCAATGTGTTGACTATGATGAAACCTTTTCTCCAGTTTCCATGGTTAAGTCCATCAAGATCATGGTTGCCATAGCAACTTATCATGACTATGAGATTTGGCAGATGGATATTAAAACCACATTCCTTAACGAGAATATTCTTGAGGATGTGTATATGACACAACCTGAGGGTTTTACAAATATAAATGATGCAAATAAAGTATGTAAGCTACAAAGGTCTGTCTATGGATCGAAGCAAGCATCTCGGAGCTGGAATCTACATTTTGACGAAACAGTCAAAGAGTTTGACTTTAATCAAAATGAAAATGAACCATGTGTTTATAAGAAGGTTAGTGGTAGCATGATTGTATTCCTCATATTGTATGTGTATGACATACTATTGATGGGGAATGACATGCCTACTTTACAGATGGTAAAGACATGGCTTGGAAATACATTCTCTATGAAGGACTTAGGTGAAACATCCTACATCTTAGGAATCAACATCTATAGAGATAGATCCATAAGGATTCTTGGACTAAGTCAGAGCACATACATTGACAAATTACTGAAGAGGTTCAGCATGGATAACTCAAAGAGAGGCAACCTGCCCATGTGTCATGGCATTACTATCTCTAGAGCTCAATGTCCCAATTCTTGTGAAGAAAGGGAACACATGACTATGATTCCATATGTGTCTACAATTTGATCCATCATGTAAGCAATGTCATGCACTAGCCCAGATGTCTCATATACCTTGAGCATGATGAGAAGATATCAGTCAGATCTAGTGAAGCTCACCATATAGTCATAAAGAACATCCTTAAGTACTTGAGAAGAACTAAGGATCAATTCCTTGTCTATGGTGGTGAGGAAGAGTTGGTGGTAAAGGTTTACACCGACACAAGCTTCCAAACTGATAAAGATGACTATAAATCACAATCAGGAATTATGTTTTGCCTCAACAACAGAGTTGTGAGTTGGAAAAGTTCCAAGTAAGAGCTAGTTGCACATTCTACAATAAAGGTTGAGTATATTGTTGCATCCAATGCAGCTAAGGAAGTTGTATGGATCAAGAAGTTCATTTATGAACTTGGGGTGGTTCCAAGTATCATTGACACAATTGAGCTATATTGTGACAACAATTGAGCTATTACACAAGCTAAGGAACCCAAGATGCATCAAAAGTTGACCCATTGACAAAAGCACTTTTACAACATAAGCATGAGGGTCATGTTAGATCACTTGGGATTAAGTTCATGGGTGATTGGCTCTAAGTTCAAGTGGGAGTATGTTGGTGTGTATGCCCAGAGAGACAATCATATGATGATTGTAATGGTGTAACTTATAAATAATTTGATTAATAATAAAGGGAATCTTCTAATTTATTTTGTCTTATTTAGTTATGAGATAATGATGTAACATAATAAATGTCTAAACAATGATATTACTCAATGACATAAGTCTTTAGGTTGAGGACCTGAATAATGAGATCACACAACTGTCAAGAGAATATACATTCTTGTTATGTCCCTAGTCAGATGTTATTGTGGAAGGCGAATAGACAACACTAACACATAAGACTAGAGTGTGTATTATTTGAGCACAGAATCTCATCAAGTCATGATATGTGATATCAAACAAAACACATAAATACTTGTTAGAGAATAATGTATTAGATAGATCCACCTTGAAAGTGATGCATGGAACCATTGAATGGTAGTCACAATCATCTCTCATAGTGATGGTGGCGATTGTGGTTCTTAGACCTGAAATCACTACACTCATCACATGTCATTTGATGTACTTTGACATCATCTATAGTGACCTTGAATAAGGGTTACCATAAAGGTGATGCTCAAGTGCACTATGACACATGGGGATGAATGTGAGTGATGCAGATGGGATTTGTCCCTCCTACAAGAGTTTGATATCTAGGCCACATGATAAGCGAGACTGAGAAAATTATAGCCATGCACATGTGAATCAATATATGATGTTGAGTTCACATATATCTCAATCAGTCTACTCAAGTTCAAGGAACATGGATTTAATATTGAAGAGGATGATGATTCCATGCCTCGAGTTAAATTTGGATATCAGAGACAAAGGAATTGTACAATCACTTTAACACCAATCATGGATTGTAGGTTGAAGTTGTTCTCCAACTTTCTGAATTACTTGGGTACCAATGATGTCTTCCTAGATAGCGATCTTTGATTGTGATTTTATAAGTTAGTTATGGTCATTTCCAATGTAATTTGGGACCTATAAGGTCACACACATAAAAATGCACTTGGAACAGGAGTTTTATTCATGAATGATGTTTAACATTGATTACTAAATTGTTAGATATATAATTTAAACAACATTGGCAATCTGCAACCTAAAATGACCAGTTCAACAAGTGAATTGATCGGCTCATATGCATGAACAGATCGACTCAAGTTGTGAACCGACTGTTTGGTAGATCAATGAAATTGTATCAAGGATTGATGTTGATGTCATGTTGTTGATCAATCAAATATTAATTACCAAAGCAATTGCGAATAGGAAACACAGTGAAATGACCAGTTCAAGTGTTGAACCGACCGTCTCTTGTGTAAACTGACTAGTTCACTAGTGAACCAACCAGTTCAACATTCGTAGGTTGTGAAAATTTGTGAAATTTTGTTCCCTTCGACTCTCGCTCAGACTAGGAACCCTGACCCTGACCCTCCTATAAATAGAGGGGTGTTGGGGGCTTCTCTTGACACATTGATTGCTCTGACAATTATTGTCTTCTTTGATTGTGGTAACCAAGAGAGACCGAGCAAGTTCTACCCATTAAAGGGAGGAACAATAAGGGAAAAACAATTGGGAGAACAAGTCAGCACTAACACACTGACTAGAAGGGAAAACTCCTTCTTATCTGTTCCACGAGAATGGAAAGAGTTTTTGATGGTCTGTGTGGACTACTCTAGAGGTGAGGAGGTCGTTTCCTTCCACTAGGAGGATGACGTCAACTGCCGTTCGTGGTGCCAGACCAGGAGGCTGACAATGACATACATCCAAGTGCAACTTGAAGAAAGGTGTACACTACTGCGAGTGAATTGTCACTGGACTTTCTCCAAGACTAGGTATAACCTCACAACTATCCTCCCCATTCCATAGTCGTTGACACAATCTAATATCTTTAGGGGATATGGAAAACAAAAAAAAAATCCACTGCCTTACCTAATGTCATATTTACTAACAATTTCTATGTTATAATATGTTCAACTCTACTTATAAAATGCATGGTTGGGGCACGATTCCCACAAGAATGGAGTAATGTCAAAGATAGAGCCATATGAGGACAAACTTAAGGAAGAGCTCAAGGACTTATGAGGCTAGACCTAGTATGGTGCCTACTATACATAGATTAGATATCCTATTTATGAGACATGTATTTCAATTTAGTGTGTGAGTTTATGTTATGATCTTGAGATGTGAGAAATTGCACCATGTATCTTGTGTTGGTTTATTAAAATTTATTTTTATATAATGAATATTATTGTGTGACATTCTCAATCAAAATACACTTCCATTGTAGCACCCTATTTTTCATATCACATGAGCAGAAACATTTTACTTCAGGTGGGTGTCACAATATGCTAATCATGCATTAAAATAATGAAACATGTTGTGTTGATTTAAAAATGATTCATACATATTTATTGGTAAAACAAAACTACATCACAATTATCCTTGAGATCTAATCTAATTGATAGCATAACTAAGCATGAGGTAAATGTGATTTAAATCTTTGGATTGTCTATGTAAATGACACCCCACTAGGCAAAGCTTGAATATATCCTAGTCTTCATCTTCCTTTTGGTCCTTCACTTTCTCCGAGTACTACGGATATCTTGTCCCCAAACATGCAAAACAAACATCACATCAGGAAGCAGTGTTTGGTACTTTATATGACATAAAAGTAAATATAACTTGACATGATAAAATTGACATTACGTAACTTGACATAAACTTGAACATGGATTTTATTAAGCATTCATGATTCATTAATGACATGAATAATTGCACAGTAAGTATATGCATCCCTCTATAATTCCCACTTAGGAGCACATGATTGCTAGGAAATCCCTTGATGATTGAAAGCCCATGACACCCCCTTGAGGTCCATGATTCGGGATCATATAAAAACTAATTCAATTCCATTTATCTTAACATTGACTTTAACATTAACATTAACATTAGCATTAACATTAACATGATCCTTGAACTTTAACATGATGGGATTTCTCCCCTTGAACCATAACAGGATTTCTCCCTCATAAACCATAATAGAGTTTCCCCTTCTTGAGCATGATTCTTAATTCATAATCAATAATCTTAATAAGGATCTTACCATAGGTTATAAGTAATCAATCAATCAGACAATCATAAGTATACATGATGTATTCTTTGGAAAAGCATTTCATAATTCATGAAACATACTAAAGCGCATAATCATAAATAACATGCATTAAACCAAATTACTTGTGCCAACATGCATGGCATGCTTACCTAGAGTAGGTCACCTTAAGGTCAAGTCCCTTCACTTGATTGAGCCTCTAATCACCTGTAATTTGGTTAAGAAGATAGTGGGTACATAAGTCCATAGTCGTTAAACCCTAATCTTGGTCTTTGAATTATTTGAAGTGATTGAATGTGTAAAACATCATTTAAAAATAGACTAGGTTGATAGAAAATCAAAAGAGCTTTCCAACGAATATTTTTTCATATTTTTTCTGAGGTCATATGCAAAAGTTATGCATTTTGCAAGATTGACCAATTAGAGTTAGGAAAACTATAGTGTGACAATCAATTAGATCGATTATTAATCTGATGTAAATAAAAAGTCGAGTTACTAGAAACCAAGGGCGCGTGTTACATTTCATAGAAATGGAAAGGGTAATGTAGTCATTAGGACCTGACCAATTGTGCGGACAAATGAAACAGAATGAAAATGCCTATGTTGCCCTTGTAACACTAATCTGGTGATTTTAAAAGCTAGGGAAGGGGGTAAAATTACCCTTGGCATTGTTCCTTGCTTGTTTCATGGTGGGAGTAGCAACTGAGGTTTAACTCCGATCAAAATCTAGGGAAACAGTGAATGCTCGTAGCAACCGAAATATCCAGCACTCTCACAGCACCAAGGTGAGCCCATTGAGCCTAAGATCGATCCCTGGCATGCACTGGAGCACCAATTCCCATGGTACAACCATGAGCACAGGACACAACCAGGACCATTGAAGAATTGAACCCGGGCAAAGCAATCAGGACACTCTAAAGGAATGCAACCAAGAGTCTCGCTAAGTCAAACCAAAGGCAAGGGTAGTGTTTCCTGAAGTAAAATGACTGAGGACACAAACCATTTGTCGGAGTACAGTGTGAAATAGAGTAAGATGGTCGGAGATTCAAAACACTATGAGAGGATCGAAGATGACTCACTGAAGGTCGGGTAACCATCGTGAAGACAAAGCCAAGTCAAGGCATCCACTTATGTGACTAGAAAGGATCTGAGAAGCTATGGTGGCTAGCGCCGATGAGGATCAATGTCGTCCCTATAGGGTACGGTGACTGGGAGCAAAATAGGGCAAGACGATGTTTGGAAAGGCATGAGGGGTCACTGTGGACTCTTTTCGATGCATAAATTGCACATAAGGGTGTGTGGGAGCCTAGGGCAACATTGAAGTCACTAGAGAAGTAAAGTGAGTAGGCATGGACATCTTGGGGCCTAGGGGTGGAATCAAAAGTGGAGGAGGAACGTGTAGAGGTTGATGGTGCTTTTGGGATCGTTAAATATGGGTTCAAGGCACTGGGGCGTTGTCTATGAAAACATGGTGGAGAGGGGTTAAAGCCCTCATTTGGGCATTTTGTGTATAGGTCAGAGGAGAAGGTGAGTTAAGGCTCCACCTAATTGGGAGAGAGAGGTGAGATCAGTCGTCAAGAAACCTCACAAAACTGTTGAGTAATGATGAGGTTAGAGATCGGTGAAAGAAAAACCAGTATCACGTTCAGACAGCGAAATGTGTGGAGCTAGATGATAATGCCACAACAATCGAATCCATAATGGACGGTTGTTGATGTGCGCATAAAAGGAAAGAATGAAAATGGCATGTGACATGGAGGAACTTTAGGGAAATCAGTACAATTAATGAAATGTGTAACTAATTCCTATTAAAACTATATGGAAATTCATTTAATTGTTCTAGAGGGTCAAATAGAGCCAAAATGCTACCAAATTTGGATCATGTGTCCAAGAAGGGGTCTAGATCCTTCCTATATCCTTAGATTTTCGTTTTGTTCGTTATATGTCCATAAATGCATTAAAAGTCATTATCTTGAATTATGTACATAAAATTTAAAATGAATTGTGATATCTCTTCATAATTGTTCCTTTTGACTCCAAAATGAGATGATTAATGAATATCCTATTTCCAAGATCTCTTTTTATGCTTTTATGGGAATATTACCTTGGAGGAGAGAGAAAAGTAAAAAGACGTATTCAACGTGTTAAGTTAATGCATATAATAAGAAAACTATTTTGAGCCCCATATTACCTCCTCACTTTAGTATTCTTAAGAAAATTTCATTTCATGGTCTTTTTGCATTAAGACCCCCGACTATAATCTTTTAAGGAAACCACATTATTAGACTTAAATTAGTCTTTAAATTTGGGATGTTAAAACTCTACCCACCTTAAATAAATTTCATCCTCAAAATTTTCTAGGGTAGTACCCACCTTAGGGTTTCTCTAACCTTTTCATTTACCGACAAATAACATTTCAAGGATCATTTATGTTTAACATTTTGCACTGAAAGATATGTATATGGCATCTAGATTTCATAAAATATTCATGTGAACCTTTAGATTAGTTGTTACTTTGGTCTTCTACTCAACCTATACTTAGGGTTTATCAAACCAACTCATAACCATATTTGGGGCATCCAACTCAACCTTGTCGTGACTACCTATTACTAGGTGTAGATGACTATCTAATCTTAGGTCCTTTAGGTAACTCATACATTCCTAAATATGTGGTGATCAGGCATATACCCAGAGATGTGGGATCTTGTCATGCTACCTTACACTAACCTACTAATACACATGTCCTATACCACATGCACTAGTAAGAAAGGACAAATGCATAAAAAGGTCTCATGCTCATGACATTCCTCTTCAATTCTCATTTGGCTGGCCATAACCCTTGAGAAAGGAGAGGCTACCTCACTAGCTAGGGTTAGGTTGATACTTGATATCTAAACTGGGTAAACATCTAACTTTGTCATCTCTATCTCTTCTAGGGTGAAAACTCTAGTCATTCTAGGTTATAGTATCATTCCTTTGGGAATCTATCCCTAAACCCTAATCTCACATCTTCATTCTAGTGTGACTATGAGAATCATGTTTGCCTAGTGTCCATTTACTAAGACTGTTATGATACTATAGTGCCATCATCATCATTTAAGCCTCAGTCCCAACTATATTGGGGTCGGCTACATGGATCCTTCATTTCCATTAAGCTCTATCATGGGCCACATTCTAGTTGAGATGTAGAGATTCAAAATCTCTCTTTATAAGCTCATACCATGTTAATTTAGGCCTTCCTCTTCTTCTATTTATCATGCTTGACACAATAGCATTACTTCGTATAGGCACATTAGTCAGTCTACGTTGCACATGTCCGTACCATCTGAGTCGCCCTTGCACAACTTGTCCTCAATGCTCGCCACCCCTACTTTATTCTTGATATAATCATTTCTCAAGTGATTTTTTTCTTGTTTCCCACACATCCATCTCAACATATGCATTTCAGCCACGGTCATCTTGTTGAGACCTTATTTCTTCACTACCCAACATTCACTCCCATAGAGCATGGCTGACCGTATAGATGTTCTATAAAACTTACTTTTTAACCTGAGAGGGATCTTCTGATCACATAATACTCCAGTTGCACTCCTCCATTTCAACCATCCTACAGTGATGCTATGACAAACGTCATTTTGGACCCCCATCGATTTGAATAATAGAACCCAAGTAACAAAATTTATCACATTTTGGTAAATCTACTCCGCTCAACTTGGCTCCATCATTCACACTGCAGGATTGGCTGAAATTGCAATGCATATACTCAATTTTGCTCCTGCTAATCATCTATCCATTTGATTCCAATTCCTCTCTCCACCATTCAACTTTATCATTTAATCCATCTTTAGTTTCATCAATCAAAATAATATCATCAGCAAATAGCATACCCTAAGGAATATCATCTTGAACATTCTTTGTCAGCTCATCCATAACAAGAATGAACAGATATGGGTTGAGTGTGGATCCTTGGTGTACCCAAATTGTGATAGGAAAAGTTGGTGTCTCTCCTCCAGGAGTCTTCACACTTGTCGTAGATCTATCATACATGTCTTTGATCAAGTCAATGTATTGGATTGTCACACCCTTTTTCTCAAGTTTGGAATATGGATTGGCCAGTTGACAGAATCGTCAGAATTCTAATGAAAGATAGTTAGAGCAAGAGATGGAAGTTCAATCTTGTTCTCAATATCAACATTATAAGCTCAAAACCATCCACAACACTTCTCTAGGTACTCGATCATACGCCTTTTCCAAATCAATAAACATCATATGGAGATTTCTTTTGCTTTCTCTATACTTCTCCATAAGCCTCCTTATCAGAAAAGTAGCATCAATTGTTGATCTTCAAGGCATGAAACCAAATTGGTTGTTTGATATCTATTTTATAGATCTTAGCCTCTGCTCAATATCCTCTCCCAAAGCTTCATTGTGTGACTCATCAACTTGATACCTCAGTAGTTTGTGCAGCTCTGAACATCATCTTTGTTCTTGTAGATGGGGACTATAGTACTATTTCTCCACTCATCCAACATATTCTTGGTCTTCATGATCTTGTTAAAGAGCATGTTAACCACATAACTCCTACATCCCCCAAACTCTTCCATACATCAATGGGAATATCGTCTGGTCCGCATGCCTTTCTAATTTTCATCTTCTTCAAAACATTCTTGACCTCAAATGATGAAACTTATCGTATGTAAATGATATCTCTTGTATTCATGTCACATGAGTCTCTAATATTATTTGTAGTATCTCCATTGAAAAGCTTATGGAAGTAATTTCTCCAATGGTTCTTGATATCATCGTCCTTCACCAAAACCTTGGCATCTTCATTCTTGATGCATTTCACTTGACTCAAGTCTCTTCCTTTCCTTTCTCTTATATGAGCCATTTTATATATATCTTTTTCCCCTTCTATTGCATCAAACTTCTTATAAGTATCATCAAAGTATCTAGACCTTGCCTCCTGAACAACCTTTTTAGCTTCTTTCTTTGCTTACTTGTATCTTTGGAACATTGCATCATCCCGAGATTTGGGCAAGCTCCTATAGATCTCCCTTTTCAGTTTAACAACCTTCTGTACTTCATCATTCCACTACCAAGTCTCTTTCTATGGAGTCCACAACCTTTAGGATCCCCCAAAACCTCTTTGGAAATTTTTGTTATGCAGGAGCTCATGTTATGCCCACATAGTGTTAACATCAAATCTGATACCATAATGTAACACTCTATTTTTCATATCACATGAGTGGAAGCATTTTACTCCATGTGGGTGTCACAATATGCTAGTCACACAATTAAAGTAAATGAAACACTTTGCATTGATTTAAAACTGATTCATACATAGTTCTTGGTAAAAGAAAACTACATCATAATTATCCATGAGATCTAATCTAATTAATAACATGACTAAGCATCAGGTAAATGTGATCTAAATTTTTGGATCGTCTAGGTAAATGGCACCCCACCAGGCAAAGCTTGAAGATATCCTAGTCTTGATTTTCCTTTTTGAGCTTCACTTGCTCCAAGTCTTACAGACATCTCATCCTCAACCATGCAAAACAAACATAACATCAGTAAATGGTATTTCACACTTCATATGACATAAAAGTAAATATAACTTGACTTGATATAATTGATACGACATAACTTGACGTAAACTTGAACATGGATTTTCTTAAGCATTCATGATTCATTGATGACATGAAGAATTGAACATTTAGTATATGCATCCATGTATAACACCCACTTAGGAGCACATGATTACTAGGAAAGTCCTTGATGCTAGGAAAGCCCTTCATGACCCCTTGAGGTCCATGATTTGGGAGCATATAAAACTAATTCAATTCCATTTATCTTAAGATTAACTTTAACATTAACATCAGCATTAGATTAACATTAACATGATCCTTGAACTTTAACATGATGGGATTTCTCCCTCATAAACCATAATAGGATTTCCCCTTCTTGAGCATGATTCTTAATTCATAATCAATAATCTTAATAAGGGTCTTACCATAGACTATAAGTAATCAATCAATCAATCAGACAATCATAAGTATACATGATGTATTCTTTGGGAAAGCATTTCATAATTCATGAAACATATTAAAGTTTATAACCATAAATAGCATGCATTAAACCAAATTACTTGTGCCAAACATGCATGGCCTGCTTACCTAGAGTATGTCACCTTAAGGTCAAGTCCCTTCACTTGATTGAGCCTCTAATCACTTGTAATTTGGTTAAGAAGATAGTGGGTACATAATCATTAATCATTAATCCCTAATCTTGGTCTTTGAATTATTTGGAGTGACTGAATGTGTAAAACATCTTTTGAAAATAGGCTAGGTCGATAGAAAATAAAAAGAGCTTTCAAACAAATATTTTTGTATTTTTTTTGAGGTCGTATGTAAAAGTTATGCATTACCAATCAGAGTTAGGAAAATTATAGTGTGACAGTCATTTAAATCGATTATTAATCTGATGTAAATAAAATTTCAGGTTACTAGAAAACCAAGAGCGTGTGTTACATTTCATTGAAATGGTGAGGGTAATATGGTCATTAGGACTTGACCATAAAATCACACAGATAAATGAAACAAGAAATGAAAAATGCCTACATTGCCCTTGCAACACTAATCTAACAATTTCAAAAGCTACAACAGACAGGTAAAATTACCATTGCCATTGTTCCCTGCTTGCTCCATGGTGAGAGTAGCAACTGGAGGTTCAATTTTGATCAGAATATGAGGAAATAGTGAATTCTCATGGCAGATGAAATATCCAACATTCTCATGACACCAAGGCGAGTCCATTGAGCATGAGCTCGATCCCTCACATGCACTAGAGCAACGGTTCCCATGGTACAACCATGAGCACAAGGCACAACCATGACCACCGAAGAACTGAAGCTGAGAAAAGCAATTGTGAGGTGCTAAAGGAATACAAGCAAGAGTCTCATCAAATTGAAGGTGAGGGTAGCATCGCCTGAAGCAAAATGACTATGGGCACAACCCATTCGTCGAAGGACAATGTGAAAGTGGGAAAGATGGTCAGAGATTCAAAACACTACGAGAGGATGGAAGATGAGTGATTGAAGGTTGTGAAACCATCATGAAGGCAAAGTGAGGTCAAGGCGTCCATTTATGTGACTGGAAAGGCTCTGAGAAGCCATGGTGGCTAGCTCCAATGAGGATCGACGTTGTTCCTATAGGGTATTATGACTGGGAGCAAAATAGGGCAAGCCAATGTTTGGAAAGGCATGAGGGGTCACTGTGGACTGTTTTTGATGCATCAATTGCACATAAGGGTGTGTAGGAGCCTGGGATGATGTCAAAGTCATCAGATAAGTAAACTAATTAGGCGTGGACATCTCAGGGCCTAGGGATTGGAATTAGAACTGGAGGAGGAACATGTGGAGGCCGACGATGCTTTTGGGATTGTTAAATATGGGTTCAAGGGACTGGGGCATTGTCTATTAAAACATGGTGGAGAGGGGTTAAAACCCTCATTTTGTCTTTTCATGAACATGTCAAAGGAGAAGGTGAGTAAAGGCTCGACTGATATGGGAGAGAGAGGTGAGATCAATCATCAAGAAACCTCACAAAATCATTGAGTAATGAGGAGGTTAGAGATAGGTGAAAGAAAACTTGGTATCACATTCAGACCAACGAAACGTTTGGAGCTAGATGATAGTGCCATGGCTGTCGGATCCATAATGGGCGGATGGTGATGTGTGCATAAAAGGAAAGAATGAAAAGGGTGTGTGATATGGTGGCACTTTAGGGAAATAGGTACCATTAATTAAATGTGCAATAATTCCTATTAAAACTATATGAAAACTCATTTAATTTATTTAGAGGGTCAATTAAAGTCAAAATGTTACCAAATTGTGGACCACATGTCCAATAAGGGGTCTAGATCCTTCTATATCCTTAGATTTTCGTTTTGTCCATTATATGTCCATAAATGCATTAAAAATAATTATCTTGAATTATGTACATAAAATTTAAAATGAATTGTAATATCTCTTCATGATTGTTCCTTTTGACTCCAAAATGATATGATTAATGAATATCCTATTTTCAAGATATCTTTTTATGCTTTTATGGGAATATTACCTTGGAGGAGAGAGAAAAGTGAAAATACATGTATTAAACATATTAAGTTAATGCATATAAGAAGAAAACTATTTTTAGCCCCATATTACCTCATCACTTTAGTATTCTTAAGGTAATTGCATTTCATGGTCTTTTTGCATTAATATCCTCTACTATAATCTTTTAGGGAAAACCACATTATTAGACTTAAATTAGTCTTAAAATTTGGGATGTTACAATTCTACCCACCTCAAATAAATTTCGTCCTCGAAATTTTATAGGGTACTATCCACCTTAGGGTTTCTCTAACCATTTCATTTATTGACAAATAACATTTCAAGGTTCATTTATGCTTAACATTTTGCATTGAAAGATATGTATATGCAATCTACATTTCATAAAATATTCATGAGAACCTTTAGATTAGTTGTTACTTTGATCTTCTACTCAACCTATACTTAGGGTTTATCAAACCAACTCATAACCATATTTGGGGAATCCAACCTAACCATGTCATGACTACTTATTATTAGGTGTAGATGACTATCTAATCTTAGGTCCTTTAGGTAACTCCTACATTCCTAGATATGTGGTGATCAAGCACATACCCAGAGATGTGGGATCTTGTCACGCTACCTCTCACTAACCTACTAATACACATGTGCCATGCCACATGCACTAGTAAGAAAGGAGAAATGCATAAAATGATCTGCTCATGACATTCCTCTTCAATTCTCAATTGGCTGGCCATAACCCTTGAGAATGGAGAGGCCACCTCACTAGCTAGGGTTAGGTTGACACTTGATATCTAAACTGGGTAAACATCTATCTTTGTCATCTCTATCTCTTCTAGGGTGAAAAATCTAGTCATTCTAGGTCATAGTATCCTTCCTTTGGAAATGTATCCCTAAACCCAAATCTCACATCTTCATTCTAGGGTGACTATGAGAATCATGTTTTCCTAGTGGTTGTTTCTCAAAATTGCTCTGATACCATAACGTAACTCCCTATTTTTCATATCACATGAGTGGAAGCATTTTACTCCATGTGGGTGTCACAATATGCTAATCATGCAATTAAAGTAAATGAAACACTTTGCATTGATTTAAAACTAATTCATACATAGTTCTTGGTAAAACAAAACTACATAATAATTATCCATGAGATTTAATCTAATTGATAACATGACTAAGCATGAGGTAAATGTGATATAAATCTCTGGATCGTCTAGGTAAATGGTACCCCACCAGGCAAAGCTTGAAGATCTCCTAGTCTTGATTTTCCTTTTTGTCCTTCACTTGTTCCAAGTCATGCAGACATCTCGTCCCCAACCATACAAAACAATCATCACATCCGTAAGCGGTATTTGGCACTTTATATTACATAAAAATAAATATAACTTGACATGATAAAATTGACATGGCATAACTTGATATAAACTTGAACATGGATTTTCTTAAGCATTCATGATTCATTAATGACATGAAGAATTGAACAGTAAGTATATGCATCCCTTTATAACGCCCACTTAGGAGCACATGATTGCTAGGAAAGCCCTTGACGACCCCTTAAGGTCCATGATTCAGGATCATATACAAACTAATTCAATTCCATTTATCTTAACATTGACTTTAACATTAGCATTAACATTAACATTAACATGATCCTTGAATTTTAACATGATGGGATTTCTCCCCTTGAACCATAATGGGATTTCTCCCTCATAAACCATAATAGGGTTTCCTCTTCTTGAGCATGATTCTTAATTCATAATCAATAATCATAATAAGGGTCTTACCATAGACTATAAGTAATCAATTAATCTGACAATGATAAGTATACATGATGTATTCTTTGGAAGCATTTTATAATTCATGAAACATACTAAAGTGCATAATCATAAATAACATTCATTAAACCAAATTACTTGTGCCAAACATGCATGGCCCGCTTACCTAGAGTAGGTCACCTTAAGGTCAAGTCCCTTCACTTGATTGAGCCTCTAATCACCTGTAATTTGGTTAAGAAGATAGTGGGAACATAAGTCCACCATTATTAAACCCTAATCTTGGTCTTTGAATTATTTGGAGTGACTAAATGTGTAAAATGTCATTTGAAAATAGGCTAGGTCGATAAAAATTCAAAAGAGTTTACCAAGAATATTTTTGCATATTTTTCTAAGGTTGTATGCAAAAGTTATGCATTTTGTAAGATTGACCAATCAGAGTTAGGAAAACTATAGCGTGATATTCATTTAAATCGTTTATTATTCTGATGTAAATAAAGCCAGGCTACTAGAAAACCAAGGGTGCACATTACAGTTTCATTGAAATGGCGAGGGTAATCTTGTCATTAGGACCTGACCATAAAATTGCGCAGACAAATGAAACAAGAAATGAAAATGCCTATGTTGTCCTTGCAACACTAATCCGACGATTTCAAAAGCTAGGACAGAGGGGTAAAATTACCCTTGCCATTGCTCCCTGCTTGCTCCATGGCGAGAGTAGCAACTAGAGGTTCAACTCTGGAAAAAATCGGGGAAACGACGAATGCTCGTAGTAGCCAAAATATCTAGCACTCTCGCGACACCAAGGCGAGTCCATTGAGCCTAAGCTCGAGCCCTGGCATGCACTGGAACACTGGTTCCCATGGTACAATCATGAGCACATGGGACAAACATGACCATCGAAGAACTGAAGTCAAGAAAAGCAATCGTGAGGCGCTAAAGGAATGCAAGTAAGAGTCTCACAGAGTCAAACGGAAGGCAAGGGTAGTGTCGCTTGAAGCAAAATGATTGAGGGCACAACCCATTCGTCAGAGGACAATGTGAAATAGGGGAATATGGTCAAAGATTTAGAACACTATGAGAGGACCGAAGATGGGTCACTAAAGGTCAGGAAACCATCATGAAGGCAAAGCAAGGTCAAGGCATCCGTTTCTGTGATTGGAAAGGCTCTGAGAAGCCATGGTGGCTAGCTCCGATGAGGATTGATGTCGTACCTATAGGGTACGGTGACTGGGAACAAAATAGGGCAAGTTGATGTTCGAAAAGGCATGAGGGGTCACCGTGGACTGTTTTTGATGCATCAATTGCACAGAAGGGTGTGAGGGAGCCTATTTTTGATGCATCAATTGCACAGAAGGGCGTGAGGGAGCCTAGGGTGATGTTGAAGTCGCCATAGAAGTAAACTGAGTAGGCGTGGATGTCTCAGGGCCTAAGGGGTGGAATTGGAAGTGGAGGAGGAATGTGCAAATGTCGATGATGCTTTTGGGATCGTTAAATATGGATTCAAGGCACTGGGGAATTGTTTGTGAAAACATGGTGGAGAGAGGTTAAAGCCCTCATTTGGACGTTTTGTGCATAGGTCAAAGGAGAAGGTGAGTAAAGGCTCGACTAATTTGGAGAGAGAGGCGGGATCAATTGTCAAGAAACCTCGCAAAATCATTGAATAATGAGGAGGTTAGAGATTGGTGAAAGAAAACCTGGTATCACATTCAGACTAATGCTAGATGATAATGCCATAACCGTCAGATCCGTAATGGACAACTGGCGATGTGTGCATAAAATGAAAGAATGAAAAGGGCGTGTGACGTGGAGGAACTTTAGGGAAATCAGTACAATTAAAGAAATGTGTAATCAATTCCTATTAAAACTATATGGAAACTTCAAATAAAGCCAAAATGCTACCAAATTTGGACCACATGTCCAAGAAGGGGTCTAGATCCTTCCTATACCCTTATATTTTCGTTTTGTCCATCATATGTCTATAAATGCATTAAAAGTCATTATCTTCAATTATGTACATGAAATTTAAAATGAATTGTAATATCTCATCATAATTGTTCCTTTTGACTCCAAAATGAGATGACTAAAGAATATCTATTTTCAAGATCTCTTTTTATGCTTTTATGGGTATATGACCTCAGAGGAGATAGAAAAGTGAAAAAACATTTATTCAACATATTAAGTTAATGCATTCGAGAAGAAAAATATTTTGATCCCCGAATTACCTCCTCACTTTAATATTCTTAAGGAAATTTCATTTCATGGCCTTTTTGCATTAAGATCCTCAACTATAATCTTTTAAGAAAAACCAAATTAAATTTGATATGTTACATCTACCCAGTAAATTATATGTTTTATAAATTAGGATGTTACATGAACCAACTAGATAATTATAATTTGGTACGATACTCCATGTTTGTCAAAATTCATAGCCAAAATTTTAATTCCTTAAAAAACCTAGAGGGAGAAATAAAGATTTCAAACTTATTTGAGGCTCATGAACCTTGCCATCTAGAAAGGATTGACAATCCAATTTTGCAAATATGTCTCCACATAGACCTTACGTTGAACTAAAGGAGTAATTTTAAATATATCTTGATTCTAAACCTTTTTTTTGGAAGACGTGGGAGCCATCCCCTAGGATCATCCACATTTATGACCCCATCCCGACAACATAAATCCCCCAACTACCCACACATAGGGGGCGATAGGTTACACTCAAACAAAGGCCAACCACATGATGAGATCAAGGATCGTTGGGGCGCATTCATTGGGATTTGAACCCGAGTCTTTACTCTGGGGAGCCCAACCCTTCACCATTGCACCACCACCCTACCCACTTGACTCTAAAATTTTACCCATATACATCTTGCTAAGAAACCAGAAGTCAAAAACACAAGTCTACCCTAGTCACTGTATTCCATTGACATACATCAAATTGAGACTAGACTAATAAAAACCTACTGTAACATATTGAATTCTAGAATTTTGGCTTTTGGCCCTCTTTCCCATCTTTTCCTTTCATTTCTATCCTTATTGGCCTTTCTATTTAATTAGTGGAATTTATAGTGGTTTAGTGAACATTTATTCATTAATTATACAAATGGAAGGGTTTATGCACAAATACCTTAGTGAAAGCTTAATTACCATAATTAAGTGCTCTAAACATTAATCTAAATTTTTAATATGATTTGAAAACATAAAATGATCCTAAGTTTCAAATTTGGTTCGATTTGGATGTTGTTTGTGCAAGTTATGCAATTTTAGGTACATTCTGGACTTTTATGCAATTTACCCAATTGGGAGGTTTTCTTTGCAAATTATCAACTGAATTTTAATCCTTAGATATTGCCTTACCATTAACGATATTTTAAACCATTGTAGAACCTAGTTTCACCTTGGTTTGATGGTATTTCTTTCCAAGAGCATTATAGGGATTACCCTCTTTATAAAGGTGTTTATCTTTAAAAGCTATCAACCAATGAGGTTATTTCTTTCTTGAAAAACGGTGGGGATGGCATTGAAAGATTTGTGGGCTATTAGGACCGAGTTTTTATATCCAATAAGAGTCCATGAGCTGTCCTCTTGCATGGCCATCAAGCCCTAGGCTAAAGACACATGGAAAGTCCCTTAAGACACCTCATGTTTCACCTCTTTCTATATATAGCCATGTATCCCCCTTCCCAACTCACAATTTGAAAACTCTTGCTCTCCTTTTCTTTCCTCTAGCTTAGATAATAGTTCCTTCTATATTTGGCCACGAAGTTGCTGTCCCAAGGTAATAGAGGGAGCCTACCTTGGTGAAGAAGGCTCTTAGGGCTTCCAAATTGCTCTATTAGGGTTTCTAAAGCTCCTCCTTGGTAATTTCGACCAAAAATAGTAAGTTTCCTCCCTTCCTTCCCTATTTTCATACTGTTAGTCTTCCTTACACCTTCTTCTAGGTCGGAACCATGACTATACATGGTAAAACTCCACCTAAATCCCTAAAACATCTCATCTCCATGCTCTTTTGCTAGGGTTTGCACCTCTAAAGTGGAGAAGGTGATCTTTGCTCAAGAAAGGAGCTTAGCTTGGAGCAACCATACCTTAAAATATTGGGATCATTTCTGTTTGGACCTTCTTACATTCCTAGAGACAATTTTTGTTAACCCCCTTCTCATATATTGCTTAGTACATACTTAAAACACATGCTTCTATGTTGATAATTCATGATTTCCATCTCTTTTTACCATGTTCTTCTAAGGTTTGGGTTTCTAGCTATTTTATCTTCTCTAGAAGATCTAGTTTGGTTACCTATGCAAATTCAAACCTGGTCTTGGGTCAAATGGTATTTTCTCCCTCTCCCTATCTCTTTAAATATCTCGATCGGTTTGATGATGTGGCAATTTCCTATTGGTTAGTATTGAAAAATTCATATATTCTAAACCGCTTATCCAAATTTGACAAATAAATATGTTTTGGAATTGGAAAATTAATCTCTATATAATAAAAATATTTTTAAGGTATTATTTTATGGTTTTATGAAGGGTGATTTTTGTAAAATGAATTTAATGCATAAAATCCATAAAAATTACATCTTAATCATCATAACTCCAAAATTAACATAAAATATGTTTTCTTGATCAGGAGAACTTAATAAGTTTATTGGTGATGTTTT
The DNA here is from genome assembly GCA_963693085.1 of Alisma plantago-aquatica. NCBI lineage: Eukaryota > Viridiplantae > Streptophyta > Magnoliopsida > Alismatales > Alismataceae > Alisma > Alisma plantago-aquatica. Next base: position 1,117,458,798 of record OY856412.1, read on the forward strand.
AAGAGTCTAATTCTGAGTTTTTCTAAAAAGTTCTAAAATTAGAATTTCTATATATTAATGTGCACTATGTACTCTAATACATGTTAATACATTGAAAATAGGCAAAGTGGAACTTGGACTCAATTAAAGTGGTGAAAGTTAGTAATTGATATCAGTAAGAGAGGTATGTGCTATGTATGTGAAATCCCTCTTTATGTATGTGCATTTACACCTTAAGTTGGGAATAATTGTGCCTTAACCTATTTTTATATAATGAGGCTTTATTAAACCCTATTTCATGTACTCTTGAATCTTTTGCTATACTTGCCTCATAAATCAATTTTAGAGCATTATTCTTGGGTCTTGGTACCCCACTGCCATGCTTATTGATTCATATAATTATTCTTGCCATGACTACTTCTTCTAGCATGTGGATTTATGTTCTATTTAAAATAAAGTAGCGGTACTTATGTACAACCACCCACAGAGGGCATGTAAATAATCTCCCTGGGGAATGTCTTATTCTCCCCATAATATTATAGGTGACTGGGAATGTCTTATTCTCCCCTCACCTAAGGTTAGAGGTCCGGTAGGTGCCTCAACCCTACTTAGTTAGGTAGACATAATTATCTTACATGCAAATCCTTTTTGATATAATTGTTAATGGCAAGTTTCTTTTGATATATAGCCTCATACTCTTGTTATCTTCATATTATGATGAACCATAGCTTGTTCTTATTCGCTTTACTTATCTTGGTATCCGAAACTAGTTTTGTGACACATACTTTTCTTCCCTTTTCCTTTTTGCTGGGTGCCTTCCCAACCACCCAGGTGCTGAGCAAGGTGATGGATAAGACAAGGAAGATATTAGCTTTTGGCTTGGACTCAGTTGTTGGAGATGTTGCTTGGAGATAAGATTGTAGTAGTCTAGACTTCCCTCTATCTAGATCCTGATTGTGTGTCTTGATGTAAACCCTAATAGGAGAATTTGATGTATTTTTGTAAACCTTTTATGAAATTGAATATAGCCAGTTATTTTTTATTCTGCTGCTTTCTAATAGTCTTTTGTATACCAATGTTTAATAAATTTGAAAAATTTATGACCTTCCATAATACCTATGAGAGGGTTTGGAATGGATGTCAATTCTTCAAATTTTTAGTAAAGGGGTGATTTCACTCCCTTACACCTGCCTCAAGCACGACTCTTGTCACATTGTTGCCTCACATGCAAGCAACTCCAAATAAGAGACTACTTGTTAGAATGTAACCTAAAGGAAAGAGGATGATCAATTGAGTGTTACCGAAGGTGAATGGGAGGCCTAATGAGGTAGCTAAATGAACGAAACAATTTAGGTTGTAAAGACGATCCAAGGAAATAAGATATGTAAAATGTGGTTGATTGTTGAGGCACTACTCATGTGAAGCGAGACCACAATATGGTAGTAGAGGCGAGCGCACCAAATTTTATGTACAGTACCCTAACCACCGCATATCAATTACATATTATCATAAGCCACATTAAATTTAGCTATTACAAAAATCAGTTGAATCTGCCTAAAGCATCATTAAGTTACCAAGTGTTAATTGTCCAAAATTTCATGTAGCTTATCATTAATCTCATCTCATTAATTTAGCATCTATTTGATTATGTTATGCATACTTTCTTTTGTGCCATATAACACAACCTTATTCATCCAATAAGTCTCACTCTCAAGTCATCTCTTCACCTGACTGTTTGTTGTCAAGATTTGCCCGTGATCATCCTCATATTATCATGCATTTTCAGCGTAGAGGAATAAAATACTAAAAAATACATAGAACGTGATGACTATGATAAACAGTAGAGCTTGAAAATGAAAGCGTCATAGCTAGATATATTACTTGAAATACAAAGTTATCATAAATATGTCTACATCCACGATTTCCATAGTTAAATATATAATCTCAGATAGACTTGCTAATTCAAGTAGAGAATTGCCATCAATGAGAAGATGCATGTTTCCCATAAATGAGAATATGCTCTCTAATAAAGAGACACGCACATGCTCCGCACGTGCATCTGAATTGAAAGTGATTAGTTTTACTTTATTAGATAAAATTACATGGCCAGAGAGGTGACAATAATCGCGTCGGCCATTGGTTCGACTGTCACGACGCATGCGCATTGGATGGTCCAGTCCTGCCGCGCTTCTTTCCCTGTATGGTTCCCCCCCGGCCGTCTGGACAGTACTGACGATAAAAAACAAGCCAAAAGATTTCAACGGCTCCTCCTTATTTAAGACAGCACGGTGAAGAAAAGGTGGGGGCCGAAGACGGGGGGGGCTCCAGCACAGCAGCAGGAGGCCAAAAGTGGGCGGGGAAAGGGGAGGAAAGAGAGAGAGAGAACAGGAAAGGAGGACGAGTGGTAAGCGGAGCAGATACCATTCCTCGTCCGTCACCACCACCACCTCCACCACCCCCACGCCACTCTCGCAGCCACCTGCCATATCTCCACCCTCCTATCTCCTCCTCCACCTCCTCAGGGCAGCTGGATCTCCGGCCCGCGGCTGCCCGTGTGATCTGAGCCGTCCGGCTGTCCCGTGGAGCAATTCTGCGCTGCCTTTCTTTGCCGGGCGATACACAGCTCATTCCCGGATTCTGGTTCCGTCCCTCTTAGCTCGATGGCCGCCTCGCTGGTTGATCGAGCCACGAGCGACCTGCTCATCGGCTCCGACTGGGCGATGAACACCGAGATCTGCGACATCCTCAACCGCGACCCCGGGTACGGCAAGGGATCTGGATGGGGGGGGCTTTCTAATTACTCTTTTCCTGTTTATATTCCCTCCACCCTCGTCAGCTTTTTGAATTCTGCAACGTTTGGCGTTTGAATGGATGGTTGAATCTGATTGTGCATTCTGGCGTAATCAAATTCCAATTGACGAGCTTTGTTTCTTCATGCTCAACATTGGCATTTGGTCCAATTCCTATTTGCACGTGGAAGGCGGATGTTTGTAAGAAGAAAATGAATTGAATTCCCTCGGATCTTTTTTCCCCTCCTTTCGGGGTGGTGGGCCGACTTTAAGCATTCATCGTACTGATTTACTCAAAGTTTATGAAGGAGAGCGAGCGCATCATGATTTTTTTTTCGAAAAAAAACACACAAACGGATGCTATAGTTGCTATTTCATCGTCTGGTTTTTGTTCCGCAGGCAAGCCAAAGATGTCGTGAAAGCTCTCAAACGGCGACTCCGCAGTAAGAAACCCAAAGTCCAGCTTCTTGCTTTAGCTGTAAGTCATGTATCTTCGTATACACTTGTGTTGTTAACTTAATAAACAGTCTAATAGCTCTGTAATTTGGCTCTACCTCTGGGTTTTACGTCCGCGTCCGGAGGTTTCTTTTCCTATCTCCCAATGAAACGCTACGAAACAAGTTTACTATATGACCTCGCCTGGCCACCGTGATAGTGCCTGGTCCAGTATGCACCAGTGGATGCAAGGGCGAAACAGTCAGTATTCTGATTCTTCAATGCCCAGGATGACCTCTGAACGCAACACTCAATATATTGGACGGAGGACAACCACAACATTCGTTCTTACTCCACTCTCTTACTACATGATATGGCAGCTTCGCCTAGGCGTACCAATTTCACTCTCACTGCCCAGTTCATTTCTGTAATGTAATTATGGTTCACTATCCTTGTAGTGAGTATGTATTCAGTAAGATCTGCTGTGGCTGTAAACAGGATTATGTGATGTGAAAGATTTCTGAATAAACTGGCGAATCATTGACTTTGAAGTCCTTGATCTTGAACTGTTGTGTGAACTCCGTGCAACCCTTCATGGCCGTTGATCTCTCATGAGAAGCCTCTACCCCAAGACTCACTTATACCTTCAATTGATTACGTACTCCATTTTCACATGTTATAAGTTGTATGTGACACTTGTGGTTCCACATTTGAATTCGAAAAACAAAGAGAAGTTCGTATGAACGCTGACACAAAATCAGGAAAAGAAATTTATGAAACGACCTCTACAAATGAATGACCTTACAGCCTGTATCTTTAACGAGCTTGTATCATTTGCATTATACATGATCATAAGCATAAACTCTACTAGAACAACGAGCACGGGACAAAAAATGACTAGCGGGTAACGTAGATCCTTGTTTGGTATTGCTACTTTGTGTAGGATAACATAAACTCTCAGTCGCCAATCGGTCAATTTACATAAAACAGCTGAATGGAGGTTTCTCTTCTTCTTTAAATTTGCCAACTCATAAAGGAGCTGAATGGAGAGATAGATCTATGTAGCGGAGCCAACATGGTTGGAATTGAGGTTTAGATGATGACGGTCACCAATCCAAAACTGATCCTGTTTGTATTGACACATCAATTTCCATGCTAGGATCAGTCCCAGATTGACAAATCCAAACTTTCAGGTCAGCCTAGGCCAGGTGCATCAATTGACACCCTTATAATGTCCAGCTGGTTCCTCAAAGTAAATGGCAAAGCAAACTGGAGGATCAATTTCCATGCTAGGACCAGTCCCGGATTGACAAATCCAAACTTTCAGGTCAGCCTAGGCCAGGTGCATCAATTGACACCTTTATAATGTCCAGCTGGTTCCTCAAAGTAAATGGCAAAGCAAACCTAGGCCAGGTGCATCAATTGACACCCTTATAATGTCCAGCTGGTTCCTCAAAGTAAATGGCAAAGCAAACTGGAGGATCAATTTCCATGCTAGGATCAGTCCCTGATTGACAAATCCAAACTTTCAGGTCAGCCGAGGCCAGGTGCATCAATTGACACACCTTTATAATGCCCAGCTGGTTCCTCAAAGTAAATGGCAAAGCAAACTGGAGGATCAATTTCCATGCTAGGATCAGTCCCAGATTGACAAATCCAAACTTTCAGGTCAGCCTAGGCCAGGTGCATCAATTGACACCCTTATAATGTCCAGCTGGTTCCTCAAAGTAAATGGCAAAGCAAACTGGAGGTGTAAGAGTCTAGTGGAAGGCTCGTTGGTAAAGGAATTATTAATTTCAATAGGTCAAGATCGTGGGAGGAAATAAAGTTAGAGGGAATTTGTCCTATTAAGGGAGAGATGAAATGGGTCTCTGTGATGTAAGAAATTGAAAGAAAAACGTTTCTTCTTGAAGTTCAGGCACAACCTTAAATAGCCCTTATAATGCTTTATTCAATATGCTTGACCACGGAAAATTGTTCTGATTAGATAACTAGCATGTCATTTACAAATAAAGACTGATTTTGTTTTGTGCTATTTAAAATATCCTTCTATACCTTATATCTTCTGTGTTGTAGTCTTAATCTCTATTCATTGTGTTTTTCTGCATCATGGTTCTAGTAAGTATCTATTCCATGCCTTGCTTCATCCCAGCCATGTAATTAGTAACTTCCTTTCAGCTAATAATGGAATTACTGTAAGGATCATTGATGATAAAGTGCGTTAGCTACCTAAAATGATTAATGCTCACTGTATGACATGTTAAAATATGCTAACACCCTGTTTGTATTGCACCCATTGTTGCCTAAATATTCAATAAAAAGATATTTACTTATTTTACTTCCCTTTCAGCTTTTAGAGACTGTGATAAAGAATTGTGGAGACATTGTTCATATGCATGTTGCAGAGAGGAATGTTCTCCATCAAATGGTGAAGATAGTGAAAAAGAAGGTCATATCATAAGAACACATCTTGAGTCATATACTTATTAACTGCCAAAGCTTTATACATTATCTTATGAAGTGGTGGTATGTATGTCTTAACTGGTAATTGTTTCCTGTAGCCTGACTTCCGTGTCAAGGAAAAGATACTTGCTCTCATAGACACTTGGCAAGAAGCATTCGGTGGACCAAGGGCAAGATATCCTCAATACTATGCGGCATATCAAGAACTGCTGGTGAGCTTATCAGCATTTAACTGCATTGTTTAGACCATAGAAAGGGCAGACGATGGTGGTGACACAATTCCCTCTATTTCTCCCTTCTGAGATTAGAGGCAAGATTTTGAGGGACAGTAGACAGATACCTTACATTAGGTTATACTGGGGCAAAGATAGTTGATGACTTTCTTTCTTCTCTTTTTTGTTGGTGGTGTATAGGGGGGCTTCTCTTCCTTGTCTCGATTTTCTTGCTCGCCTTGGGTTTGACGTCTGTAGGCACAATAGGGTGACGGAGGTGTCTCAGGTTGGGGAAACTGATGTAACTTTCTTTTTGTTTGCCGGTGCCTGTATGGGGAGGACGGGGTGAATCTATTCACCTCCCGGCTTTAATTAAAGAAAAAGACTATCTCATTGAGTTACTACCCTTCTTAACTTAAAAAAATTAAGGCTTTGGTGGGATCAAAAATCTAATAAACACAAACTATCCGTACAAGTTATGATATGCTTCCAATTTAGCTAAATTACATCCGGAAACCCGTCTGTTAGCTAATTTAAACTGAAAAATATTTTGACTGAGTTTTAGGTTAGGGCCTAAGATATTAAGATTTGTTTCCTTTAATGCATATTTTTGTTTTACTGTATCAATTCTTGGCAATCTTACAAAGTTTTACGTTCAAAACCTATTGAGTGTCTAGTGTTGATAAATTAATCCAGGGGTACAAAAAGAAATAACTGCAAAACCTAACATATATTCTCTAGTCAATTAGCAGAAAGATAGACGGTAATCGATGCCAATCTGATTCTCAAATCAAACCTTCTCTGTAACCAGCACGCTGGAGCTGTATTTCCTCAGAGGCCTGAACGTTCTGCAGGGGTGTCCGGCTCTTCACAGTCTCGTCAGGATCCAGGCTTTTCACAGGAACCAGCTGGTCCTGCTGCTGAATCTGATTTTCCTGTTATGAGGTAAATAACTTATTTCTGTTTAATATTTTGGTACTAGATATATTTCTTTACTTTGATGGGCATGGTGCGACATTTTTTTGACTAACAGCCCAAATTTTAATGGTTGTTTATGGAGTGAATCACTATATATTTGCTATTTAATTTTGCATCTACAACAAGTATATATTAGTATACTTGTGGAGTTTTGTTCTTAGGATTCATACTAAAGTCATTATATGATTATATAAATACTTATGGGCTTTTTATTTCATTCACACAAGATCTCTGAACACTTCTAAAAGCTAAGCCAGTTATAATGGCATTACTAACTAAACTACCTTCACATCTAGGGATATGGATGAAGGGGATATTGTTCACACTCTTGAGGCCATATGTGTGGCTATGGATGGAAGTCCCAACGAGGAAGAATTCCCCCTAGGGCTCTACCAAAGCTTGACGTGAGGGGGATATGTAAATTAAGGGCGAGAATAATGCCTTAGTGATACAAACAACAACACTAATTAGAAAATTCTGTAATATATGAATCCTATTAGGAATCCGAGATGGAAGCACATTTTTTGAATGTAATATTATACAAAATATAAAATCAAGTTGGTTTCTTTGAAGCACAAATGGGCAATGATGGGGAACCGATTCCCTAAAAGCTAACATTTCAATGACAAATGTTTGCCAGGACCAAGGTTGTCTAGGCGGTGCCCTGTAGGATAGGAGCACCTAGCTACCTAGGTGCCAAAGCTACACACTAATTGGCATATATATACATATATGTATGTGTATGTATATATATGTGTGTGTATATATATATACATATATATATGTGTGTGTGTGTGTGTCTCTCTCTCTCTATGTATATATATAGAGATAGAGTCAGGTTAGAATACACTCGAGCGTACAGATTGCACAGTACACTCAAGTTGTGTTTGCATATCAATACTATTTTTTTGCAAAATGTAAACCATTGATCTTCATTGTCATACTATAATTAGGATATGTACAATTTTTGAGCCCATTTGGATGAGTGTAAGTCACTCATCCGAGGGCAACAAAATCAACACACAAAACTAATTTGAAATGCATTATTTTGTGGTCTTTATAACATGACCTATAAATGTCCAAATGGGCTCAAATTTTATATATGAGCTATTCACAAGATGTATAAGAAAATCAAAAGATTAGATTTAAAAAAGAATATTGCATCACTACTAACTACTTGAGTGTATTATGCTCCGAATACACTCGAGTGTATTCTAGCCCGACTCTCTCTCTCTCTCTCTATCTCTCTCTCTCTATATATATATATATATATATACATATATATATATTTATATATATAGTCAAGCTAGAATACACTCGAGTGCATAGATCACACCGTACAACCCAATGGTGTTTGCCTATCTAGACCATCTTTTTGTAAAATCCGAACCATTGATCTTCATTGTCATAATAATAGGCCACATACAAACTTTTAGCCCATTTGGATGAGTATAAGTCACTCATCCAAAGACGACAAAATCGACACACAAAATTAATTTGAAATGCATCAATTTTGCTCTCTTTATATGCATGACCTATAAGTGTCCGAATGAGCTCAATTTTATACATAACCTATTTATAAGTTGTTTAAGAGGATCAACGGTTTAGATTCTAAAAAAACGTTACATCATGGAAAACCATTGAGGTGTGTAGTATCATCTATACACTCCAGAGTATTCCAACCTGAATATATGTATGCGTTGATAATTTTTATCAATATTGGTGTTCACTAAGCTTAATCAATCCTAGGATACCAAACCACACCTCATACCTATATTAGACTTGACTTGACCTAAATTAGACCTAAATAAAACTTATCTTGCCATACTATATTCTAAATTAGATTTGATTACTAACTAGCTCTACTTTGCTCTAATATGACCTAATGAGAAAAAGCGTGACTACATTTTCTAAGTTAGGCCTTTTTGGAGCAAAAAGGAGCTAATTTATCCAATCAAGCCTAAGTTATACCTAATCTGACCGAAACATACCTAACATGAACTAGTTCAGACCTCATTTTACCTAATTTATCTAGAGCTGTAAATGGGTAGGTTAGGTTGGGGTAAAGGCTTACCCATACCCTTACCCACGTCAAAGATGCGGGTAACAGGTAGGGTGTCAGAGAGTAAGTAGAAGGCAAATCGATATATCCTGCTCCTATATATAGAAAAATAGGGAAGTGTACAGACTAAAAGTAAACACAAATGGGCCAAGACGTACTTGGGCCCATAATACAAAGGAACTAAATAACATAAGTAAATAAACTCTCTAACACTCCCCCTCAGCTTGCAAATCGAGAAGCAGACTAAAAACAAAGACAAAATAAAAAAGTAAAGATTAACCAATCCTGTATAAGAATTTTTCTCCCCCTCAATATTACAATAAAGTGCTCAAATACTCAAACACTCCCGCTCAAGTAGATACTCCATAACAGGCAAGCAGGTCGCAAAAGCTTCTCGATCATAATGGCTTTATCTGGAGTAGAAGTAAGCAGCAAAGCATCATGGTTGAAATTTCGCCAATTATTTCCACACCGATGGCAATCAAGTATTGAAACACACTAACCATTGATTTTTTTTATAATTTTTGATGTACTATATGTTAACATATATATTTTATGTTATTTATTTTGTGCTCTTTATATCTTGTCTTTTATCCCATATTGGTAAAGTGTATTTTCGCTGACTCCTATGGTATATAGGGAGGGGGTCTATGCTTGTATTCATTATTTCATTATTAGAATCCTCTTATTATTTCACACTGTATCAGAGTGGTTTGATCCCCATTAAGCCTCTCTACCCTAATGTCCCTTCCATCTAGCCGCCTCCCACCCTTTCTCCTTCCCCCTTTCTCACCACCAGCCTGCTGCCCAACCTCTCCCTACTTCTCCCTCCACCTACAACCCCCACATGTTGTCCCTACTTCTCTCCGTCCCTGCCCGCCGCCCTTAACTTTCCGCATGCCGTCCCTCCTCTTCCCACAGATCCCACTGCTCCCACCCACCCCACCTGCACACTTGTCGGCGCTATCCCTCAAAGCCATCCATCCCTGCCACCACCCTCCAGCCTCCAGCCACCCATCCCTACTAATCCTTACCTCCAACCACCCCGCCGCCAAGACACCCTGCTTCATGCCGCCAAGTGACCACTCGCCGCCGCCAAGCCCCCTGCTAGCCACTCCAGCGACAATAATTTTAAGTCATTGCCCACTACCATATCCATTCCCCCCGCTACATCCACCATCAGCCCCCCCCACATCCTCCCTCTACCAACCTTTTTTTTTCTTCCCTTTGATCCTACTTTGATTTACAAAGTTCAGGATGTTCCTGGTATAGTACAACCTTAACACGGTTCAACTTAATTGTTTGGGAGGGACTTGTTCCCTCCCATCAACCTTGGTCACATGTCGGTCTAACTTGACGATGTGGAGTTGGTTGTTTAATTAAAATTCTTAATGCCCATGTTTTGGGTTTTTGAACTCTGCTGCTATTATCCGACGTGATGCTTCACGCCCCTCTGAACTGAACTATTTCTCTACCACATCTTTCTATAACTTGTATGGTTTAACAAAGAACTCGATTCCGACATGACCTCTAATGATAACTTAAGAACTCTGTGTTACCAAAGTAAAATTAGATGGTTCTAACCATGGAACAGGACTTCGACTTCGAGCCGACTTTGACAGGTGTGGACATGGAAGTTTGTGGAAATGTGGAGGAAATGTCGAGGTTTTTTACAACCAAACTTCGACGCAACTTCAACAAAAATTAAGCTAAAATAGTCATTTTGTGATGAAAATCGACAGATGTCATTAAATCTAACTAAAAAACACAATATATATGTTTACATATAGCCATCCATATAGGTTTACATATGTAGATAAGTACACAATTACATATAGTCGTCTCTGAACTATAGAGTTCTTCCATATATAAAGTTCGTGACACTAAACAAACTACATAAAAATGGTGTAAATCTATGGTAGATTTAGCAGAGAGGGGGTCGGTCTATTACTATTAGCTTGGAATAGTAAAAAATAATATCAAAATCATCTTACCTCAAACTCCAACACTTTTTCCCCCTCACACAACAAACTCCACAAAACACCAAAAAAATGTCGCCAACTTCGACGACTTCGACAGATGTCGAGGACATTGTGGAATTTTTGAATGGACTTGGGTCAACTTCGTCGACATATGGGGAAATGTCGACAACTTTGACGAAATGTCAAGGATATTGTGGAATAAGGATGTTTACGTGGATTCGACATCGCAAACCGTCGACACAGACATTATCGGTGAAATTTCACCCCATGTCGAGGACATTTAGTACCATAGTTCTAACTACCATATATGGTCAACTTCTTTTCAGTTGTATGTCAAGGCCTAAGGTTGGTACTCTCACCTTATTACTAAAGCACCTATCGCTCCTATTGAGAATGCTGATGAGAAAACTAAACAGTCCTATGACTTGTGGGTCAAGGATGACTCGGGGGTGATGTCAACAATGCATAACCAAAAATAAGTCAATATTTGTTAAGATAGCGAACGACTAAAGCCATGTGGGATCATTTATTTCATATTTACTCACATCAACAAAATCCTGAAAAGTTGAAATCAATAAAAATCTCGCTAAGAAGAATTCTCTAATGGTAACTCAGTTGAGGATTACTATACTAAATGTTATGCTCTTAGGGATGAATTTAAAGTGTACCATTTCCTGACTTCTGACGTCACTAAAATCCAAAGACAGTGAAATGAACTGCAACTGCTACAGTTCCTCGCTGGACTACCTGCTTCCTTTGTAGGAGTCGTGGATCGGATCTTGTCCAATGATCCTCTACCGAAACGGCAAGATGTCCTAAAATGGGTCCAACACCTACCGTTTGTTTCTTCTTCTTCTGCTAGTTCCTCTGAGGCGTCGGCTCTAGCAGTACGCTTTGGTGACCATGATAGAGACCGTGGTCGTGGTAGAGGATGTGGTTGTTTTGGACCATCTGATCCTGGATGTGGCCAACCCCCTTTTGGATTGGGACGTAGTCAACCCTCCATCGGACTTGGTAACGGTCCTCCTAGATCCCGTCATTGTAACTTTTGTGGGTGAAATAATCATAGTGACGACCTTTGCTGGGTGAAACATGGTTACTTCAACACATGGGTTAATCAGATGTATATTGAGTACACCGAGGAAGAACCGACCCAAACTTCCACTACTTTTGCGGACTGGTTTGAGCCGAATTTAAAAAACTGTTCCAAGAAAGACTCCTGGATCTGACATTGACTCCGTGCCGTGATGGTTATTTTGCTTTTAACATCATCAACTCCTTATGCTATATAAACGGGCCATCGACTCTGGTGCTTCTACTTATATTTTTGGCAATTCTAAATTTTTTTCTAGTATGATTACTTCTACTATTCCACCTATGACTGTTGCTGATGGCACTCAAGCCCAGTAGATGGGTTTGTTAATATTCGAACTACGAACAATTTTTTGCTCAGATTTGCATTATATGTTCCTTGCTTTCCTCTGAATCTTCTTTCAGTTAGTAAAACAATCAAACAACTTCAGTGTTCTATTACGTTTGACCCTGATGGATGTCTCTCAGGATCTCTGCACGAGGATGAAGAATGGTTCGGGCCATGAGGGACCGAACGACTTATACTATCTTGTTGCTCCACTAACTGTTGCACTACTATTTTCAGCTGTTTCGGGACTTCAGTGACACTACAAATTAGGACATCCATCAACACGAAAGCTCAAGCATTTAATTCCTTCTTTATCTGAAACTGTGTTTAAAAGTGAGGCTTGCCAAATAAGAAGCAAATTTGATGTGTTTTTCCCAAGAAAATGACCATGTCCTCAAAATCTTTTTTTGATATTGTCCATGCTAATATATAGGGACCCTACTTAGTCACAAGTGTAATTGGATTCCGTAACTTTATAACATTTATCGATGATTACTCTCAAGCTACTTGGTTGTTTTTACTTAAAGACAGGGACACATGTTCTTGATACTATTACAACCAGGGGCGGAGCCAGGATTTGAGCATTGGGGGGGCCAGATAAGTCTTATGCATAGATTTATATATGAAGTTGTTAGGCTTAAAACACTTTTTTAGACCGCATTGTATAGTTTAACATAATTTCTTTATAAACAACTCTATATTGTATCACACTTTCCTTACTGTTAACTATTAAGTTGGATTCAATAAATAGACTGTTTACGTATTGAGAGAAAAAAAAATTGTGTCCATGATAATTTGAACCTGAGATCCTTAGCTCAAGTAACAAAGAGCATCCCAATGCACCACAATTGCTGAATATGTTGTAATATTACAACTTATCTATATAAATATGTATCTCGCTGTTCATGAATTGAGGGAAAAAAACAAGATAACACGAATGGGGATTGGAACCAGCGATACCAATCTGAAGGGAGTCGCTCACACCACTGCGGCATGAGCAGGTTGATGTGCAAATGCACTACAAATGCTATATATCTAGTATAAATATGCATCTCACCGTTCAACAATTGAGAATAAAAATAGAGCCGCGCTAGTGGGGATTCGAACTAGCGATTCCAAAGTTAAGGGTACAACTCTTATACCACCGCGCTATGCGCACGTTGATGTCCTATAGGCATTGACATTTTATTTATTATTACATATGTCTATAAATGTATACATATCAAGGAAGCATGGACACGTTTCTAGACAAGGACACGAACGCGGGACACACCAATTTTTTAAAATATAGGACACGGACACGGCTCTAGATGAGGGGGATTTTTTTAAAATATATGCAAATGTGTATAATGTATGTATTTATATGTGTATATGTATGTATTTCTATATGTATGCATCCAAATTTATTGAAAATTATCTAGAATTATATATTGGTATGTATAATAGTATATGAATTTGAAGTATGCATGTGTTTCTGTGCAGTAGAAACAATATGAAGTAGATACCTAACTGTTGCATTACTTTCAGTAGATATAGCAGAATTTCAAAATAAATAATTGATGGCGTGGTTGTATACAAATATGAAATCGCTTGTGTTTGTGTAGTAGAAATAATATGAAGTATCCACCTAGCTGTTGGATTACTTCCAATAGCAAAATTTCAGATATAGTAAATGAGTTTGCATTACTCAATCAATCAATTTATTAGATCGAAATGCAATTTATGATAGCTAGTTGATCTTGGACTTTACACATTGAATCTTTCTAAGAAATTTTATATGCAATTCAAGTTAGAATACAGCTTCGTGTAACATTTTCTCAATGATAAGTGTAGTTGAATAGCATCTGTATATCCAGAATATACTCAGAAATAGGCTGCTGCAGCTACACAGATGTGTCCAAGAAGTGTCCTGGCCGTATCCATGAAGTGTCCGGGCTGCAAAATGGACCAAGATGGACAGGACACACCCTGGCAGTGTCCAAAGCGTTTTGAGCCGTGTTCGGGAAGTGTCCGTGTCCAAAACGTGTCCGACACGGACACGGGGGCTGTATAGAAGTGTCCGTGCTTCCTAGATACATACATGTATATATATAATTTTTTTTCTATTTTCTTGGGGGGGGCCAAGGCCCCTGCTTGCCCCCTGGCTCCGCCCTTGATTACAACCTTCTTTGCTGAAATTAAGATTCAATTCAATAAGCCCATCAAAATTTTTTCGAACAGACAATGCCCTGGAAGTCATGGAACTGTATGTTAGTCTTTTGTAAAAGCCTTGGCGCCATTCGTCAAACTTCTTGTTCGTACACTCCTCAACAGAATGGTGTTGCCGAGCTTAAGAATCACTGTCTCCTTGAAATCGCTAGAATTTATATGTTTCACTATCATGTCCCTAAACCTTTTTGGACTGCTGCTGTCTCCACTGCCTATTTTTTGATAGATAGTATGCCCTCTTTTGTCTTATACAACCAAGTCCCATATAGTATTTTGTACCACGGAGCTCCCGTATTTTCTGTGCCACCAAGAATTTTTGTAGTACCTATTTTGTACAAAATCTTCAGACCGGTTTAACAAATCTTGATTAGAGATCTACAAAGTGTATCTTCTAGGGGTACTCCATGACTCAAACGGGTACAAATGTTATGACCCGAGTGCTAATAAATGGTTTGTGAGTGCAGTTGCTTTTTTTGAAGATACACTGTATTTTTCTACTATGGGTTCGACTCTATCTACGGATCTGTTGGTTGACAGCCCTCTCCTTGTTCTTGTTGAGCCGGACGATCCAAATCTGTTGTCCCTACTCCTGATGTTCCTCTCAAAGTTTACCAAAGACGTCGCAAGACTACAACTCCCTCTATGGCCCCTCCCTCAACCAATCCCTCATCTTCACCAGTAAATCAAGACACCAATTAGGCACAGTTTGACTAGGATACTCTTATTAGCATAAGGAAAGGGCTACACTCTTGTACTTTACATCTTATAAGCAATTTCTGTTCTGATGCTAATCTTGGTTCAAGCTTTGCACATTTTACTGCTGCTGTTCCCACTATTTGTGTTCTTAAAACTGCGGTAGGAGCCCTGACGCATCCTGACCGGTGTCATGCCATGGAAGTGAAAATGGAGGCTCTACATACACAACATACATGGGACTTGGTGGATGCTCTTGATCGTGTTTCTCATGTAGGCTGTCGTTGGATCTTTACTGTGGTATATCAACTTGATGGCACGGTTGAACGCCTTAAGGCTCGTCTTGTTGCTAAGGGCTATACACAGACTTATGGCGTGGACTATTAGACTTTTTCACCCGTTGCTGACTTAACTCTATTCATGTTCTTATTTTCTATTGCTGTCAACAAGAGTTGGCCTCTATTTCAACTTGACGTCAAAATGTTTTCTTATATGGTGATCTGCAGGAGGAAGTGTATATGGAGCAACCTGCCGGATTTGTTGCTGATGAGGAGTATTCTAAACAATGAATTGAAACTCAGCCTCAGCGGCAGCTTAAGCGGCCCAACACTCCAGGCCCTCAATTTTGCCCAAAATTGCCAGTTAGACGGATTGCCTTAAATTGCCCTCTTAATCCCGATTTTTTCGATTAATCGGTCACTTAGAGAGGATACAATTTGCCTGCTTAATGCCTGATTTTCCCGATTAATCGACCGCTTAGAGGGGATAAAATCGCATGTTTTATCCCTTTTTTGGAAAAACGCCCAGTTGGGCCCCAAAATGGCTCATAATATACTGAATTTGTTCCTAATCAACTTCTATACCTATCTATATGTATGCTAAAGTCTGTAAATCGAGGTATAATGCTTATATAGTTATATCCCTAGTTGTATATGGTTATGTATGTCATTATTTGTTGTTTGCATACTCTGCATCTTATACAAGTTTGTATTTTGTTTTTGTGTGAAACTTTTTTATAATGGGTATGCTCTGAAGTACTGTGTAACTATGCTTATGTCAGTCAATCACCTACTATTTTACTTGAACTGGATTAAACACTAATCTACTTCTGATTTAGATGATCTGAATAATTTTGTAACCTGTATCTACTGATATAAGTCTGTTGTTTAATTTTGAGCTATGTAAACATACAATAAGTCTAGTTTAATGTCTTAAATTTATGTAATTTATTTGTATTTGTTCAGTCATTATTTTATAGTTGTGTTATAATCTATTTGAGTGTTTTATATTATTTTGTAGCTGTTTGAATATATATAAAAGCACCTAAAATATATTGTTTATATACGTATATGTGTAATTTTGTATAGAAGTATATAGAAAACTAAAACTTTTTTCTTCTTTCAAAAATCACCCGCTTACTGCTTAATCAGTTATAAGATGCTGTCGGCACGCTTACCGTTTAATGTTTTTAAAACATTGGTTCTGAAGTATGCCGTCTTAAGACAGCCATTTATGGACGAAAATAGAGCCCAAGAGTGTAGTTTGAATAGACATGGCAGAAAAAACCGATTCGACCCAATCCGATCTGAAATCGATTCAATCCGAGCACAATCAACGGATTGTGCAGATTTTACAGTCGCCAAGGATCAGGCCCACGAATCATACGTAGGCATGGCAGAAAAAATCGAACCTACTCGATCCTATCCGATCCGCAAAGGAAGAATGGGTTGGATTTTTTCGCTATAATCAATGAAAAGATATGCCTGCTTTCGTTAATGTTTTGAATGCTTACAGATCAGTTCGGATTTTTACGGGTTAGATTGGAATTTTACGGATCGGGTCCATGTGGGTTTTCTTAATTGTGGATTTTTCGGGCATGGATCAGATGTGGGACGATGACATCAACCTTTTTGGGAGTGACCATCAGGGTATTGATGATACCAAGGAATACTTAAGAAATCACTTTATTACTAAATATCTAGGGCAACTACACTATTTTTTGGGGATTGAAGTGTCACATTCTTCTTCTAAAGTATGCCTATCTCAATGGTAAGTATGTCCTTGATCTACTATAGGAAACTGGCCTGATGGGGGCCAAGCCATTCCGCATACCTCTGGATCCCAATACTAATTGGGATGATGATTCTTCTCCTTATCCTAACAACAAGCAATATTGAAGACTTGTAGGAAAGCTCATTTATTTGTCTGTTACACAAGCATATATTACATCAGTTGTTGGACTTTTCAACATGTATCTTGATAAACCTCGACAATGTTATTGGCATGATGTGTGCCACATTCTCAAATACTTAAAAATCTCTCATGGAAAGGGTCTTCTATGCAAAAGAATGGGCACTGTAAGATTTTCGGATTCTGGCTCTAACTATGCCGACAGTAGGATTGATCGTAAAATTACTTCAGGTTACTGCACCTTTTTAGGTGCTAACGTTGTCACCTGGAGAAGTAAGAAGTAAACTGCTGTGTTAGATCCAGTGCTGAGTATCGAGCCATGGCTCATAATACCTGCGAGCTGATGTGGGTTCAAGGTTTATTAAAAGATTTTGGGGTCCGTGATTCTGAGCCCATACCTATGTATTGTGATAATAAGGTCTCTATCTTCATTGTATCCCACATTTCATGAGCGCACCAAGCATATTGAGGCTGACTATTACTTAGTCATGGAGTCTATTTTATCTAGGTGTACATCTACTCCATACAAGCATGAAGTAAGAAGTAAACTGTTGTGTTAGATCCAGTGCTGAGTATCGAGCCATGGCTCATAATACCTGCGAGCTGATGTGGGTTCAAGGTTTATTAAAAGATTTTGGGGTCCGTGATTCTGAGCCCATACCTATGTATTGTGATAATAAGGTCTCTATCTTCATTGCATCCCACATTTCATGAGCGCACCAAGCATATTGAGGCTGACTATTACTTAGTCATGGAGTCTATTTTATCTAGGCATACATCTACTCCATACATCATGACTGAGGATCAACTTGCTGACATCTTTTTGCAAAACCACTGCCAAAGACAAGATTCATCTTTGTGGTGGACAAGTTGGGCATGCATGATAGCTCTGGAATAATAGAAGACGGCTACTTGTTATCTTGAAAAGAGAAAACCCTGCCCTATAAATAGGAGAACAAGGAAGCATACAAGACACAACCTAACCCTAACGGGCCAAGACATACTTGGGCCCATATCACAAAACACTTAATAACATAAATAAACAGACTCTCTAATACTCCCCCTCAAGCTGAAGGTGGGAGAATCCTAAATCAGCTTGCAAACAGAGAGTTGGACTAAAAATAAAGAAACAGAATAAAAGGACAAACCAAGCTCATACAAGAATTTTCTCCCCCTCAATATTACAATTAAGCACTCAAACACTCAAATACTCCCCCTCAAGTAGGTAACCCAAGGTCAAATTTGAAGCATGTCGTAGGTGCACGTTGCAAATAGGTAGCAGAAGCTTCTTGATAAGAAAGGATGCATCATCGGGAGTAGTAGTAAACAACAACAAGATCATCTGGAGCAGACGTAAGTATGAAAGCAACATGGTCTTCATCTCAGTCGCTAACGTCGCAACCCAGAGTGTTGGGTCACAGCAGCAGTAGAAGTCAATGTGCGAAACAGAGCACGGACGGGCCAGAGAGTGCTGGCACACAAAAGTAGAAAGTCGACGTGCAAACAAGGCACAGACAAAAAAAGGTCAACATCTCTGGAATATCAACACTAAGTGCTACTCCTCAACACGCGAAGCAACTTGCAATTGACACCGGACTATCTCTGGAATATCAGCAGAAAATTGCTTGGAACTCGGATGAGGCCTCATCTGTTAGTTCCTGTGATATTGACCCGGAGGTGCTCGATGACTTCAGTGTTAACAAAGTCGTCAAGGCAAAGAAAAAGAAGAAGAAGCATAAAGAAGCTGGAAGCGAGGATCTTCCCCCTAACTGAGCAGTTTCTTTAAAGCTTGGACGGTCCAGAACAGGGTTTTATTCGCGATACTATGGTTCCCTTGCAGGTGTTTGACTCTGGGTCTGTGTGGCTGTTTGGGTCTTACTGTATGATCTATTTTTGTGGGTGTTATGATTGCAACAGTTCTAAGGTTCGATCTACCAGCTACAGTTATCCATTTGATGACCTCTGTTAGTGTTCCTTGGTATGGTGCTGGGAATCGTGAGTTTTGGTCTGTTGGATGAAGTTTAGGACCAGTGGCAGTGCTTCTTTTCTTCAAGGAAGAAGGTCGGAGTGGCAGGCTTACCTTCTTCATTTGGGTTTTTCAGTCATCCAGTTGAGTTCTGACCGGGAGTTGAGATCAGGGAGGTCTCTTATTACTTGTTTGGTTGATGAGCTGGTGGTTCTAAAGACTTCTTTGTGGGTATGCGTTATTGAGTCTGTATGTTTCCCCTCATCTTCTAAACGTGTGGTTTAGCCGATCTGTATTAATTCTGGTCTCTTCTTAGCTGGAGTTTCTTCTTTTTTATTTTTGATCCCTGTCTTTGCGCCCTTGCGTGGGACTGTCGGGGATCGTGCTTTTCCCCTCGGGGCACTATTTGTACCCAAAGTTTTTGGTTCTATAGTAACAGGATTTTGCGCGACCAAAAAAAAAGGTCAACATGCACAAAGCATGGATAAGCCAGAGAGTGCTGGTGCACAGGTGGTCAAAGTCCCAAAGGGTGTTGGGTCACAACAGTCAACGTGCAAATAAAGAGCGGACAAATAGAGAGTCAACGTGCCAAAACACGGGCATGCCAGAGAGTGCTGGCGCACAACATCAAAGTAGATGATGTAGCCGGGTAGAAGACCATCTTGAAAAAGCAAGCATTATATATGAATCTTCAGATAATAAGCTCTCCAAGAAGCATATAGCAGTAGAAGACTTTTCAGATGCAAATATCAATTGTAGAAGTCCACAAGCTCTTCAAAGTGCATAAAGATACATAAATATATATCAAGCAACATAAATTAATTTTCCTCTCCATCTCTCTTCTATTTCTCCCCCTCACACCAACCACGGAAAGAACCAAGAGTGGTTGGGGTGGAAAATTGTAAGCAATACCAGAGAAAATTCATGTAGGTAGAAAAAAAAGGAACTCCCATACACAAATTGCAGTACTAGCAACGTGCTGCCTTGCTTATTTTAGAGAAAAATCACCGTTGTTGCTTAGCTATATGTATGGCTCTAGATTTAATTTGAAGCCAGAAAAAAATCAGCAAGAGAAAAATCCCTTTTCCATTTTGCAAACACCACCATCCCGTTAAGTAATCAGCAAGCATTGAGACCATAATGAGTATGATAACAGCAGGACGAACGGGGGTGGCTGGAATAAGACGGCTGCCAACTATTATTGACCAAAATAAAATTGCCTTTGTGTAGACATATTCTGATCACTCCTTTAAGGAATTCACAACGCAGTGGCTGCTCTCCTTTAGACAATTAATGGCATAGACAATCAGTGAACAGAGATGGCAACAGAGGCACACACCACAACACACAGGTTAGCGGCGAGTAAGGGAACGAAAGCTGCTGTATCGTCGGCTTGATAGTCAGGGGAATGGATTGGCAGGGAGGAGTATGTGGTTGCACTGGGTTTTGCTGCAGGTTGCAGGGTGTGTGACGGCTGATTGCTAGGGTGGGGTGAGATTACGGGATCATGGAGGATGGGTGACGGCTATGACAGAAAGGGGGTGGATATTGGCAAAAAAAATAGGAAGCAGGGCACAGGTGGTCAAGGTTTTACGGTAGCGGGTGCTACTTGTCGGGAATAGAAAAAAAAAGTAGGCTTTTTGGAAATATCAATGCCAAGACAGTGATTTGGGCGTCGTAAGCGCGAGCCACATCCTCCGCCAACTCGAAGGTGCCAAGCCATGCACGTTGTTTCTTCAAAGGGTCCCTGATCTCAACGACGAACTGGTTTCACGTCGTAAGCATAAGATTATATTCTGCTGGTCTGTTTGGGGTGTCTTGAGGTTCCAATGGAGGGGGTTTTATAGGAGTAGTATTACAGATCGCACACAAGAGGCAACAAGGTTTACGATTCGGAAACTTTGCGGTAGGGAGATAGAAAAGACTCTGAGTGGAGTAGAGACTGGGCGGTGGAAAAAGGAAGGTGGCTGGATAGATTTGTTTGCTCCCCGGTAGAAGAGATGCGCCCAGCGGGCAGCCAAGCCAAAGAACGGCGGCCGCTCGCAGTCGAAAGAAAACCTTTTTGTGTCCTCTTAGGTTTAGGATTGGATCACTGCTCTGATACCATCTGGAATAATAGAAGACGGCTACTTGTTATCTTGAAAAGAGAAAACCCTACCCTATAAATAGGAGAACAGGGAAGCATTCAGGACACAACCTAACCCTAACGGGTCAAGACATACTTGGGCCCATATTACAAAACACTTAATAACATAAATAAACAAACTCTCTAATAGGCCCATACTTATGTATTGTGATAATAAGGTCTCTATCTTAATTGCATCCCACATTTCATGAGCGCACCAAGTAGGGCTGAGCATCGGTCCAGAACCGGACCGGACCGGACCGCGGACCGAATTTGAACAAATATATGGACCGCAGACCGAACCGTTTCGAGGTAGGACCGGACCGGGACCGGACCGTTTTGTGTTAGGACCGGACCGGACCGTTTGGACCGTAATTAGCCTTTTTTACATGTTTTACAACTTATTTAATTATAAAAAGTTGATAATCTTAGTCACTTCTAACAATTATATAACTTTAGTATCAAACATTTATACTAGTAGTGATTATATATGTACTTTATTTGTAATTATTATAGAATACACCTTCAAATATACATGAATTTTATATAAAAGCCAATCTGCGGTCCGGACCGGACCGGACCGGTTTTGGACCGGACCGGACCGAAGACCGAACTCATCAAAATTCCCGGACCGCGGACCGGACCGAACACAAAATGGACCGGACCGAATTGAGCAGTCCGGTCCGGTTTTGCGGTCTTGACCATTATTTGCTCACCCCTAGTACCAAGCATATTGAGGCTGACTATTACTTTTTTTTTTTTGAAAGGAACTATTACTTAATCATGGAGTCTATTTTATCTAGGCGTATATCTACACCATACATCATGACTGAGGATCAGCTTGCTAACATCTTTTTGCAAAACCACTACCAAAGACAAGATTCATCTCTGTGGTGGACAAGTTGGGCATGCATGATAGCCATGCTCCAACTTGAGGGAGATTTTTAACACATTTATTTTTATGTTATTTATTTTGCCAGGGAGTCTATATCCTGGCGTATATCTATTGCATACATCAGGATTGAGGATCGACTTGCTGACATCTTTACGAAACCACTGCCAAAGACAAGATTCATCTCTATGGTGGACAAGCTGTGCATGCATGATAGCCATGCTCCAACTTGAGGGAGATTGTTAACATATTTATTTTATGTTATTTATTTGTGCTCTTTAGTATCTTTTCTTTTATCCCATATTGGTGAACACTGTTTTCACTGACTCCTATCCCATATTGGTGAACACTTTTTTCATGATCTCATCATTAGATTCCTCTTATTATTTCAAACTATGTACTACCTAGAGCATAATTTATTTGCAAAGTTTTGTGACTAAGTCTATATATTGTTCTTGCAAACTAAAATGATTTAATTCATTAGTTTCACCATTGAATTAACATCAAAATTCCCCATCAAAATCTTCATGCAACAATCCATGGTTCACTCATACATGAGGAGACCCCAGCCCCCACCTATCTAATATAAAATATTATTGCATATTTGAGAGTATCTACACTAGTAGATCATTCTGGTAAAATTTCATAAATAAATTCGTTAATTTTGACGTCAAAATGTCGGAAACGCGTATGTCAAAAATTCTGTGGAAATTTTGATATTTTTTTGTTTCTGTGGCCACAGAAATGGCATCAAAATCTGAAATTTTCTTCCTTGCTATTAATAGACAAGCATATCCAAATACATAACATTCAGTACATAACCATGCTATATACATTAACATTGGATCATGCAATATAAACATGCTAAAAACTCATTAACTAAAATGGCTAGAAGTTATTTCCCGACAACTAGAATTGTATATGATAAAATATATAACAAAATGAACAAAAATGTAATTATATATACTCCAATCAAGGAGTCAGGGACACGTTTTTAGACACGGACCCAGACATGGGACACGACAATTTTTAAAAGTATAGGACACGGACACGGTGTTGGATGGAGATTTTAATAAAAATATATACATATGTGTGTGTATAATGCATGTATGTATGTATTGGAATTACTTAGGAAAATATCTAAAAAATATTTACATATGTATTCAGAATGTATGTGAATATGAATGTGTGTTTTTTGTGTAGTATAACTATAAACAATATCAAGCACACATCAACATGCTGTTGCAGTTTTTATAGTAAACATAGTAGATTTTCAGACTGAATAAATGAGTACATGTAACTCATTTAGTCAATTTAGTAGACAAATGGTGATTTATGATAGCTAGTTCATCTTGAATTTTACATGTGGATTCTTTCAAAGACATTTTGCCTGCGTTTGGCACAGGACTGGGATTCTGGAATCTGGACTGGGTTAGTCAGGGTTAGTCTGGATTCCGGTGCTGGGGCAGTCAGGATGCAGTCTGATTTTGTTTGGCAACGCAGTCTGATTCTGGTCAGCTGGTTTGATTTCAGTCTGACTTCAGGCTGAATCTGTTTGGCTGGAAGTTTGATTCTGTTTGGCAGCGTAGTCAGTAACTGCTTATTCTGTCACGTTCTTGCATCCCTGTTTGAACAAGTACGCAGAATGTGTATTTGTGATGTCAGTTCAACCTATGTTTAGAATATATTAAAAATATATTTTATTTGTGTTGTTTGGGTGTTATTTGTATATTTATAATAGTGCAAATAAGATATGAAAATTCAAATTTTTACGTAGTGATTAAAAATTAACTGTCATGTTCTTGCATCACTGTTTGAACAAGTACGCTGATTGTGTATTTGTGATGTCACTTCAACCTAAGTTTAGAATATATTAGAAATATATTTTATTTGTGTTGTGTGGGTGTTATTTTGTATATTTATAATAGTGCAAATAAGATATGATAATTCTAATTTTTACGTAGTGATTAACAATTAACTGTCATGTTCTTGCATCACTGTTTGAACAAGTACGCAAAATGTGTATTTGTAATGTCACTTCAACCTAAGTTTAGAATATATTAAAAATATATTTTATTTGTGTTGTGTGGGTGTTCTTTTGTATATTTATAATAGTGCAAATAAGATATGATAATTCTAATTTTAACGTAGTGATTAAAAAGTAATGAAACGTTACTGTCGTCTGGAATGACTTTTGCATGTGGTATATATGTAATGTTGAACATAGTTAATTGTCGTCATGAGTGTGACAAATTACATTATCGTCAGTAACAATCAAGCTACATGAAATATGAAATTGGCAGTCAAGCTACATGAAATATGAAATTGCCCTAATATATTTTGTTCATAACATAAACAAATTACATTATCGTCAGTAAAAGCAACTGATAATAATCATATTGTCGTCATTAGTGAAACATAAACGATCACTGATAATAACATAATTGTTTACGGGTGATCTTCGTCAGGGGAGAATGACACTGGGCATGGTTCCTGCACCGGCTGCTTGTTTTGTTGTTTGATGTCGTCTTTTGGCCAATCAAACAATAATGGCAAATGAGGAACATGCTGACTGACTTTGCCCTTGAGGACTTTGCCCTTGACTTGATCATCGGTCCCGATTTTGCCCTCCTCGTTTGTGTAATTGCAACATGGTTTTGTGCATAAAAGGTTATCTTCAACATATTTATGAATTTTTTCCGGTGACATCAATAGTTTTTCAAATTTTGCCCTTGCCCTTGCCTTTGCACGCGATGTCGACATCTAAAATTAATAAAAACAAAGGTATGAACAAATAACATAATTCGTAAAGTAACTGTGGCAATAAGATAATAATGAAGTAGGAAATTTGATCGCATTATGGTAGCAACATATAATAATGTAACACATAAGTAGAGAATGTATATTGTTGCGACGCAAAAACACAACTACATTTAGCACAAATGTTACAAGTTCATTTGTTTATTTCAATCGTCAGTGCTAAAAAAAATCCCTGGTGGGTAAGTGCGACGCGTCGTCAAGAAGTTGCGTTCAATGCTTTGTTGCGCGGCCAATGTGGGGGAGGCAATAAATCTGCCAATATGAACATATTGTCTCTTACAAACTCTCTTTTGATGTATTGCCATCGCATTTGCAACTCAGGCAATGAAATGTAAGGGCCTCCTGTTATGTATAAGAACTGGTGCCATGCCTCCATCCAAGCCTGTGTAGAGTATACTCGATTTACACATCTACCCACTTGATATTGGGTTCTCATCAAACCCCTGAGAACCATATCAAGCTCGTGTGACCAGATAAAAGACGGTGTCGGCGGTTGGCCAGCCATATAACAGATTCTGTAAGTAATATATTTTTCAAAAGTAAGGGTGTATATCACAATTAATTGTATTATTTGGTTTGAGCTAACGTTAAGAAAAAAATCGAATAATAACATACATCATTAATAAAACACTCATCAACATGAAGAAAATTTTCATACCACTTAAAATGTAATATGACGTTTATAAAAGTGCCTAAATTAAACAAGTGTATGATGTTCATAACATCCATTGATAGTCATTCTAAACAGAGAAGACAATGTAAATGCATTTGCCATTCAACGTTATGGAGTCATTTGAGGTGAAGGGATGTCCAGAAGCAGACGACAATCTTCCTCCAGACTGGCAATGTTGCGTTCTAAAATCTCATGCTCATACTTTTTGTTAGAGTATAATTCATCGTAGTTGTAATGCATTTCAACGAAGTCCTTCATGTTCATCGCCTGACCCCACACTGACTTGCACTCAACAGTTAGTAACATAATCTCCGCTTTCAATGAATCAATTGTTGGCGGGAGATCGACTGCCCAATGGAAGTATCTGCATCGGTCTTTTCCCTAAAATGTAGTACGAGGTACAAGTTAATGGCAAAGAATGCGGAACCTCGACAAGGACAGTCTATTATTTATTGATGTACTATCACACCACACGAGTAGGGCATATGTAATACATTTCGCCCGACCTTTGACTCAGAATGGCAAAGTCATTTAACCCTGCATCCTCTGTGTTAAGCCGTAAGGCTGCATTTAGCCCACAATCACACCTCGAAACCTCAGATGGAATCATCGACATCTAATAAAACAAAATTGACGATTAATAGAAAAATATCGGGTTCATGACATAGTTTTCGAAGATAATATGAAGACCATTTGTTCAGGAGTAGCTAATTGTTGCAACAGACAAGTGGAGTTCATTTGGACATATCATAATATAGTATATCTATGACGTATTGTATCCATCTTCTTCTGATGAAGATTCATTATCGCTCGTAATTTGAAGTCGGTGGCGAAGATATCGGCACCTGTCACGCATACTTGAAATTTCTTCTTGTAACCTATCTGTGTCTGCTCTGGTTGAACAGACAAAGGCACAATGTTCTGACCAGAACTTGCGTTCACTACGTGCATATGCGAGTTGTGATACCATTGCATCCCTAATTGCAGTCAGCGTAGCCACTGTAGCTGGTACTTGCTGCGCGGGCAACCTCATATGGCATCTTGTTTGTACAAGACCCCTACCACATGTAAAATATGGCCTGTGGGGATTGTTGTCTTCAAACCGTCCATTTGCCGCATCTGTGGCATCCATGTACACTCGTACGGTGCACTGCAGACCACATGGGCACGACGACATGTCATTGTCCATTTTTAGACAGAAAACCTAATGAGACATAATTTCACATTGTTTATAAGTAGGCAAAATTGTAGTGAACAATACAGTTTGAGAACAAAAGTTGGCCGTTAGGTTACACAAAAAAGGGAGTAAGTGAAACATGTTGTAGAACATGTTTCAATGTCTGCAAGTTACAAAACAAATGTATAAATCACTGATTTGCCCACATAGAATTGGCAACAGTTTCGCGCAAGACATCTCCCTCTCTAGCATCGACCTGGCTTGTTTGTTGCAGAGAACTCAATTCGTTCGAGATGTCAGTGGTAGTATGAGGGTCATCTAAGTTTTCGTCCATCATAGGATCGCCATCATTTTGGCGCCGGATAAAATTGTGAATGATACAACAAGCCATTACAATCCGAGACTGAGACTGCACGGGAAAAGTTGCTCCTTTACGAAAGTAGGAAAACCTCTTCTTCAACACACCAAAGGCTCGCTCGACAACGTTACGTAGTTGAGCATGTCGGTGGTTGAACATTTCCTTTTTGCTTGTGTATGAGCCTCTGTTACCCCGATACTCTGCTATATGGTAAGCAACGTTTCGATATGGTGCAAGAAATTGCCTGGTGTTGGCGTACCCTGCATCAACAAGATAGTACTTCCCAGCGGGTACTTTGAACCCGCCTGTGGTTGTAGCTGCCTGAAGTACCCTTTGGTCAGCAGCAGATCCCTCCCAACCAGTCATGATATATGTAAACTCCATTGAGAAGTCGACTGCAGCCATGACATTCATGGAAACATTCCCTTTTCTATTTCTATATCGGTTCTGCTTTTCGCGCTTCACCAAAACGGGGATGTGTGTCCCGTCAATTGCCCCAATGGCATCCTAAGACAAGTATATAAAAAATACGCAAGTAAATACCAAACTCAACGATGACGATAGTGGTTATATTAACAATGGAATGGACAATGGTCAACTAAGTGATGGTCATACCTTGAAGTAAGGGTAAAATCTTGGACTCTCGCCGATGCGGCGGTGCGGAGTTGTGGATGCAGTTGGCATGACAATATATTCACTGTACAAAGCACACACTGCATCCAACACCTCGTTAAACTTTCTACTTATGGTCTCACCACTGTGAATGTAGTCCTCAGCAAGAACACGGTTGGTATGACCATGGCCAACCATCTGAAGGAAGTAGCAAACTGCCTCCACTGATGACACACCTCTGGTACTTTTCAACAAACCTCGGCCCTCAAGTTTGTCAACAAAGGCTAAAACCGTGTTGGGTAGCATACGGTACAGATCGTACGCCCTCCTTTCATGGCCGGTTATTATTTCTAAAACCTTTTGATGGCCGCTCCTAATACTAACCGATCTCGGTATTGGTTGGTGTGTGGTTGAGGCGTCTGAATTTCCCATGATATTGTGGGAAATTTGGTCGGCTATTTGGTAGGATATTGCGTTAGCAATGTCATAAGCCGGAGTAGACATAAGATGCAGTAGTTGTAGAATGTCATCAGTTGTTTCATATGGATGCATACCAGCCATCACGTCTATAATTAAAAGCAATTATCCGCATCAGGGAAATATCGAAATATTGCAGAAATGAAATTAGGGCTTGTTCCATTAAAACCATTACATAGTACTATAGTTCAGAGCTTGTTCCCAACAGAATAAAATAGTACAACAACAACTGAATAAAATAGTACAACAACAACTTCTGATAAAGTTCATCAAATAAAAGGCAGGATACTGATATACTTATTAAATTAGTCAACCTCAAAAGTACGGTGGAGATTGTGGCGTGAAGGGTGATTGTGATGCAGAAGCTGTGTTCTTCATTTCCCACAAGTCTTGCAACCAAATGGTAATTTTGTGTGGGGTGTCCATAAGGCTTAGGTAAATGTTACAGTTAGATGGATCTTTTATGGCGTGCACAAGAGTGGTAAAAATTGGGACAGGGGCGTCAGGGTAGGTTGCATGAAAGTGGTGCAAAATGGTTTGGTATTCGTCTTTATCATTACACCTAGCAGCAATTCCGCTGCCCATCTCATGTACCTTGGAAAACACCTTTGTGAATTCGGACACAACATCATTAGACAGGACACAACTGTCCTGTGAGCTTGACGCTCGCTTCCTACGTCTGATCGTTGTGGGAGTCGTTGCATCAACACCTTGGTTGTGTGATCCGCCATTGGTGTCCTCACTTTGTGTCCCAGAATTAACCACGTCTTCAGTGAAACCGGCTGGACCGGTTGGTTCTGGGCTGACAAATGAATCAGATGCATCTAGGTCAACAACAACATCATCTTCAGATGCAACATCAGAACGAGGTTGTCTATCGGTTGAGGACATTGCATGATGGCCCCTAGCTATGTTCCTCCCCCCCATCAGCTCGACGTCGTGGTAGTGGTAGAATGGTTTGTTGATCAATCTCGCTAGTTCCCTGTTTGTCTAAAATAGGGGACAACTACTGATTAGGTCAAAAGTAACAAGTTTAATTTAATATATAATAGTCAGGGGAGTATATATTATTAGACATACCGCAAATGCCTCCCTCCACTCCGGGGTGTCAGGCAATATTGGCTTGTGCCTGTTGTCATCCCATCCAACACCACTTTTGTTGGTTACCAGTTTTATCTTTGCATAGTCTCTCCTGAGGTTCTTCCACCGAGTTTTTAACTGATCCAATGTACCCTCGTTCCTCCCCATCCTGATATGCCAATCGCGTAGCGTCTCCCTCCACGCGTCCCTAGTAAATATTCCATCGACGCACCTACCCATGTCATATTGTCTCCTCAATGCCGCAACCAGAGCCTCATCCAACTCTTTCGACCATACAATACGGAACCTCGGGTCGGGTGCAGCCATAGTAGCAATGACACTGCGATATATCAATTTAGTGTGGGTGTTTAAACGAAACCGTCATACGAACCTAGTATGAGACTACGCAGTTGAAAGCAATAACTTGTATTGAAGTAGGCTAAGACAAGATCCATTACCCGGACCAGTCATAAGATCCAAAATGTGTACAACAAATTTTAAATTGTAGTTAAATTTGAAATGGTTGTAGCAAACGCATCATCAAATATGTTCATTACAGGAAAACTACATAAATAGCAAGCATTCAGCATGACTTCACATTAAACGTGTATTGCTCATGAGATATACCTCGTAAGCCCAAGTGAAGGTTGAAGAGAGTTGCACGGCCAGCGATAAGGTCAGGGACGGTACATACAAGAAATTCAGAGGGAACACAGATTAGCCGAAATAGTGATATTATTTGCAATATAATCAGCAGAATTCGTGTGTACAATAGTAACATTGTAAAAATATTGGTATATGTCTGATGTATCACAACCCTAGCACAACAACCACAATTTGCACAATTGCCGCCATATAGTTTTCTTTTCATGGCTATGGTTATTATGATGTAATGGACAGTAGGCTAAGACAAGATCCATTACCCGGACCAGTCATAAGATCCAAAATGTGTACAACAAATTTTAAATTGTAGTTAAATTTGAAATGGTTGTAGCAAACGCATCATCAAATATGTTCATTACAGGAAAACTACATAAATAGCAAGCATTCAGCATGGCATTCACATTAAACGTGTTCGTATTGCTCATGAGATATACCTGGTAAGCCCAAGTGAAGGTTGAAGAGAGTTGCACGACCAGCGACAGGGTCAGAGACGGTACATACAAGAAATTTAGAGGGAACACAGATTAGCCGAAATAGTGATATTATTTGCAATATAATCAGCAGAATTCGTGTGTACAATAGTAACATTGTAAAAATATTGGTATATGTCTGATGTATCACAACCCTAGCACAACAACCACAATTTGCACAATTGCCGCCATATAGTTTTCTTTTCATGGCTAAGGTTATTATGATGTAATGGACAGTAGGGTTCTCATATAAGTTGACAATATAAATAAGCCTGTACTCGAACTCCTTAAAACTCAACACTTCTACAAGCATTCACAACAATCCAATTTTAACATAAGATTCGAGTACAAGATTGAGCAGTTCTGCTCATACATCTTATGATCTTTATATCATTTCCCCTTTCATATATATGTTATATTTCAGATACATAAATGTAGGTCAATCCATAAAATTATGGTTAATCCACTGATATACATGTCTTACAGGAAGATAAATAATTTATTGTTTTATACATAGATATATACATTTAAACACAACTAAACCTCAATATATACAGTTGTATTGTTGCATACATAGATATATACATAATTTTGAAAGTTATACTTGTATGCATAGACGTAAATGTGGCAATAATGGGTATTTGAGGTTCCACTAATATACAAAACAGATTTATATAAATTCTGTAATCCACTATACAACAGTTTTGGACTTAAGTAAGGGATTAAGGATAGCAGTGCTTAAATAGCAGCAGTAGATAATTTTTTATTTCAGTAGATAGTTTTCATTAGTTTAGGGTTATATTCAGCTTATACACAGAGCTTTTGCAGCTAATATGGCTGCTTGAAGCTTCCTAAAATAAGCAAGAAGGGATTTCTTATAAGTAGCAATCTATTTATAGTACAATTGGATAGCTATACAGGGATGCCTCAACATCAAGATCAGATTCAACCAACTACCACAGGAAAAATAGTAAAATAAATACCAAGAGTACTATCCAGAAAATAATGACATTGTACAACAAACATAGATATATATACTTCATTTGTATATTAGGACATGTGTATAGCAAATAAATAATTAAATACCTATATATAGACTCAGGACCACAGTGCAAAAATATCACTAATTAACTAGTCAGGAGCATGTGTCCTGATATATAGAAGGTAATATACAGAGAAGCTTAAAGAAAAATTAAAGTTTTGTACAATTTACTTATGTCTATACATGTGTTATGATTTTTATAACATCCCCCTTCATGTATATGTTATTTTTACCTATATCAATACACATCTTATGATCTTTATATCATTTCCCCTTTCATATATATGTTATATTTCAGATACATAAATGTAGGTCAATCCATAAAATTATGGTTAATCCACTGATATACATGTCTTACAGGAAGATAAATATTTTATTGTTTTATACATAGATATATACATTTAAACACAACTAAACCTCAATATATACAGTTGTATTGTTGCATACATAGATATAAACAAAATTTTGAAAGTTATACTTGTATGCATAGACGTAAATGTGGCAATAATGGGTATTTGAGGTTCCACTAATATACAAAACAGATTTATATAAATTCTGTAATCTACTATACAACAGTTTTGGACTTAAGTAAGGGATTAAGGATAGCAGTGCTTAAATAGCAGCAGTAGATAATTTTTTATTTCAGTAGATAATTTTCATTAGTTTAGGGTTATATTCAGCTTATATACAGAGCTGTTGCAGCTAATATGGCTGCTTGAAGCTTCCTAAAATAAGCAAGAAGGGATTTCTTATAAATACCAAGGATCAGATTCAACCAACTAGCACAGGGATGCCTCAACATCAAGATCAAGATCAGATTCAATCAACTAATATGGCTGCAATCTATGTATAGTACAATTGGATAGCTATACAGGGATGCCTCAACATCAAGATCAGATTCAACCAACTACCACAGGAAAAATAGTAAAATAAATACCAAGAGTACTATCCAGAAAATAATGACATTGTACAACAAACATAGATATATATACTTCATTTGTATATTAGGACATGTGTATAGCAAATAAATAATTAAATACCTATATATACACTCAGGGTTCCATAAAAAACTTAAGGCGACATTTTGGTTAAGGCGCATGTCAAGGCTCACCCCCTTGGGGCACCTTGACAAGTATGACATAAAGGCCAACAAGTTTACCCACATAATTGAAGTGTGTAGAAAAATAAAAACATGATGGATAGAGGATAGTTTAAAGTGGGAGAAAGAGGGATAGAACCACATTTGTCAGCCCATTTAGTTGACCACTTTGACAAGATGACAGTGGAGTGGGAAATGAAAGAGATGTCTGATGTGAAGAAGTAACCTTATTAGTCTCACTAGAATATAGCAAGAATAATCAACTGAAACATCTTTAATTCAAAGCAAATAAGATGTTGTAATTTGCATAACAAGTTCTGTCATGAGATACAAAATGCAGTAAGAACATGAAAAACATGGTGTCAGTGTTTAAATTATGATCCTTCAATGCATGCAAGTTGTAGAAAACTAGAATAAGGAAGAACAAAAAGGCAATCTGTGCACACATTGTGGAAGAACACAAAAAACATAGTTTCATTAGGAAGGAAGTGCCAATGATACCCTAGAAGCACATTGACATTGAGAAAGATATACTAATGATGCACAGGAAGCATTATTCTTAGTAGAAATTAAGTTTCACAAATACATTAGGGAGTATGATATACAAAAAAATATGAAGCTCCATGGAGATCAGAATATCTTAGACTGACACACGTCGTCTTTCTCATTGTCCCTCTTTATATATTCTCATTCCTCTGTTTTTCCCCCCACACCAATTTAAAAGTTGTTGTATAGTTGGTGCAGAAAAGAAACAATACACACCTTCACATGGAAATTGATGCACACATGAAGGGTGGTAGGAGGATTTATGAATGGAGAGGGAAAAATCAGCACAATGCCCCTTTTATGGTGCTTTATAAACTAGAACGGGGTCTTTTGTTTTACAAAATTTCATCGATATAACGTATAACATGAGTCAATATGCTAAATAACCC
The DNA here is from genome assembly GCA_963693085.1 of Alisma plantago-aquatica. Classification (NCBI taxonomy): domain Eukaryota; kingdom Viridiplantae; phylum Streptophyta; class Magnoliopsida; order Alismatales; family Alismataceae; genus Alisma; species Alisma plantago-aquatica. Next base: position 1,117,492,598 of record OY856412.1, read on the forward strand.
GATTAGATAGATCTTAATAATTAAAGAATATTTGTTGAGACCTTAGGTAAGAATGTAGTTCTAAATAGAAAATGAATGCATCTTTGTTGATTATGTCATAAAATAATCCAAATATTGTTTCAATTTGCAATAATATAACATTAGGATGTCATCATGGGAAATGATGACTACTGGTGTTGTTTGCTAATATGGTGACAGTCACGATTTCTGAAACAATAGAAAAGGGTGAGAATGAGGTACTTGTTGCAGCATAGCTTCTTGATTGCAGTTGTTGTACATGAAGGATAATTAATCACATATATATTTTGATGTTATTAGGCCTTCAAATCCAGGATTTTTAATTAGAAGACAACATGTCGACAATGAAACTGCAACCCAGATCAGGAAAGTCGCCTTGGATGCATATGCAGATGCATGAAGTAGGTCTGAATAGGAATCAAAGATCACCACCCCTCAACTCAAGGCAACCTCTTTCCCATGGAGAATGACTTAGAAAGTTATAAAGTTTCTTCAACTGTGATGAAATACTCGACAATGAAAGCTGGGAGTGTCGCCACCTACGACAATCAGGGGATCACTTGCTTCCGCCATAATCGATAGGTTGGTGACTTGTTGTCTGTAGAGAAATGTCAAAGTAGAGAAAAGAGGATCTAGGAATTAGATGCTATGCTGGGCACAATAGGAAGGTAGGGAAGATTGTGGTTCTAACATCGGTGATGTCTGGGCTACAGAGTGTTAAACAAAAATTAAACTTTTGTCCCACAAATTTGTCCCACAAATTAGTGTAATTACGAGGTACTCTACACCTTGATACTTTGAAATGTTATTGAAAAGCAGGTCGGCGGAGACATATACCAATTTTATACTGAAAACCTTGCAATGTTACTGAAAAGGGGCGGCGGATACCTACCTTGCAAGCAGGTCGGCGACTTCCCACAACAGCAGCTCGGCAGCGGTGGCGGGACAGAAGATTGTATGGAGGCTTCGAAGGTGAAATGCAACCAGATCGATGATGAAGTGCACAAGTATATAGCAGGCGGGACACTGGTTGCCCTTCCTAGGGTTTACTGCACGGCGCTTTGATGCGAGTTGACAACTCGGGAGTAGCTCGGCGCTTGCAGACGAGCTTGCAGACGAGCCACCACAACTTTGCCGCTTGATTGACCTGCTACTCCGCCTACTCCACTGGGCAGGGTTTAGGGTACGCCAGTCACCTACCATGGCTGCCGCTGGAAACGACCGATGGAAACGATGCCTCAGCTTTATTACCGGCGATAATAGTAATGGCGAGGATAGACCACAGAGCTCGTCTCGAGGTCTCGAGAGAGGAGGTATCGGGAGAGAAGAGAGGATAGACCACAGAGCAGAAGGAGCAGAAGATAGAGCAGGTAGAGGGGAAAGGAGAAGAATGTCGGGATGGGTGTGGGGCGAGGGGAGGAGAGGATCGCGTAAACCGGTTTGTGAACCGGAATCCCGCCCCTCGTGGGACTGGGACAACCCCGATTTGGGGGTTCCGTTATCCCATAACGGAGGATTTTATGGGTTTTGAACCAAACACGAACCAGCCTTGAACCGGCAGTTGTTTGGCAGGGTTGGCACTAAAAGACAACGCGAAACCGGGTTTCGGTCCCGTGCCAAACGCAGGCTTTGTTTGCAATTTTGCGATTATATCTCAGCTTTGTAATTTGAGTTCTCAATGACAAGACATAACTAAAAAGTATAATGCATATGTGTGTGTATAATGCATGTATGTATGTATTGGAATTACTTAGGAAAATATCTAAAAAATATTTACATATGTATTCAGAATGTATGTGAATATGAATGTGTATTTTTTGTGTAGTATAACTATAAACAATATCAAGCACACATCAACATGCTGTTGCAGTGTTTATAGTAAACATAGTAGATTTTCAGACTGAATAAATGAGTACATGTTACTCATTTAGTCAATTTAGTAGACAAATGGTGATTTATGATAGCTAGTTCATCTTGAATTTTACATGTGGATTCTTTCAAAGACATATTGTTTGCAATTTTGCGATTATATCTCAGCTTTGTAATTTGAGTTCTCAATGACAAGACATAACTAAAAAGTAGTTGCATATCCGGATTTACACAGTGAAAAAGGTTTCAGCTGCAGCAACTGCTAGGCTACCTGGAGTAGCTGCATATTCAGATTTTACACACTGAAATAGGTTGCAGCAGCAGCAACTGTTAGGTTGATGTGTCAAGGGAGTGTCCAGGCAGTGGCCGGCCGTGTCCGAGCTGCAAAAAAGGATAAAAATGGACATGACACATATTGGCCGTGTCCAAAACGTTTTGGGTTGTCTCTGGGAAGCTTCTGTGTCTGAAATGTGTTTGACACGGACACATGGGCTGTATAAAAGTGTCCGTGCTTCCTAGACTCCAATAGTTTTAAATACAAATATTCATATTTTATTATGTGAGTTAATGAACAAAAATTTCGATTAAATCTATATAATTAAGTAGTTCCAAATACGAATATTCATATTGTATTAAGTGTGTGTGTGTACGGGTGTGCATGTCCGTGTTGCTACGTGTAGGGGTGTAAACAGTGCGGGTACGATGCGGGTCTGGCCATACCCGTACCCATACCCGTACCCATTTAATTTAGCAGGTCAGGTTCCGGTTCTAGACCCACGTAATAAAAATTTAGATCTATACCCGTACCCATACCCATACCCATACCCATACCCATTTAATTTAGCAGGTCAGGTCCCGGTTCTAGACCTGTACCCGTAATACTCGCACGTATGCGGTGCGGGTATGCGGGTAAGCGTTTCTGTATAGAACGTCATATTTATGTTCTATATATTTTAATACAATGAGATATTGCTATATATAGGATGTTGACATGGTATAATTATATAAAATAATAAAATAAAGCAATACTTTGTAGATTGAAGATTTGTTGAATTGATTGTTTACATATAGGTAGCCATTGTCGTAGTGTTTAAGTTAGATAGCATATTGTGTTACAAATTTTAATTTTATGTTTACGTGTATTGGGTCGTGATTGTAATTCATCATCATCATCGTCATCATCTAAGCCTCAATCCCAACTATGTTGGGGTCGGCTACATGGATCCTTCGTTTCCATTCAGCTCTATCATGGGTCATATTCTGATTGAGATGTAGAGATTCAAAATCTCTCTTTATAAGCTCATCCCATGTTAATTTAGGCCTTCCTCTTCTTCTATTTATAGTGTTTGGCTCAATAGCATTGCTTCGTATAGGCGCACTAGTAGGTCGTGATTGTAATTACAATAGTTAATTCTCAATTAGATGACTGGTCTCAACTTCATTTTAATCAGAGTAGGACATACTGTCAATTATTATATTAGTTAGACTAGTAAACTATGATATAAATAACATATTATTTATGTAGTTATTTATATATAGTGGGTACATGGGTCTAACGGGTTTGGGTCCAAGCCTACCCATTAGTGGACCCTCTTCTATACGGCTCTATTGGTATACGGGTCCACGAGTATGCAGGGTAAAAAATTTAGACCAGTGGCAGGTTTTTAAAGGGCCCGGATTTGAGGGTTTGCAGGTCTATTCAGACACATTTACAGCCTTAGCTACGTGCACGAGTGCATTTATGTGTGTTTTGATGCGTGTGCATGCTCTCTTACCTCTATTTGTACCCATCATAGTTGTGGAGGCGCCCGCCTAGGTGGCTAGACGCCCAAGAGGGGTCCGCCTAGCCCCTCGCCTACCTAAAATCGAAAATGGACGCTTGGGCAAATGCCTAGCACCGCCTAGGACCACCTGGGCGACCACCTATATTTGTGTGGACAGTTTTTTTTCCTGATTGTTTTTTTAATATTTTGGATAATGTCATTTTGACATATATTTGATACGTAAGTTTTTTCTAGACTTTTTTAGCTGCTATCTCACTCTTACATTACTATTTAGGGTGTAGATCATATAATACACACACAAATACCTTATATATGTGATATATGTTATATTATATATATAAAATATGCAGGAAATAAAAAAATATGGCAGCGCCTAGGCGCCCTAGGCGGGCTAGGCGCCCAGTCAAAACATGCCACTGCTTGACCACCTTGAAAACTATGGTACCGATAATTGCCTTGTATTTGCATCATTCCGATCTTAATGACTTTGATTCTTTGACCTCCTTAAAAAGTATGAAACACTTGCTTTATTATGCATTTATAGTATAACAGTTTTATCTGTTGTTTTACCTTAATCTAATAGCGATGGAAAACAATTTTCATTACGATTATTTAGTACACTTGAAATTGCATGTTGTAGTAATACATTATTCCTTTTTATTGCTGTTAAACTGCCTACTTTATTTTCATTCAGCCTTTCAGATGTTCAGAATGCTCGTGGTATCATGGATGTTTTGTCTGAAATGTTGAGTGCTTTAGATCCTTCCAACAAAGAGGTAACATTCTCAATTATCAACCATTTAATGTGTATGGGATTCAATAGAGATGAATATTGTTCATGCGAAAGCTAGTTGCAATAGCAAGTTTCAACTAAGGCTATTGAAATCACACAATCTTATTTTTCTTGTGTTCCTGTTACTCCGGTCAAATATTATATTCTTTATTCAAACTATTTTCTATCCTTACAATACTACACTACTTTTTGTATGCAGGGCCTCAGGCAGGAGGTTATTGTCGACCTGGTTGAGCAGTGTCGTTCAAACAAGCAAAAACTTGTCCACCTATTAAACACTACTTTGTAAGCACTCCTAATAACTCAAATAGAATTTCTTTTGTTATTCATACTGTAGAATTTAACCTAAAGAAGTGCAACTTCTGCGTTCTTGTGATGATTGATAACAAATGTTCACTTTGTATATTCCTGAATATCTAGTTGCTTTCCTTAAATCTTGTAGGCTGTTAGTGTCTGCCTTCCCTTCTGCTTCTTCATGACTAAAGCAATGATCATGTAAATGTGGGGTTGACCTTGATGATCCAATGATAATTCTATGAATTCACTGTAACTCTTGATGTTATTTCACCCTCTGCCTGATTTATTTGAATGCATCTTATGCCATGTGTTGTGCAAGAACACACTTCTTGCTAATGAGACTTCACAGTAGATGTCAGTAGCCTCCTTTGCGCAATCGAATGCTGATTTATAGATGTCTTAGCGAGTCTGGCTGTCATTTGTATGCACTCATTCGACCCATTTCTCACCTTTTTAAATAATGCTGCGATTTTCCTGCAGGGATGAAGAATTGCTGTGTCTAGGCTTGGCCCTGAATGATGATTTGCAGCGGGTGCTAGCAAAGCATGACGCAATTGCTGCTGGTATTGTGGTTCGCGAAGAGAAGCCTAAAGCACCCACAGCCCTAGTGGATCTTGGTGATGAAAATCCTGCAGATCAACAAAATAATAGGTAATTTCGTTTTCAGCTTCTTCACAGAGATTATATGTCAATGCTAATCTGAATGTTACATGATAATGATGAATTGGCATTCCATATGATCTGTTGTTCTTGAACTGTCATGTTGTGTTACAGTATGATGCCTTATCATTTAATGGCATAGTTTCTCATGGGAAATAAAGGTGAAATAGTCAAGTGACCATCTCTGATGAAACAACATCCACTCGGCGACCTATGATACCTACAATAAAGCCTCACTTATATACTCGTTTGTTCTTGAACAAAGTTTTGGTATCCCTGGCCTCTTTGGCATTGTCCAATTAAACCTAGTAAGGTAAGATTTGCGTGGTTTTAGTGAAATACCCATTTTTACGATATATAATGGCGTAGTCTTTAATGAGAAAGAAAGATGAAATGGTCAAGTGACTCATCACTGATGAAAAAGGCCACCTAGTGGCATAGCCTTCAATATAGCCTCATCTATAATACTCGTTTGTCCTTGAGCAAAGTTTTGGTACCCTGGGACTCTTTGGCACTAATCAGGCTAGTAAGGTAAGGTTTTCTTGATATTAGGGAAATACTCAATTCTAAGTTCTTAATATATATGAAGTAAAAAAGAGCATAGAAAAAGAGTCCTACATGTTTCCGCTATTTTCTATGGGGATTTCAAGATACTACGGCGAATCAATTGACACATGCCTAAATTACTTCTAGCATTTTAATCGAGCATATTAATAGAAAAATCCAAAACTTAAAATCAATACCATAAACAAACAATTGGCATGTAATTTGTAACATAGTTTGCCTAAGAATGTTAGGGCAAGCTAAAATTACCAACAAGCAATTTCATCCAAGATGCACACGTGCTTCAACGATTTCAAGCAGCCATGGCTTCCTATTCACTGAAGCCATCTACAACTTTAACCACAAAGGTACTTGTAGAGTTATAGCCAACTTGTTGGTCACAGAAATAGTTGTTGCTCATAGAAGTAAGCTGATATTTGTACAACTTAACATAATTCTGACTTTTTTTAATGTGATTTGAAATTCATTTATGATGAATTAAGACTTAAAAGCTAATGAAATCATCAAATTGTTTTATTTAATTTCCCCTCTCCCCTTACACCATGTTTGGTTAAATGGATTTTGAATGAAACACTGGTCCCACCCTATTTTGGATCCCTTGCTCAACAATTCATATCTAAAAAGTATCCTGGTGTTTGTCCACTTTTTATCCCATTTTTACCCTCGCAGATCTACCTTTTTTACGATTTAATACTTTGTCTAGGAGGGGCAATCGGGCTCAGGTTGACCGGGTTTCATTTAAGGTCATGTTAGGTCAACACTTTTTGGCTAGACCCTAAACATGCAAATGATAAATTTTCAGGTTGAAACTCTTGAGCCTAACCCGGACCGTAAATATTTGTGGGTCCATATGGTTTGACCTATAAATCGACAAACCAAGAGAATGGTTTTCATAACAAGGCTATTATTTGTCTATTCCTTGAAAATTATAAAGTATAATGATTAGATTACAATGTAAACGAACCTAAATCCTGGTTAAAACACATAAATAATAAATAGGATATGTAGAATATTTTTAAACACAAATTAAAAAAAAAATAGAATTTGTGTAGTATATATAATCAATTTAAGACTATATTGAATCGTCAGAAATAAACATAACGTGGGATGTATAGTATTCTCATTTGACCATGTGTGGGTTTAAATATAGTATTTTTAATTTTATTTGAATATATAATTGTGAGTTTTGGCTCAATTGGGTCAATTTGGGTCTAAAGTCCAAATCTGGACCCGAGCCTAACATAATTTTGTGTTCTTCGGGTACGGGTGGAATTCGGGTCGGGTCAAAATATCACCCTAACCTGCTTAAACAATTCGGGTTCAGGTCGGGTCTGATTTTTCCAGCTTAATTTTTTATCATATTCCCAGTAATAGGTCAACTTATGCAGAAAGGACAATTATATGTGCGTGCCTTAGATTCTGAGCTTTATTAGATATGGGTTAAGCTCTCAAGATTGACTTATTAGGTGGATGAAGTGCCTCTCAGTTTTTGATTGAAGTTAGAGTTTGAAATAGACTTGGGCTAAGGAAAGTGGTTCTTTTGGGGATGAGGTATAATATAACTTATTTGAATTAGATTAGAAGATCCACATCCTAACAATTTGGAATAGATTCTCAAAACTAATGCAGTTTTTTAGGATTAATTTGGGTAGAAATGAGTTTTCATTGGGATCCACTGACTGTCACCGTGCTCACCACATATAACCATGATTTAGATTACAACATAGGCAAACCTACATCCTAGTTAAAACACATATATAAATAATAAATATGAAATGCAGACTATTTTTAAACACAAATTTACAAAAAATAACATAAAAATATAAAATTTTGTATTATATATAATGAATCTAAAACTATATTGAATTGTCACAAATAAACATAATGTGGGATGTATTAGTATTCTTATTTGACCATGTGTGTGTTTATATGTAGTATTTTTAATTTTGTTTGAATATTTAATTGTGAGTTTTGGCTCAATTGGGTCAATTTGGGTCTAAAGTCAAAATCTGGACCTGAGCCTAACATAGTTTTGGGTTCTTCGGGTTCGACTCAAATTTGGGTCGGGTCAAAATATCCCTAACCTGCTTAAACAATTCGGGTTCAGGTCGGGTTGGGTTTGGATTTTGCCAGCTTAAATTTTCATCATATTCCTAGTAATTAGGTCAACTTATGCAAAATGGACAATTATATGTGCGTGCCTTAGATTTGAGCTTTATTAGACATGGGTTAAGCTCTCAAGATTGACTTATTAGGTGGATGAATGGTGACCCTATTTTCAGGGAAGACAAGAGTTCGTTCTGTTGTGTTTTTTTTGGGCATTTGAATGCAAAAAGGGGGAGGCAAAATTAACTGACAGGTTCAACTCAGATTCTTCATCAAAAAGAAAACTACATACGCTTGACGCCCAATCATTCCGGATAACGCTTGCATCCTCTGTCTTACCGTTACTCAATTTTTGATTGAAGTTTGAGTTTAAAATAAACTTGGGCTGAGGAAAGTGGTTTTTTGCCGATAAGGTATTATATAACTTATTTAATTAGATCCGAGATCCACATCCTAACAATTTGGAGTAGATTCTCAAAGTTAATGCAGTTTATTAGGGATTACTTGGGTAGAATTGAGTTTTCATTGGGATCGACTGATTGTCACCTATCACCAAATATATAGTAACAAGTTCCTATTTATTAGGGGTTATTTGGGTAAAAACAAGTTTCTATTGAGATCTTCATTTAGGATATCGAAGGAAAGGTTTGTAATTAAAATTGTCCATCAATCCAAAAAATTGTTTTTTCTCTCCAATTAATTAGTCAATGTTCTAATCAGTAAAGGTGAGGTCTACACAAGTCATTTATAGTATCACATTAGGAGAAAATTGGCCCCAATTTAACATATATTGACCAATCTAGACCGTTTGGGAATTGCGAGACCCTTGGAGGTACGCCTAGGGATTCACCTTGCTTTCTCTATGTTAGAGTTATTAGATATTGAGTTTATCATGTAAATAGGCCTAAGTATGTTTAACCCGTTAGGGTTTGAGTCCATGCTTGTATCAGCCCCCTCTCCTATATAATGGAGAAGAGTTTTTTTTTTAATCATTCTATTGCCTCCTATTATATCTTTCACGCTCTAATTGTCTCCTTTACCTACCACATGCAAATACAACCTCATAACCATCTCATTCACAATGAATTTTCACAGTCTTATTCTAAAGATCCTGTAGAGCTTGTGTACCATAGCGGTCCTCGGGATCTGCCACCACCTTTTTCCTTTCACTTGCATCCATTGACACTGGGATGTTGTCAATATGATATGGCATGTAGGCAACACACAGTCACAGGACACCATCTTTTTTGTCTGTGGCTTCTATTGCCATACCATCTTGATCATCCGCATTTCTTAATTCTTAATTCTGTGTCTTGCTTTTAAGTCAAATAATTCAACAACACTTGATTTTAATTCTTGTAATACCAGTTTACAAAATCACTTGGTACGGGGAAAATGTCCAAAATGACATTTAAAAAAAAAAACAATTCTACAAAATTTTGACATTGTTGAATTTTTTTTTTCTTCTTTCAAAAATGTAGTTTTGGACATAAGGTGTGCATTATGGAACTAGATTGTTGAGTTTGTAAAAAGATACAAAGCTGAGGATTAAAACAGAGAAGTTATTAAAGTCTATGAGTCCATGGAAATATTTATTTAAATGATACATAAATATGGTATACTTATGTAGTTGAAGCTTAAGCACGATGGTCTCAATACATAGGAATTTTGATTCCATGGACATATTGGTCCAAGGTACAACTCATCAGGCTTGTATTTATTAGAGAGTCTGGTTAATTTAGTTAATTAGGTTATTTGAGTCTATCTGTATATGGGTCCAAGTGTGCCTTGACCCTCTAGGGTTTAGTCTAAAGTCTGTACGCTTCCCCCTTCTCTAATATATAGGAGGGGGATTCCTCTTATCAAATATATTGCACAACCTTCTTTTACTTTACAACATGGTATCATAGTAGAGATCCTAAAAACCGTAACCTAGAGAGGAAAAAAGTTGTCTCCACTTGCGGACGACCGCCATCTTATGGCTTAGCCGCCCGCCAGACAATTTCTCAACCGTCAACGGTCATCTATTGAAGTCACCGCTTACCTCTTTTTCTTCTCTGCCCACCGCCACTGCCTTATTTCCATCCATCATGCATACTTATTATTCACATATTCACTCAACCTCCTTGTAAAAAGATTGAAGCCCTAAGGCCTGTTGTAAATCGTCCTGACTTGTAATTTCTTCGTGTCGGCTAACACATATCCCTCCACTGGCGACATGGAGAGATATCACGACAAACATGCCTATAATGCGAGCAATGCGATAGATAAAGTTTCTGTCTAGGCATGGCAAAGCAGGTGAACCTTGCCCCTCTGCTTGAGGGCACAACTGGCAGCCGAAAGCACACACTTCAATCTAGCCTTCTCGCCAATGTCTATCCACACTGCTCTGATGCCAAATGTGAGACTCTCAAGAAGCTGTCCTTCCTTGGGTATGCTGCGAGAGGAGGATCTCAAGGCATTGGCAGCTTCCATCATAGACTTCACCTTTGCTAAAGGGGAGTCCATCGAAGGGTCTAGAGTATGGACTGATTTTGTCCTCACACTTAACCCATGTTTATTTGAGATCGCCCTACGGGATCACAAGGTCGAAGCCAGATCTGCAGATTTCTAGTGTAACACCCGCAAAGTGCCAAATGAGATAAATACTTGGGTTTACCGAGGAGACTGACATGCTTCTCTTTGTTGATTAGACTGATATGCTTCTCTTTGTTGTTTACAATAGTAATCACCGCCTTCTTCGTCTGCGACCCTCTGCTGCGGGAAACTGTGATTGCCTATTTATTCTCTGAAATGAGACTATTCATGACAAGATTTTGTTTCCTCTAAAATATTTTGTCGAGCACGATCAAAGGGGCATATGGATTCTTCCCCTAAAATACAACATGTCTCCTCCACTTCCTCCTTGATATATCACTTTTTTTTGGACTACATTCATACATATGATTTTTCCCAATGTTAGATTCATGGTTGATTTTCCTTTAAAAAATAAGTATAGACCTTTTTTCGAGGGCTATGCCCCTGAACCCCTCTGAGGGGCAGCTTCCCTCGACTTCTGCCTGCCGCGGGTAGCAAGACCCCCTAATTGTGGGGTCGCGCCCCCAAACCCCCCCACACTGCAATAGCCTATTTATTTTCCTGAAGTGTTTCATTATCATTGTCAACCCCAACCACTCTTGAGTCTTTATGTGTTGGTGTGAGGGGGAGAAATAGAGGAGAGATGAGATGAAGAAAGGAGGTATAATTTTGCTTCTATTAATGAGGATCTTCTTGCTGCTCTATATATTTGTGGATCTTTATACACTTCTTGAAGAGCTTGTGGACTTCTACTATTGATATTTGCATCTGAACGTCTATACTGTTACATGTTTCTTGGAGAGCTTACTATTTGGAGCTTCATGTCTACTCTTGGTTTTTAAGCTGATGGTCTTCTTTACGACTACATTGACTAATTTCTACTATCCATGCTTTATTTGCACACTGACATTGCCTGTGCCTTACGCACGTTGACTTTCTGCTAGCTGTGACCCTTCACTCTTTGGGACTGTGACCCAACACTTCTCTAGGATTGTGACCCAACACTTCTCTGCGATTGTGACCCATCATTCTTTGGGACTGCAACGATAGCGACTGCGGTGAAGACTGACGCCTTCTTGCTGCTATTTGCTACTACCCTAGATGCCACATCTTTTTGATCAAGAAGCTTCTGCTACTTGTTTGCGATTTGCACCTGTGATCCACTATTTGCTTTAGATTCAACCTGCTTGCTTACCCACTTTGATTATCTACTTGAGGGAGAGTATTTGAGTGACTAGTCCTTTATTGTAATCTTGAGGGGGAGAAATATTGTTGTATGGCCTTGGTTTATCTTTTTATTCTGCTTCTTTATCTTTAGTCTGTATGTTTGTTTGCAAGCTGACTTGAGATTTTCCCAAACTTCAACTTTATGGAGAGTATTAGAGAGTCTGGTTAATTTAGTTAACTAAGTTATTTGAGTCTATTTTTACGTAGGCCCAAGTTTGTCTTGGCCCATTAGGGTTTAGTCTAAAGTTTGTGCGCTCCCCCCTTCTCCTATATATAGGAGGGGGGTTCCTCTTATCAAATATATCACACATCCTTCTTTTACTTGACAACAATATTCAACAAGTGTAGGAAACTCCCCCTTTTCGTGGGTTGTAAATCACAAGGTTTTGGGTGGTTCTTTTTGTGGATATTAATAAAAGGGGTAGAAATAAGGTAAGGACATAAGAAACTTTTTAGCTTTTATTTATAGATTGTTTGAGTTTGTGCGGGAAGCTATGGCTAAAGGGGACTTGCATCGGGGAAGGGAGCGAAGCACATGTGGTTGTGGTCATTTAGTTCCAGGTACATTTAATAGGTTGTGCGTGTAATTCAAGATATATTTAGTAGTATGAGTTGTGTTTCACGAAATATGGATCTGCATTTCAACTACATTTTGTGAAATAGAGGCCCGAATTGGACATTTTGCAGAAACCCCCTTTATCGTAAAATTTTGCTATAGTTTGCTATACATTGAATTTTGCAAATTAAGTAGAAAAACCCTAGAAAGTGCATCCCTATTTCTGGTTCCGTCTAAACCAAGATTTTTGAACCATGCTAAAGGTTCCTATTTTATTCTCCGTTGTAATTGAGCCCTTACCCATATCTCTTCATTTCCACATTCCATTATATCTCTATTTTGGGCTTTTCGATTTGATTTCCTTTTAACTGTAGATGCATCTCCATCCTCATTTTCTTGCATTTCCTAGCATAAATCTTAATCCCACAATTGTGGCACTAGGAAATACTGAGCTATCCCTGGAATTTTCTCCACCCTTGCCGTGATAAACTCACTCAGCCGTTGGCTTTTCATCTCTCACTTGACCTTCCACTAGATGTTCAACCACCAACACCGCGATCATCATTGTTGCTACTACCGCCATTACAGTTGCGATTACCGCCATTGTCACTATAAAAGCAGTTACTACTGCCACAACTGCCACCACCATTGTCATTGCTGCTAATGATTGACACCAACATCACGCAATCACCATTGCTATGAACCTATTTCTGTTACTACCACCATCAACATTGCTGCCGCTATTGCCACTGCGCCCCCGTTCACAATGATTTCCACCTCTGTTAGTGCTATTGTCACCAACGCCACAACTATTGCCACCACCGCTATTGATGACTCAGCTGTTTTCACAACTTCCGCCACTATGACATTGTCATTTGTCAATGCCACCATGCCGAAATTATTACCATTATTATTTTCATCAACATTACGACCACCAGCAACTATCATCCACATCCTCATTGCCACTGTCATTGCCAACACTGCATCCATCGCCACACTTTTACCGCTGCCACTGTTGCTACAACCGTCACTACTGCCTCGCTGCTACTACCAACATTACAATTTTCACTGCACGTTGTTATCACCACAACCATCATGGTTACCACTACATCATCACTGTTGTTGCCACCACCGACGTCAACATAGTTGGAGCCACCACCATCACTGCTGCAATTTCCTTCGTCGTTCTTGCTGTCATCATCACTGATGTTGTTATCGCCACCCACCATGTAATTGCTGCTACTACCATCATCATAAGCACTGCTATCACTTCTGTTGCCACCACTACCACGATCACAACCATGGTCTTCATTATCGCTTTCATTAATGTCACATCACCACCACCATCATGGCTGTCATTGTCATTATTGTTGCGGTCGTTGCTACATGAGATCCTATGCTTACGCTGTTGTTTGTGGAGCTGAAAGCATCAATATATCATTTTTCTTATTTTCCCTTTTCAATTCTGACATATGATGGAAACATAACATCAAATCAAGCAGCACTCATTTCCTTTCCCATGAACTAAACATGAGTTATAGGGTTTTCCCCTTGCAGCCTCACTTAGTGTGACGTAAGTGGTGTTACCATTGTAACCTTGTTGCAACGACTTGCTAGGCAGAGATTTCCCTAAGTGCAAAGTTTATGGGTACATGAAGCCACGACCGTTATAGTGCCCTAGCCATATGTGACAGTTAACAAGTATGCCCTTAATGGTGTGGATGGATGAGAGGAAGAAACACCAAGTGGTCATGAAGCCGATAGCATCATTCTACTACCACCGTGGCTATGCCAAAGTGAAAATGGACATAATGGAGGAACCCACTCACTACAACCCAACGGAATTCTGCTAATCTTGTTAATCAGACAGTGCTTAACTCGGTGATGTATTTAGAATTAGTAGAATGTGCAGTAAGTGAATGTGGCGATGTATTTGTTAAGATTGTATCTATGAGATTTAACCATATAATTATTACCTCTCTAACTCCCACAAAATTTGGAACAACAGTCACAAATGAACTAGGGACACATTTGATCAGGTTAAAAACTTTTGAATCTTGGAAATTTAGGGGAAAAATCTTGCAAAACTTCAATATAAGTGTGATCATTTATTTGGGAAAATTAGGAAATAATATGGTTAAAATGCTCACATACACATGTACCCAGAATGTAGTGCAACGGTGATAACGGGGTAGCTTAGGTCCAATTCCTGTTGGGGTTGAAAAATATTAGATATACTGGTAAGTGTCCTGGTTTTCGATTGTGCTACCAGAAACTGCACTATTCTTTGATTGCCCTTCCCACCACAGACCTTTACGGGCCATGAGGTCCTAAGGGGAGTTCACCCCCATTTGGCCTTCCTTATTTATCTGGGAGTAAATTTTGTGCTCACAAATTTATGCATTATGTGTGTCAATCACCTACCAATTTAAAATTGAAGAAGTGGTGTCATGAAAAAGACTAGATGCGATATCTAGACTCTAATTCTGTAGCCTTTTGTTAAACCAGATGGTACCATGGATGAAAATGACCACTGCACGAAGGAGGATTAAGACTTTTTACAATGTGTGAACCAGAACCTTCACAATCTTTTGGTTGGATGACCGGACAATCACTAGAAATGACTGTAGTCACACCCCAACAGAAGTGAGACTATGAGCATAAACTCCTCAGAATTTACAAAATGAATATGATACGAGACAACAAAGAACCACAGATAGGACCTGGGTTCAGCTGCACTGATGAGCCTTACAAGGTAGATGAGGCCGTGTGGGGTTTATGACAGGTGAAAGTTACCGAACAACAGTGACAATGGTGAGATCATAGCAAATTCTAGATCTTAAAATGCTCTCGTATGTATATAGTAAGAGAGGAAAAGCAAGGATTCTGTTCCATTAGCATGTTACCCAAACACCTATATATACGGTAGGGATATGTTTGGAATTTCCTATTACTCTTACTCTAATAAATAGAATGGTGAAAGTATGAACTTAATTATTAAACGATCATGGATGTGCACTCTGCGACACTGCTTCAAAATATTGATTTTTCATTTTCCTTTTGCCTAAATTTTTTTGCTATCATAACATGTAATATTGTGATATCATATGTACTAATAAGTGACCAAATGATTACTCCTATTTGTAGATGAGACTACAAACACTGAACATGATGAAATGTGGGCATCTGTTCTGTTATTTGCTTTACTATGATCTTTCTCAGACAGTACTTAAAACATGTGAAATGATACAGTTAGTAGGGATTCAGGGGAAAAAAGAGTAGCGCAGCACCATGGATGTCTGGGCTGGTACATTTGGTGTTAAGCCTACTTGTTCTGACATCTTTTCGCATAACCTGTCTATGAGACATGCATGGTGCCCCAAAAGTTACTATTTCAAAAGTATGCTTTGTTACTCAGGGAAGGACCGATGAGATAAGAAAGGATGTCTTTGAAAGGGGAATGCTTTTTCTTGAGAAAATAAAAAACCAATCCTTAGTAGTAGATTCTCCTATTGAAGAAATGTTGGGAAGTTTGACTTTGCTCTTTGCCTGACTTTTAGCAGTAGGTGTCTTGATGAACTACTGTAGCAATTGAGAATTGAACGTGCTGGCGTATTTACATATTGTATTAAATTGGAGATAAAATATATATTAGATAATGTGTAATATCCGTATGTTACTTATAATGGATGCTTGTGTCTAATAAAACTGTTTATGGGGTCGACTCGCATGGCAATTTCCTCTTCGTATCCTTCATTTCTTGTTTCAAAAATGGATCATGTTGCTTGTGTCATGTCCTGTCTTTGTTTTCCAGAATTGAGATCCAGTTCTGTCAAATGGCTACATATATGTAAAACAGAAATATCTCTGGGTGCTGAATCTGCAAAACACGATATTCTTGTTTATGATTGTCCTGTGTGCTAAGTTCTCTTATGATGCTCTGTTGATTTGGTCTGTTCACTCCATGATGCTTGAGATTGTTTTGATGTGTGTTTAGGTTGGCTGAGAACAATGGTCAACAGCCTCTTCAGCAGTTACTGCTATCAGCTCCATCACCATCTAATGTAAAGGCAGATTCTACAGTTCAATCAGCAAAACCGGATATGGATCTACTCAGCTGGGATGACAGTACACCAGCAGCTGATAATCCTCTAGCTCTTGTTCCAGTGGACGGACCTACCGCAACTTCAACCTCCGATCAGAAGGCTTTAGCTCTTTATGATATGTTTTCCCAAAGTACCAATTCTAATGGTACTGCTACAAGCACAGTTGCAGACGCTACCAATCCTGCATCACAGACACATCCTACTTTTGGCATGCTACAGAATGCACAGCCAGCTTCTCATTCAAATGGCGGAACTATCGACTACGCAACAAATCAACATCTGCAATCAGATATCATGCAAGGAAATCCGCAAAACTTTGCTAACCAAACATGGAATGGCCAAAGTACTATTTCCGGAATGCATCTGCAGCAGCAATCTACATCACCGAACTCAGGTCAGCCCATGAAAAAGTTCAATGCTGCATCACTCGAAAGTGTCTTTGTACTTCTCTCTGCCCATGAAAAAGTTCAATGCTGCATCACTCGAAAGTGTCTTTGTACTTCTCTCTGCATATACAATCTGTTTTCATGTCTTCTTTCTGATTTTATTGACTCTTCTTCAAGGTTTATGCAGTTAATTTACTATTACTGCTTTTATTTTTAACCAGTTGACATTTAAATCTCTTTTGAATTTACCCTTGTTTCCCCACGATGGTGTTAAACAGTTTGCTGAGGTTAGAAATGTGTTCATTCATAGTAAGACATTGCTACTACATGTTTATAGTCAATACCGGATCCTGTAGTATACAATCAATGCTACTAGACAAATGCTGCTGGGTTTGGGATTAGTTGCTAGTACATGTTTACAGTCAATACCGGATCCTGTACTATACAATCAATGTCTTACCACCTTTCTCTTACAGTGAAAAAAGCTCCATCAATTAGGCAGACTTTACTGAAGTCAAAACTGCAGTTGACTTCCAGGAATATTGATATTTCATATTTTGCATGTGCAGGTGCAGTTGATCATGTTGGGGGAGGCCTTCCAGCTCCACCATGGGAAACCCAATCGATGCAAGAGAATTCTCTTCCCAGATCACAATCTTTACCAATGTTAAACTCACAGCCAACATCGACGTATCCCCAAATGATGCAAAGCCCCTTGCCAGGAGGAATGTTCCTGCGACAGAACCCACAGCCTTTGTCATTTCAGCAATCACCTCCTCCAGGTGGCCCCTTGCCAGGAGGAATGCTCCCACAACAGAATCCACAGCCTCTGTCATTTCAGCAATCACCTCCTCCAGGTGGCCAATATCCAGGTTTTTATACACACCCTGCGCATGGTGGACAAACTGGGGGTATGCCCTTGCAGCAACAAATGCAAGGACAGATGCCCGGCATGCAGTGGCAGCAACAGAGCGGCCAGATGGGAGGAGTTTATCAACCATCAATGCAAGGTGCTCAGATGGGTGGTTATTACGGATATCAGCATCCTGGAGTCCAGTACTATGATCAGAGGAGACCTTATTCTAATGATATGGCTCAAAGAATGTATGGACTTTCCATGCAAGAAAACAGTGGTCAGGCCAATGCAATGTCACTACACCAGGGGCCAACTGCATCCTCCCTCTCTGTGCAACGGCATCAGCCCTTGAAGCCGCCAAAACCGGAGGACAAGTTCTTTGGTGATCTTGTGAATATAGCCAAGTCAAAGCAGAGCAAACCTTTAGATAAACTTGGAAGCTTGTAAACTATGCTGTTGTGTTTTCTAATTGCTGGGGTTAGGTGATGATTGTTTGTCTTGTTTATTTCTTTTTTATACATATTTTCATTTACTATTGTTATTAATGATTTCTTTGATCTCTCTTGTATTTTGTATATCATGTATTAGGAAACAGGGGGATAAAAATAAGATGAAATAAATATATTATCTGTTCTTGTAGGGTAATACGTTTGTCATCAGCTTTTCAGAAAGAATCCAACCTCCCTTAGGTGTCGGCATGGTCGAGGTTTAAGGGACTCCTCCAATATGGCTGGGTAGGGTTAATGTTTTCTTATGCACTTACCATGTCAAATTTGTGGGTAACATGTAGAGTAATTACCTTTTTTTTTCTTCCTTTGACAATCTTTACCCTACCCTTATCAGCACATGTTCACCCACATGATAAATTGGTAGGGTAACAAGTGAAACAAGTAGCATGAAGATAGATATATGATATTTTCATTTCTTATGATATTCCTTGCACCAAACATAGGCCACTTCTAAAACTAATTTAGCATAGTTAGAAGTTTAACTTTTTAGTGATATACACCCAACTAGAATTTATAATCTGACATTTATTTTTACAAACAAGATTTAACTTCTTTAATATACAATTCTCTTGTTGAGGTTTATTTTCTTATGTAATAAATGATTATAAAAAAATGTCATGTTTTTGTTTGTTTAGTTTTTCTAGAATTAATAATAGCAAAAATGTAAAAAATAACGGTGAGGTTTTTTGGAGTTTTCAATAGGCGTTAATGATTGTATTAAATCTGAAACTAATAATTCAATCTTAAACAAATGAATAAATGTCTGAAGTGGGTAAGGTAAACCTTTTTCCATCATCTTATTCTCTTCCGATGTGGGTAAGCGCTAGAAGGTTCACCCTGTATTAAAGCTTCTCCCATCACCTTATTCTCTCTAGATGTGGGCAAGCGTTCCAAGGTTTACCCTGCATTGTGATTCAAGATAATATTCCATATGCCCGTCGATATTTAGCATGAATTTTGGCCACATGTAGAAGTTCCATTAATTAATATCACCCTTTGGTCACATGGTTAACACCAGTATCACGTCACTAGTACATTACCGACCTTTAGTGTCGGTTATTTAAGGCCTTTAGTGTTAGTTTCTAAACGACACCTATGTGGGCTACGCTAAAAGCCCAGCCGTTATGCGTCGGTTCAAAAACCGACGTCAAAACCCTTCGCGCGCCACCGAAAACGCGCCAGCAGGGCACTATAGGCGTCGGTTATTAGATAAGAAACCGACGCCATATACCTTCGCGCCACAGAAGGGCGCCATCTTGGGCACTATCAACGTCGGTTATTAGATAAGAAATCGACGTCATATAACTCCCAACACGGCCGTGCTGGCCAGCACGGCCGTGGTGTTTGGTCCGCTGCCACGGTCGTGCTGGCCAGCACGGTCGTGGTGTCTGGTCTGCTGTCACGGCCGTGCTGGCCAGCACGGCCGTAGTGTTAAGGAAATAGATGTCGGTTACTATTAGAAACCGACACTGTAACGACGTGGCGTCAGTTTTATACAAATAACCGACGCCTATTTTTAGTCCGCTGTGACGGCTGTGCTGGCGAGCACGGCCGTGGTGTTAAGGAAATAGACGTCGGTTACTATTAGAAATCGACACTGTAACGAAGTGGCGTCGGTTTTATACAAATAATCACCGTCTATTTTTTTTTCTTCTGTCAGTCTGCAGACCTGCTGTATGGCTGGTCGCAGGATGAGAAACCTGCAGTTCAGTTATGAACTGCAGGTTTTACGACATCCATTGATATCAACCAACAATAGGCCACAAATCTGCAAAATTAACAATAAAAATATTCACACATTTAGCAATGCAACCTGCAGTTTCATTTGATTTTCACACATTTAGAAACATTCATGTAGCTAGCAATCTGTAGTTCCATTCATTTTCACATTCACACATGTAGAAACATTCATATAGCAATCAACAGTTTCATTCATTTTCACTCAGACACGTGTAGAAATATCCAGACACATATATTATAATTCAGAAATTCATTTACAAAATATCATTCTTTAGTCATTATTCGCTATCAACATCCCAATTATATCTTAAAACCCCCACTACTTGTATGGCTGTTGCCCATTCTTCTCTTACTTCATTTAATTCTCTCGTCGTATAGGGAACATGTACATCTGGTAAGGCCGTTCCTGTAGTGTGGTCAGTTTTAAACATCTGTAAAGAGAATGATGTATATATATAATTAATGAGCTATAAATAAGATTGATATATTTTATATTATCTAATGAGACTATATAATACCTCAACAATACAATCGATGTCCATTGCGGCATATTTGATAATCATGTGCATAAATCGCATCACATAGTATCCACATGCCCATCCGTTGTCTTGTGTAGCACACTATAAATTCAAACATACAAAATATTAAAAAAATACAACTAATTAAACACTGTTCACATAAATAATATATACATATATTGCATTCGGGAACTTACTTTCACGTTCTTCCAAATTATTGGCTGGTTCTTTTTTGTGGGGACCTTTCCTCCAGCCTTTTTGAACTCATCAAAACCCCTACATGTTAATGTAACACAGTACATTGCATAATTAAATAGTAATGTAATAACATATGTTAACGGATATGAAAATAAAATATTTCTCACCGGAATAATGCCATTTTCATTATGTGTCCATATTTTGTATTCAATTTACTCCCCTTAGGATCTAGATAATAGACAGTGAATGTCTCGGGGACAATAACCAGTAACTCCCAATGTATACCACTAGAGGTAAAAAAGTAAAAAAATTAAGAACTCAAAATCCACAATAAAAATGTAATTTTCTTAAGTCCAAATTATAATAAGCAAAGTAAACTTACTCTACACTGAATGGAGCCATTATCACCGTCTTCTTATTTTGAGCAAAAATTGTAAAAGTCTCACAGCAGTATTGTTGAACTGACGGAGGGTCTTTAGCTACTAGACTAATCAAAGATGGAATAAAAAATCCTACATGTTCGAATGCAAAATCTGCACATATCTTGTCTAAGTAGCTGCAAAATATGTATAAATTACGCATGCATTAATAAATAAGAAACCAGATCACCAGATCCTACACAAGGTATATGGATGTATAAAGAAGATCTCACCTTATCCATAGCTCTATCACAGATGTATTTAGCCAATCATATCGAAACAACTCTAAAATATCTTGTATAAATAGTTTGCTTTCGTATGATTGACCTGCAACATCTGAATCTATAGAAACAGTTATAGGACAATTTATATCATGTTCGCCTAACCATATTGCCATACCCCTACAGTTAGGATCTAACGGGACAGGTAGGTCCTGTGGAACCCAACTGGGTAATGTAGGGGGTGGAAGTGGAGGCCTAGATGCTGTGGGTGTCTTCTTTTTAACCTGTATATATATATAATAATTTCAGATCAACTGACATCATATACACACACTAACAATTTAACGTAATGTAAATTTACCATACAGTTTCAGTAAAGATGACATCCGCTTTTAGCCACAATATTCTCCGCCTTCTGCCTCACCAAACGTTTCACAATCTGGGTGGGCATATGGTAATGGAAGATCCATCCACTTGAGGAATATATGTACCGGGCTCGCACGAATCCAACCAGCTGGTAATGGAGACCCGTGAAACATTTCCCCTGTAGGGATGAGTAAGCCAACGCCTCTGCAACGACATATTCATTAACTTTTAGACGGTATGGCTTCAACCCCTACAAATTTTTGTGTAAAGAATGTTATATACATATATACATATCATCTTTTTTTTGAAAAGACTATAATTTCATATATACATATCATCTTGAATTAAAAAATTAGTTACTATGTCATAAAAATACTTACAGCGGATTTGCTAGGTGGTCGGTCTACAGGATTACTCCCAACCTCTGTAGTAGGAGTAGAGCCTGTAGTAGGAGACACCATATGTACTGTCTGGTAAGTGGCAGTCTGAGATGCCTGCCACTTTTTCATTGCTTCTTCGAGTTTCCTATCAAATAGCTTATCTACCTATACATGGATAAAAGAAACGTCAAATTCTAATTATTGAATTCTCTTTTACAGTAACATCGACAAGGAAAAAATATGTTACCTCTTCTTGTGAAAGTCCCACTTTTGGGACATGTTTGTGCTGGGATGGCCCAAAAAAAGTTTTGATGCCCACACCAGCGCCTGCAGCCCTAACACGTTCAGGATGCTATGGGTTACCCAGAGCAACTGTCAATTCATCCCTTGTGCCCTCAGGGATGAACTTGCCTTGTTTCCTCAGCTCGTGCAGCTCCCGCTAATCGCCAAAATAAAAATTTATAATTAAGTAAACACCACAAATAATTAATATTCAAACGACTGTTGTAAGAGTTGTATTTTACCATTTTTGCAGCCGCCTCAGCAGTTGCGGGCTTCCTTATTTCTCCCTTCTTATTTTGCCTCCCAACTATCCCAGCATGGCGAGGCAGAGGTGTGCTACCTATAGTGGAGGACTTTTGAGTAGCAGCAGACTGAGCAGTAGCCTCAGACTGTAGTCTTTGGCGAATGCCTGCATACCCCTTTGGACCCATTGTGTGGTCATGCACATTCAGTGCACGCCTTGATCTTTGTGCCTCACTGAGGGCCTAGTTAGTATGCACATTAATGATTTGGTTAGTAACAGTAAATGTTAATCTTGAATATGTGAATACAACATATATTAATGAGATTGGGATTGACGCCTAATACCTTGAATTCATCAGTTTGTCTTGAAGCAACAAACGCGTCCCATTCTTCTTTGTCCAGGAAGTTCCACTGTTCAGTGGCTGTCTTCTTCCTCTTGTCAACTTCTTTTATGTATTCTCGGGTGAGATTTGTCCTATAGTTCCTTAGGACTCTCCCACAACGTTGCATCACACATTTACGATGCAACTTTTCATCCAATTCAAATATACTATGCAAAATAGAATTGCTATTAACTAGTATCCAAAAAATTAGTAATCTACAAAATAGAATTGCAAATTAATAATAACTCACGCATAAATCCTTCCATATTACGTCTTTCTTCTCCTTAGAAACTTTATGCCAAGAATCTATCTTACAACCGCAATGGCTACGAGTAACATACCCAAGATATGAAACAAATGAATTGCGATTCACACCAGATGCATTTCCTGCATTATCAAAATCTACAACAAGTTTGGGTCCATTTCCCTTTTGCGCTATTAACTTCTTCATCATAGTGATGCCCCTTTTCTTGTCAACTTTTTGGTGTTGCTGATCAAGTGCCTCAAGTGCTTCAGATGGTACATGTGCATCATCAACATAACATTTGACAAAATAAACACATTTACAAGATATAACTATAAATGGACATATAGATATAAATATATGATATATTTTTAAAACTTACATTGTGAGGCGGCACATTGATGTCTTCACCCTCACGGCAATCATCAGCACGGTCATCAGGAGAATGCTCAGCCATCTGAAAATTCACATTCACATTGTAAAGTTCACATTGTAAAGTAATTCAAATTGTAAAGCTCACATTGTAAAGTTCACATTCACATTGTAAAGTTCACATTATAAAGTAATTCACATTGTAAAATTCACATTGTAAAGTTCACATTGTAAAGTTCACATTGTAAAGCTCACATTGTAAAGTTCACATTCACATTGTAAAGTAATTCACATTGTAAAGTTCACATTATAAAGTAATTCACATTGTAAAATTCACATTGTAAAGTTCACATTCAGAAAAATAAAACATATAAAAAAATATAAACATGCCTCTAATATTGCGATTTTTTTATCAATTAACAATCCTTCATTGTGATCTCCGCGCACATACAAGTCATCATTAGCTTCAATATTTGCTGATGTTGGCAACCCAACTGAGAATGGACTGGAGTCATCATACTTATCATAGTACTGTTCTTCATTTATAAGATCTTCAATGAACTGTCTTTTACCATGAAGAACAACCGACCATTTATCATTTGCAGGATTATCGATATAAAATACTTGTTTCGCATGTGATGCCAATACGAATGGTTCACCCTCCTCGCCAATCTTTTCAAAGTTCACTAAAGTGAAACCTAATTCATCCACTATAACTTCTTTGGTGTTATCAACCCAATTACATTTGAAGAGCGGAATTCTGAAATCTATGTAGTCAAACTCCCATATGTCTTCAATGACACCGTAATATGACATTTTAGCTTCACGTGGACTCTTATCCTTTGCACTTGCAAAAAACATAGTCGATGCTTGAAGGGTGACCCCACTGTTTTGGACGACACTCTTATCATCTTGGCGCTTTGTGTAATATGTGAATCCATTAATGTCATACCCTTCATAAGACATAACAATCAATTTTGGTTTAAATGCGAGACATTTGATAGTTTCAGTAATATCATCTGGTGTTTGAGATAGTTGATGTAAGACTTTATTTTCAAACCACTTAATAAATGTCTTGTTATACTTGTTGGATCCTAGATGGGTGATTAGATGCTCTAGAGGGGGGGTGAATAGAGCTGAAAGCACTTAAACAAAATTCATTAAACCTTCAAGATATATGACAAGATAAGGTTGCTAAATAGGTAATTTGAGTGCAACTAAATCATGCATAGCAAGGATAAGAGAGATTGAACATGCACCAATTAGACAAGCTATTTAGAGTGGTTCCACACTTCAAACTAGAAGTGTGTCAGTCCACTTGCCTAGAGAGGTCAACCTCTAGGACTTCAACCAATTGCACTCTTATATTCATTAATAAGACATACAATACATGACCAACAAAGGACTTACCTATCCAATACAAAGAGTCTTCAACCTTACCAAGGACTTACCCACTTTGCAAGAGTCTTCGGCCTTCTCCAAGGACTTACCCTCTCTTGCACAAGTCTTCGGCCTTGTAGGAATTACCCACTCTTCTTAGATCTTCCGCCTTTGACTTCACCTTCACTCGGAGAAGCTTTCCACCAAGGACTTACCCACTTGAGCTTGAGTCTTCTGCCTTCTCCAAGGGCTTACCCACTCTAGCTCCAAGTCTTCGGCCTTGATCTTCACCAAGGGACTCCTTCCCTTGTTCTTCTTCACCTCTCTTGGACAAGAGAGAGAGAACCTTCATCTTCAATATAGGAAATTAGAGATGGGGAGGTGGTGGAAGTGAGAGCCTCACAAGATATACAAATAATACTAGCTCTCTTACAAATCTCCTACTCACTCTAATGGATGTAGCAAGTGATTAAGCTTAGAGAGAGAGAGGAGGCTGTAGGAAGCACTCAACTATAGAATAGGAACCTCACAAAGAGTTTGCAATGAATGCTCAACCTTGGAATGAAGCCCAAGGGGTCTTATTTATAGCTGGGGATGCCTCTTAGCCTTTGGGAACACTTGAGAATGAAAACTAGCAGTTTTGTGGCTTACAACGGATCTATTTTCACTTGTTGCAACTCCACAACGGCTAGAATCACTTTTCTGTACTTTTTCGTACAGTCTGATCGACCGAGTTTCTATAAAGGCAATTCAGCCGAACCGTGAATCGGCTGAGTTTGCAACTCGGCCGAACCGTGAATCGGCTGAGTTTGCAACTCGGCCGAATCTCACAAAAATCCCAGAATATATGGATCGGCCGAGTTTGGAATTCGGCCGACAAAATCCCTGTTATGGGTATTTTGGAATTTTCGTTTGACTATACAAATGATGGATTTTTGTGTCCCAATAATTTTTCTAAGCTTAATTACAAGTCATACAATCATTACAAGTGATTACAAAGCAATTCTAAGGTCATTTACATAGAGATCCCAAATTGCACACTTGTAGCTATTTTGACTTGTCTTTTCTCCAATTTGATATGCGCAAGTTAGGGCATTTGGAGTGTGTCTAAACCTAATCTGAAATCACTCAATGTAGAAGCATTAGACACCAATATGTGGAATGGTTAGTCATCATCAAAACAAGGGTTTAGTCAATTTAGACGTGAGTCAACATTGATCTAATTGACCTTGAGTCAACATTCTCCCCCTTTTTGAAGATGACAAACCATTCCATAAATGTATTGAAAGCTTGTACGTAAAATCATACCTTCGGAGAAACCTAGGGGTTTCAAAAGAATTGAGCTCATATGCTCCCCCTCAATTGATGCGCATGGAGTTTTCATACTCCCCCTCAATTCGATGCTATTTCTCCTGCATGGTTAGCTTTCATAACATTTATAGAATACTATGTCTTCTACTCATATATGTTTACACATATATGTCTCCTCCCCTTTACCTTCTCCCCTTTACATGGACATTCTTCTCCTCTTCATGTAAGACATGCCTTCTTCCTTTCTTTAAAAGAAGACATTACCTTTCTCCCCCTTTGTCATTTCAAAAAGGTGGGGGTTATGAAGAAAAAAGAAACATCACTTGTTAAAGAGAAAGGAGATAACACAAAATATATATGAGGAGAGTAGAAGAGAACAGATAGGGGCTTGTCCAAGCATAGAAGGAAAAGCAAGTTAAAGCATATACTTGAACAACCCAAAAATGCAAGATAAGGTGCTGTAGAAAAACAATAAATTACAATTTTGACCCTCAAGATGATGGAATTTGACCAAAAACCATCGGAGCTCATGGCAAAGCAACGCGTCTTGCTCAGAAGGTCGTTTCTGCATGAAAAGCACTAGTCTTGCACCAAAAACTGAAACTGGAGCAAAATCTGCATAAAAATCCATAAATACTCCAATTTCTACATATAATGTAGCTCTATGTGCCCTGCATCACAATGTTATGCAAACAACTCAAGATAGTAGATATGCAATTCAAGGAACAATCTTGAGCATGTATGAGATAAGATACAAGCATAACATATAGATGATCAAAGATGGCAATATGTAAACAAGGTTAGAACTACATGTATATGAACTACTAGTAGATGATATCACAATTTAGGACTACTAGTAGGATCTAGATCATAGCAAGAGATACTAAAAGATATACAAGATAAAGCAAGCTATGAGTAGATATAGAGATATATCCAAACCAAGAGATATGAAATTTTAGAAGCATGAGAGGATATAACTCACTAGATATGCATCCTTACCATAAGATGATTACCCCTATGAACGTCAAGGTTGTATCAAAACAAGATATACACCTAGAGAGATGTAGCAAGTTAGAGCACAACGGAAGCAATTTAAGACACAACCAAGAGATCCAAAGAGATCATCATCAAAACCTGCAAAACAACTCAAAGCAAGTAATTGCAACATATAGATATACCAATTTAGAGCAATTAGAGAGATAGATTTGTATGCAAGATAGGCAATTTAGAACATGGCAATATGCACATATAAAGGTACCAAATGAGAGTGCCAAAGAATAAGGCTATTGGTTGAGAAAATCTAGTTGAGAGGGAAATTCTCACTCAATAAGCCAAATTTATATTCTATACACAGTGTAATCGGTCGAGTTCTGTGCATTGGCAACTCGACCGATGACAACTGCTGGCAACACCCATTGGTGCCTATCGGTCGAGTTTCAATAGGGCAAACTCGACCGACAGAGCAGCTGTCAAAAAGCACATATATCTCATAAAAACATATTTAAAGGCATGATAAATATACAAACCATATCCAAACATGTCTAAGCAAGTTAGTAATGCACTATATAATCATTAGAAACAGTTTTTGAGCAAGAGTGTGAAGAGAAACACAAAATACCACTTTTGACTCAAAAACCATATGTATAGTGCACATTGACTTGACAAAAACAAGTTAGGATAGGTTATAAGTAATAAAACCATTACCTTTGTGCTTACCATTGCTTTTCCACTTGTTGTCACCCTCTACACATCTCACCTTTCTTCTTTCATGTGGATTGACAAGACAATTTGTAATTCAATACCTCAAGTCAATCCATTTGCAAGTACCTACAAGAAGAAAGATGAAATGGTCCCCAATCATGTTTTTGGGTCCGGAGGAGTTAGCTTAGCAACCCAAATCCTATTGCTCTTGGGTGCTTTCCTAAAAGGACAACAATTAGAATAATGACCTAATTCATGGCAATAGTTGCATGTGCCCATAGTCTTGGAACTAGAGGATTTTCCATGGAATATTGGAGATCCTTTATCTTTGTTGTTCCCTTGACTACTATCATATCCTAAACCATGTCTACCAATTTGTTTAGTAGTATGGTGTAGGATATCATTAAGATTCTTTTTACCAACTAAGAATCTTTGCAAAGAAGATCTCAAACTATCATTATCATGCATAAGAGAGGTAATAGTAGAAGACAAATGATTGATATTATCTCTAGCATGCAAAAGATCATTTTCTAAGCAAAGAGTTTTAGTTGAAAAGGAATCTCTATCAATATGAAGAGCAGCAACATCATTCTCTCTATTTGTAGAACTACAACAAGATTCATGCCCATTGATTTTAGCAAGTAAGCAGGCATTTTCTATTTCTAATTCATGCAAAACAAAATCTTTGTCCTTGTTTTCAGATTTAAGAACATCAATGTCATGCATGAGAGAATCAACAATTAAAGTATGCTCTTCATTAGAATTAGGCATGAGAGGTTGAGATTCTAGAAATTTAATCTTATCAAATAAACTAGCATTTTCAAGTTTAAGAGAGTCTACTTGGCTAAGACAATCATTTTTATCAATAAGCAAGCAAGAATTTGCATATTCAAGATCATCTAGTTCTATATGCAAATTATCAACAATTTTAGCAAGCTTTTTCTTTTTCTTTTTAGAAGATTTATAAGAGGCACAAATATCATGAATAATAGCAATTAAAGATTCTTTATCTAATGAGTCTACGTTTACCTCACTTGAGTCTTCACTTGTTGATGCTATAAGAGAAAAATGGCATTCTCCTTCATCACTTGAGCTTGAGCTTGATACTTCACTTGAATCTTCACTTGAGCTTGAGTTGGAGGAGCCACTTGAGCTTGATTGCCATTTCTTCTTGTGAAGATGGGTCTTTTTGCATTGTGGGCAATCTTCCTTGTAGTGACCCTTCTTTCCAAATGTGAAGCACCGGATGGAGGAGGACTTGCCTTTGTAGAGTCGACCTTTGGAGTACATGGCATCTTCTTTAGCTTGAGAGGATGGAGAGACTTGTTCCATGATAGCTTCAATTTTAGCCTTCTTCATTCTCTTTAGCTCTTTCTTCTCTTGTCTTTCTACTTCCTCCCTCTTGTCAAGTGTGGCTTCATGTGCTTGTAGATTTCCAATGAGCTCTTCAATAGGAATATCCCTAAGCGACCTTGCTTCTTCAATGGAAGTCACCTTGGATTCCCATCTCTTGGGGAGAGTTCTAAGGATCTTTGAGTTGATCTCTCCACTAGACATAGGATGTCCTAGAACAGCAAGACCATTCAAGATGGTGTTGAGCCTTGAGTACATGTTGGCTATGCTCTCTTCCTTTCCCATCTTGAAGTTCTCAAGCAACCCTTTGAGCATGTAGACTTTGCTTTCCTTCACTTGATCTGTCCCTTCATAAGTGATGCAAAACTTTCTCCATGCCTCATAGGCCGTCTCACAAGAGGAAATCCGGTTAAACTCGGTGGGGGTCATGGAGGCATATAGGATGTGCATGGCTCTAGCATTCAAGGTTGTTTTCATCAAGGTGGCTTCATCCCATTCTTCAATTTTTGTCTTTGGTAGAATGTATGGGCTGTTCACCATTTGCCACATCTCGAGACTTGATCCTTGGATGAAGAATTGAAGTCTTCTTCTCCAATAGAGGAAGTTGCCCCCATTGAAGATTGGAAGGCTGGTCGAGAGTCTTCCTCCTAGGTAGTCACCCATCTTCTCCTACTTGTAGAAGTATGCTTGGAGAAGACCCGCTCTGATACCACTTGTTGGATCCTAGATGGGTGATTAGATGCTCTAGAGGGGGGGTGAATAGAGCTGAAAGCACTTAAACAAAATTCATTAAACCTTCAAGATATATGACAAGATAAGGTTGCTAAATAGGTAATTTGAGTGCAACTAAATCATGCATAGCAAGGATAAGAGAGATTGAACATGCACCAATTAGACAAGCTATTTAGAGTGGTTCCACACTTCAAACTAGAAGTGTGTCAGTCCACTTGCCTAGAGAGGTCAACCTCTAGGACTTCAACCAATTGCACTCTTATATTTATTAATAAGACATACAATACATGACCAACAAAGGACTTACCTATACAATACAAAGAGTCTTCAACCTTACCAAGGACTTACCCACTTTGCAAGAGTCTTCGGCCTTCTCCAAGGACTTACCCACTTTTGCACAAGTCTTCGGCCTTGTAGGAATTACCCACTCTTCTTGGATCTTCCGCCTTTGACTTCACCTTCACTCGGAGAAGCTTTCCACCAAGGACTTACCCACTTGAGCTTGAGTCTTCTGCCTTCTCCAAGGGCTTACCCTTTCTAGCTCCAAGTCTTCGGCCTTGATCTTCACCAAGGGACTCCTTCCCTTGTTCTTCTTCACCTCTCTTGGACAAGAGAGAGAACCTTCATCTTCAATATAGGAAATTAGAGATGGGGAGGTGGTGGAAGTGAGAGCCTCACAAGATATACAAATAATACTAGCTCTCTTACAAATCTCCTACTCACTCTAATAGTTGTAGTAAGTGATTAAGCTTAGAGAGAGAGAGGAGGCTGTAGGAAGCACTCAACTATAGAATAGGAACCTCACAAAGAGTTTGCAATGAATGCTCAACCTTGGAATGAAGCCCAAGGGGTCTTGTTTATAGCTGGGGATGCCTCTTAGCCTTTGGGAACACTTGAGAACGAAAACTAGCCGTTTTGTGGCTTGCAACGGATCTATTTTCACTTGTTGCAACTCCACAACGGCTAGAATCACTTTTCTGCACTTTTTCGTACAGTCTGATCGACCGAGTTTCTATAAAGGCAATTCAGTCGAACCGTGAATCGGCTGAGTTTGCAACTCGGCCGAACCGTGAATCGGCTGAGTTTGCAACTCGGCCGAATCTCACAAAAATCCCAGAATATATGGATCGGACGAGTTTGGAATTCGGCCGATAAAATCCCTGTTATGAGTATTTTGGAATTTTCGTTTGACTATACAAATGATGGATTTTTGTGTCCCAATAATTTTTCTAAGCTTAATTACAAGTCATACAATCATTACAAGTGATTAGAAAGCAATTCTAAGGTCATTTACATAGAGATCCCAAATTGCACACTTGTAGCTATTTTGACTTGTCTTTTCTCCAATTTGATATGCGCAAGTTAGGGCATTTGGAGTGTGTCTAAACCTAATCTGAAATCACTCAATGTAGAAGCATTAGACACCAATATGTGGAATGGTTAGTCATCATAAAAATAAGGGTTTAGTCAATTTAGACGTGAGTCAACATTGATCTAATTGACCTTGAGTCAACATTCTCCCCCTTTTTGAAGATGACAAACCAATACATAAATGTATTGAAAGCTTGTACGTAAAATCATACCTTCGGAGAAACCTAGGGGTTTCAAAAGAATTGAGCTCATATGCTCCCCCTCAATTGATGTGCATGGAGTTTTCATACTCCCCCTCAATTCGATACTATTTCTCCTGCATGGTTAGCTTTCATAACATTTATAGAATACTATGTCTTCTACTCATATATGTTTACACATATATGTCTCCTCCCCTTTACCTTCTCCCCTTTACATGGACATTCTTCTCCTCTTCATGTAAGACATGCCTTCTTCCTTTCTTTAAAAGAAGACATTACCTTTCTCCCCCTTTGTCATTTCAAAAAGGTGGGGGTTATGAAGAAAAAAGAAACATCACTTGTTAAAGAGAAAGGAGATAACACAAAATATATATGAGGAGAGTAGAAGAGAACAGATAGGGGCTTGTCCAAGCATAGAAGGAAAAGCAAGTTAAAGCATATACTTGAACAACCCAAAAATGCAAGATAAGGTGCTGTAGAAAAACAATAAATTACAATTTTGACCCTCAAGATGATGGAATTTGACCAAAAACCATCGGAGCTCATGGCAAAGCAACGAGTCTTGCTCAGAAGGTTGTTTCTGCATGAAAAGTACTAGTCTTGCACCAAAAACTGAAACTGGAGCAAAATTTGCATAAAAATCCATAAATACTCCAATTTCTACATATAATGTAGCTCTATGTGCCCTGCATCACAATGTTATGCAAACAACTCAAGATAGTAGATATGCAATTCAAGGAACAATCTTGAGCATGTATGAGATAAGATACAAGCATAACATATAGATGATCAAAGATGGCAATATGTAAACAAGGTTAGAACTACATGTATATAAACTACTAGTAGATGATATCACAAGTTAGGACTACTAGTAGGATCTAGATCATAGCAAGAGATACTAAAAGATATACAAGATAAAGCAAGCTATGAGTAGATATAGAGATATATCCAAACCAAGAGATATGCAATTTTAGAAGAATGAGAGGATATAACTCACTAGATATGCATCCTTACCATAAGATGATTACCCCTATGAACGTCAAGGTTGTATCAAAACAAGATATACACCTAGAGAGATGTAGCAAGTTAGAGCACAATGGAAGCAATTTAAGACACAACCAAGAGATCCAAAGAGATCATCATCAAAACCTACAAAACAACTCAAAGCAAGTAATTGCAACATATAGATATACCAATTTAGAGCAATTAGAGAGATAGAGTTGTATACAAGATAGGCAATTTAGAACATGGCAATATGCACATATAAAGGTACCAAATGAGAGTGCCAAAGAATAAGGCTATTGGTTGAGAAAATCTAGTTGAGAGGGAAATTCTCACTCAATAAGCCAAATTTATATTCTATGCACAGTGTAATCGGTCGAGTTCTGTGCATTGGCAACTCGACCGATGACAACTGCTGGCAACACCCATTGGTGCCTATCGGTCGAGTTTCAATAGGGCAAACTCGACCGACAGAGCAGCTGTCAAAAAGCACATATATCTCATAAAAACATATTTAAAGGCATGATAAATATACAAACCATATCCAAACATGTCTAAGCAAGTTAGTAATGCACTATATAATCATTAGAAACAATTTTTGAGCAAGAGTGTGAAGAGAAACACAAAATACCACTTTTGACTCAAAAACCATATGTATAGTGCACATTAACTTGACAAAAACAAGTTAGGATAGGTTATAAGCAATAAAACCATTACCTTTGTGCTTACCATTGCTTTTCCACTTGTTGTCACCCTCTACATATCTCACCTTTCTTCTTTCATGTGGATTGACAAGACAATTTGCAATTCAATACCTCAAGTCAATCCATTTGCAAGTACCTATAAGAAGAAAGATGAAATGGTCCCCAATCATGTTTTTGGGTCCGGAGGAGTTAGCTTAGCAACCCAAATCCTATTGCTCTTGGGTGCTTTCCTAAAAGGACAACAATTAGAATAATGACCTAATTCATGGTAATAGTTGCATGTGCCCATAGTCTTGGAACTAGAGGATTTTCCATGGAATATTGGAGGTCCTTTATCTTTGTTGTTCCCTTGACTACTATCATATCCTAAACCATGTCTACCAATTTGTTTAGTAGTATGGTGTAGGATATCATTAAGATTCTTTTTACCAACTAAGAATCTTTGCAAAGAAGATCTCAAACTATCATTATCATGCATAAGAGAGGTAATAGTAGAAGACAAATGATTGATATTATCTCTAGCATGCAAAAGATCATTTTCTAAGCAAAGAGTTTTAGTTGAAAAGGAATCTCTATCAATATGAAGAGCAGCAACATCATTCTCTCTATTTGTAGAACTACAACAAGATTCATGCCCATTGATTTTAGCAAGTAAGGAGGCATTTTCTATTTCTAATTCATGCAAAACAAAATCTTTGTCCTTGTTTTCAAATTTAAGAACATCAATGTCATGCATGAGAGAATCAACAATTAAAGTATGCTCTTCATTAGAATTAGGCATTAGAGGTTGAGCTTCTAGAAATTTAATCTTATCAAGTAAACTAGCATTTTCAAGTTTAAGAGAGTCTACTTGGCTAAGAGAATCATTTTTATCAATAAGCAAGCAAAAATTTACATATTCAAGATCATCTAGTTCTATATGCAAATTATCAACAATTTTAGCAAGTTTTTTCTTTTTCTTTTTAGAAGACTTATAAGAGGCACAAATATCATGAATAATAGCAATTAAAGATTCTTTATCTAACAAGTCTAGGTTTACCTCACTTGAGTCTTCACTTGTTGATGCTATAAGAGAAAAATGGCATTCTCCTTCATCACTTAAGCTTGAGCTTGATCCTTCACTTGAATCTTCACTTGAGCTTGAGTTGGAGGAGCCACTTGAGCTTGATTGCCATTTCTTCTTGTGAAGATGGGTCTTTTTTCCTTGTGGGCAATCTTCCTTGTAGTGACGCTTCTTTCCACATGTGAAGCACCGGATGGAGGAGGACTTGCCTTTGTAGAGTCGACCTTTGGAGTACATGGCATCTTCTTTAGCTTGAGAGGATGGAGAGACTTGTTCCATGATAGCTTCAATTTTAGCCTTCTTTATTCTCTTTAGCTCTTTCTTCTCTTGTCTTTCTACTTCCTCCCTCTTGTCAAGTGTGGCTTCATGTGCTTGTAGATTTCCAATGAGCTCTTCAATAGGAATATCCTAAGCGACCTTGCTTCTTCAATTGAAGTCACCTTGGATTCCCATCTCTTGGGGAGAGTTCTAAGGATCTTTGAGTTGATCTCTCCACTAGACATAGGATGTCCTAGAACAGCAAGACCATTCAAAATGGTGTTGAGCCTTGAGTACATGTTGGCTATGCTCTCTTCCTTTCCCATCTTGAAGTTCTCAAGCAACCCTTTGAGCATGTAGACTTTGCTTTCCTTCACTTGATCTGTCCCTTCATAAGTGATGCAAAGCTTTCTCCATACCTCATAGGCCGTCTCACAAGAGGAAATCCGATTGAACTCGGTGGGGGTCATGGAGGCATATAGGATGTGCATGGCTCTAGCATTCAAGGTTGTTTTCATCAAGGTGGCTTCATCCCATTCTTCAATTTTTGTCTTTGGTAGAATGTATGGGCTGTTCACCATTTGCCACATCTCGAGACTTGATCCTTGGATGAAGAATTGAAGTCTTCTTCTCCAATAGAGGAAGTTGTTCCCATTGAAGATTGGAAGGCTGGTCGAGAGTCTCCCTCCTAGGTAGTCACCCATCTTCTCCTATTTGTAGAAGTATGCTTGGAGAAGACCCGCTCTGATACCACTTGTTGGATCCTAGATGGGTGATTAGATGCTCTAGAGGGGGGGTGAATAGAGCTGAAAGCACTTAAACAAAATTCATTAAACCTTCAAGATATATGACAAGATAAGGTTGCTAAATAGGTAATTTGAGTGCAACTAAATCATGCATAGCAAGGATAAGAGAGATTGAACATGCACCAATTAGACAAGCTATTTAGAGTGGTTCCACACTTCAAACTAGAAGTGTGTCAGTCCACTTGCCTAGAGAGGTCAACCTCTAGGACTTCAACCAATTGCACTCTTATATTTATTAATAAGACATACAATACATGACCAACAAAGGACTTACCTATCCAATACAAAGAGTCTTCAACCTTACCAAGGACTTACCCACTTTGCAAGAGTCTTCGGCCTTCTCCAAGGACTTACCCTCTCTTGCACAAGTCTTCGGCCTTGTAGGAATTACCCACTCTTCTTGGATCTTCCGCCTTTGACTTCACCTTCACTTGGAGAAGCTTTCCACCAAGGACTTACCCACTTGAGCTTGAGTCTTCTGCCTTCTCCAAGGGCTTACCCACTCTATCTCCAAGTCTTCGGCCTTGATCTTCACCAAGGGACTCCTTCCCTTGTTCTTCTTCACCTCTCTTGGACAAGAGAGAGAACCTTCATCTTCAATATAGGAAATGAGAGATGGGGAGGTGGTGGAAGTGAGAGCCTCACAAGATATACAAATAATACTAGCTCTCTTACAAATATCCTACTCACTCTAATGGATGTAGCAAGTGATTAAGCTTAGAGAGAGAGAGGAGGCTGTAGGAAGCACTCAACTATAGAATAGGAACCTCACAAAGAGTTTGCAATGAATGCTCAACCTTGGAATGAAGCCCAAGGGGTCCTATTTATAGCTGGGGATGCCTCTTAGCCATTGGGAACACTTGAGAACGAAAACTAGCCGTTTTGTGGCTTGCAACAGATCTATTTTCACTTGTTGCAACTCCACAACGGCTAGAATCACTTTTCTGCACTTTTTCGTACAGTCTGATCGACCGAGTTTCTATAAAGGCAATTCAGCCGAACCGTGAATCGGCTGAGTTTGCAACTCGGCCGAACCGTGAATCGGCTGAGTTTGCAACTCGGCCGAATCTCACAAAAATCCCAGAATATATGGATCGGCCGAGTTTGGAATTCGGCCGACAAAATCCCTGTTATGGGTATTTTGGAATTTTCGTTTGACTATACAAATGATGGATTTTTGTGTCCCAATAATTTTTCTAAGCTTAATTACAAGTCATACAATCATTACAAGTGATTACAAAGCAATTCTAAGGTCATTTACATAGAGATCCCAAATTGCACACTTGTAGCTATTTTGACTTGTCTTTTCTCCAATTTGATATGCGCAAGTTAGGGCATTTGGAGTGTGTCTAAACCTAATCTGAAATCACTCAATGTAGAAGCATTAGACACCAATATGTGGAATGGTTAGTCATCATCAAAACAAGGGTTTAGTCAATTTAGACGTGAGTCAACATTGATCTAATTGACCTTGAGTCAACATTCTCCCCCTTTTTGAAGATGACAAACCATTCCATAAATGTATTGAAAGCTTGTACGTAAAATCATACCTTCGGAGAAACCTAGGGGTTTCAAAAGAATTGAGCTCATATGCTCCCCCTCAATTGATGCGCATGGAGTTTTCATACTCCCCCTCAATTCGATGCTATTTCTCCTGCATGGTTAGCTTTCATAACATTTATAGAATACTATGTCTTCTACTCATATATGTTTACACATATATGTCTCCTCCCCTTTACCTTCTCCCCTTTACATGGACATTCTTCTCCTCTTCATGTAAGACATGCCTTCTTCCTTTCTTTAAAAGAAGACATTACCTTTCTCCCCCTTTGTCATTTAAAAAAGGTGGGGGTTATGAAGAAAAAAGAAACATCACTTGTTAAAGAGAAAGGAGATAACACAAAATATATATGAGGAGAGTAGAAGAGAACAGATAGGGGCTTGTCCAAGCATAGAAGGAAAAGCAAGTTAAAGCATATACTTGAACAACCCAAAAATGCAAGATAAGGTGCTGTAGAAAAACAATAAATTACAATTTTGACCCTCAAGATGATGGAATTTGACCAAAAACCATCGGAGCTCATGGCAAAGCAACGAGTCTTGCTCAGAAGGTCGTTTCTGCATGAAAAGCACTAGTC
The DNA here is from genome assembly GCA_963693085.1 of Alisma plantago-aquatica. NCBI lineage: Eukaryota > Viridiplantae > Streptophyta > Magnoliopsida > Alismatales > Alismataceae > Alisma > Alisma plantago-aquatica. The sequence goes on from OY856412.1 coordinate 1,117,530,291, forward strand.
TTGCACCAAAAACTGAAACTGGAGCAAAATCTGCATAAAAATCCATAAATACTCCAATTTCTACATATAATGTAGCTCTATGTGCCCTGCATCACAATGTTATGCAAACAACTCAAGATAGTAGATATGCAATTCAAGGAACAATCTTGAGCATGTATGAGATAAGATACAAGCATAACATATAGATGATCAAAGATGGCAATATGTAAACATGGTTAGAACTACATGTATATGAACTACTAGTAGATGATATCACAAGTTAAGACTACTAGTAGGATCTAGATCATAGCAAGAGATACTAAAAGATATACAGGATAAAGCAAGCTATGAGTAGATATAGAGATATATCCAAACCAAGAGATATGCAATTTTAGAATCATGAGAGGATATAACTCACTAGATATGCATCCTTACCATAAGATGATTACCCCCATGAACGTCAAGGTTGTATCAAAACAAGATATACACCTAGAGAGATGTAGCAAGTTAGAGCACAACGGAAGCAATTTAAGACACAACCAAGAGATCCAAAGAGATCATCATCAAAACCTACAAAACAACTCAAAGCAAGTAATTGCAACATATAGATATACCAATTTAGAGCAATTAGAGAGATAGAGTTGTATGCAAGATAGGAAATTTAGAACATGGCAATATGCACATATAAAGGTACCAAATGAGAGTGCCAAAGAATAAGGCTATTGGTTGAGAAAATCTAGTTGAGAGGGAAATTCTCACTCAATAAGACAAATTTATATTCTATGCACAGTGTAATCGGTCGAGTTCTGTGCATTGGCAACTCGATCGATGACAACTGCTGGCAACACCCATTGGTGCCTATCGGTCGAGTTTCAATAGGGCAAACTCGACCGACAGAGCAGCTGTCAAAAAGCACATATATCTCATAAAAACATATTTAAAGGCATGATAAATATACAAACCATATCCAAACATGTCTAAGCAAGTTAGTAATGCACTATATAATCATTAGAAACAGTTTTTGAGCAAGAGTGTGAAGAGAAACACAAAATACCACTTTTGACTCAAAAACCATATGTATAGTGCACATTAACTTGACAAAAACAAGTTAGGATAGGTTATAAGCAATAAAACCATTACCTTTGTGCTTACCATTGCTTTTCCACTTGTTGTCACCCTCTACATATCTCACCTTTCTTCTTTCATGTGGATTGATAAGACAATTTGCAATTCAATACCTCAAGTCAATCCATTTGCAAGTACCTACAAGAAGAAAGATGAAATGGTCCCCAATCATGTTTTTGGGTCCGGAGGAGTTAGCTTAGCAACCCAAATCCTATTGCTCTTGGGTGCTTTCCTAAAAGGACAACAATTAGAATAATGACCTAATTCATGGCAATAGTTGCATGTGCCCATAGTCTTGGAACTAGAGGATTTTCCATGGAATATTGGAGGTCCTTTATCTTTGTTGTTCCCTTGACTACTATCATATCCTAAACCATGTCTACCAATTTGTTTAGTAGTATGGTGTAGAATATCATTAAGATTCTTTTTACCAACTAAGAATCTTTGCAAAGAAGATTTCAAACTATCATTATCATGCATAAGAGAGGTAATAGTAGAAGACAAATGATTGATATTATCTCTAGCATGCAAAAGATCATTTTCTAAGCAAAGAGTTTTAGTTGAAAAGGAATCTCTATCAATATGAAGAGCAGCAACATCATTCTCTCTATTTGTAGAACTACAACAAGATTCATGCCCATTGATTTTAGCAAGTAAGGAGGCATTTTCTATTTCTAATTCATTTAAAACAAAATCTTTGGCCTTGTTTTCAGATTTAAGAACATCAATGTCATGCATGAGAGAATCAACAATTAAAGTATGCTCTTCATTAGAATTAGGCATGAGAGGTTGAGCTTCTAGAAATTTAATCTTATCAAGTAAACTAGAATTTTCAAGTTTAAGAGAGTCTACTTGGCTAAGACAATCATTTTTATCAATAATCAAGCAAGAATTTGCATATTCAAGATCATCTAGTTCTATATGCAAATTATCAACAATTTTAGCAAGCTTTTTTTTTAGAAGACTTATAAGAGGCACAAATATCATGAATAATAGCAATTAAAGATTCTTTATCTAACGAGTCTAGGTTTACCTCACTTGAGTCTTCACTTGTTGATGCTATAAGAGAAAAATGGCATTCTCCTTCATCACTTGAGCTTGAGCTTGATCCTTCACTTGAATCTTCACTTGAGCTTGAGTTGGAGGAGCCACTTGAGCTTGATTGCCATTTCTTCTTGTGAAGATGGGTCTTTTTGCATTGTGGGCAATCTTCCTTGTAGTGACCCTTCTTTCCACATGTGAAGCACCAGATGGAGGAGGACTTGCCTTTGTAGAGTCGACCTTTGGAGTACATGGCATCTTCTTTAGCTTGAGAGGATGGAGAGACTTGTTCCATGATAGCTTCAATTTTAGCCTTCTTCATTCTCTTTAGCTCTTTCTTCTCTTGTCTTTCTACTTCCTCCCTCTTGTCAAGTGTGGCTTCATGTGCTTGTAGATTTCCAATGAGCTCTTCAATAGGAATATCCCTAAGCGACCTTGCTTCTTCAATGGAAGTCACCTTGGATTCCCATCTCTTGGGGAGAGTTCTAAGGATCTTTGAGTTGATCTCTCCACTAGACATAGGATGTCCTAGAACAGCAAGACCATTCAAGATGGTGTTGAGCCTTGAGTACATGTTGGCTATGCTCTCTTCCTTTCCCATCTTGAAGTTCTCAAGCAACCCTTTGAGTATGTAGACTTTGCTTTCCTTCACTTGATCTGTCCCTTCATAAGTGATGCAAAGCTTTCTCCATACCTCATAGGCCGTCTCACAAGAGGAAATCCGGTTGAACTCGGTGGGGGTCATGGAGGCATATAGGATGTGCATGGCTCTAGCATTCAAGGTTGCTTTCATCAAGGTGGATTCATCCCATTCTTCAATGTTTGTCTTTGGTAGAATGTATGGGCTGTTCACCATTTGCCACATCTCGAGACTTGATCCTTGGATGAAGAATTGAAGTCTTCTTCTCCAATAGAGGAAGTTGCTCCCATTAAAGATTGGAAGGCTGGTCGAGAGTCTCCCTCCTAGGTAGTCACCCATCTTCTCCTACTTGTAGAAGTATGCTTGGAGAAGACCCACTCTGATACCACTTGTTGGATCCTAGATGGGTGATTAGATGCTCTAGAGGGGGGGTGAATAGAGCTGAAAGCACTTAAACAAAATTTATTAAACCTTCAAGATATATGACAAGATAAGGTTGCTAAATAGGTAATTTGAGTGCAACTAAATCATGCATAGCAAGGATAAGAGAGATTGAACATGCACCAATTAGACAAGCTATTTAGAGTGGTTCCACACTTCAAACTAGAAGTGTGTCATTCCACTTGCCTAGAGAGGTCAACCTCTAGGACTTCAACCAATTGCACTCTTATATTCATTAATAAGACATACAATACATGACCAACAAAGGACTTACCTATCCAATACAAAGAGTCTTCAACCTTACCAAGGACTTACCCACTTTACAAGAGTTTTCGGCCTTCTCCAAGGACTTACCCACTCTTGCACAAGTCTTCGGCCTTGTAGGAATTACCCACTCTTCTTGGATCTTCCGCATTTGACTTCACCTTCACTCGGAGAAGCTTTCCACCAAGGACTTACCCACTTCAGCTTGAGTCTTCTGCCTTCTCCAAGGGCTTACCCACTCTAGCTCCAAGTCTTCAACCTTGATCTTCACCAAGGGACTCCTTCCCTTGTTCTTCTTCACCTCTCTTGGACAAGAGAGAGAACCTTCATCTTCAATATAGGAAATTAGAGATGGGGAGGTGGTGGAAGTGAGAGCCTCACAAGATATACAAATAATACTAGCTCTCTTACAAATCTCCTACTCACTCTAATGGATGTAGCAAGTGATTAAGCTTAGAGAGAGAGAGGAGGCTGTAGGAAGCACTCAACTATAGAATAGGAACCTCACAAAGAGTTTGCAATGAATGCTCAACCTTGGAATGAAGCCCAAGGGGTTCTATTTATAGCTGGGGATGCCTCTTAGCCTTTGGGAACACTTGAGAACGAAAACTAGTCATTTTGTGGCTTGCAACAGATCTATTTTCACTTGTTGCAACTCCACAACGGCTAGAATCACTTTTCTGCACTTTTTCGTACAGTCTGATCGATCGAGTTTCTATAAAGGCAATTCAGTCGAACCGTGAATCGGCTGAGTTTGCAACTCGGACGAACCATGAATCGGCTGAGTTTGCAACTCGGCCGAATCTCACAAAAATCCCAGAATATATGGATCGGCCGAGTTTGGAATTCGGCCGACAAAATCCCTGTTATGGGTATTTTGGAATTTTCGTTTGACTATACAAATGACGGATTTTTGTGTCCTAATAATTTTTCTAAGCTTAATTACAAGTCATACAATCATTACAAGTGATTACAAAGCAATTCTAAGGTCATTTACATAGAGATCCCAAATTGCACACTTGTAGCTATTTTGACTTGTCTTTTCTCCAATTTGATATGCGCAAGTTAGGGCATTTGGAGTGTGTCTAAACCTAATCTGAAATCACTCAATGTAGAAGCATTAGACACCAATATGTGGAATGGTTAGTCATCATCAAAACAAGGGTTTAGTTAATTTAGAAGTGAGTCAACATTGATCTAATTGACCTTGAGTCAACATTCTCCCCCTTTTTGAAGATGACAAACCATTCCATAAATGTATTGAAAGCTTGTACGTAAAATCATACCTTCGGAGAAACCTAGGGGTTTCAAAAGAATTGAGCTCATATGTTCTCCCTCAATTGATGCGCATGGAGTTTTCATACTCCCCCTCAATTCGATGCTATTTCTCCTGCATGGTTAGCTTTCATAACATTTATAGAATACTATGTCTTCTACTCATATATGTTTACACATATATGTCTCCTCCCCTTTACCTTCTCCCCTTTACATAGACATTCTTCTCCTCTTCATGTAAGACATGCCTTCTTCCTTTCTTTAAAAGAAGACATTACCTTTCTCCCCCTTTGTCATTTCAAAAAGGTGGGGGTTATGAAGAAAAAAGAAACATCACTTGTTAAAGAGAAAGGAGATAACACAAAATATATATGAGGAGAGTAGAAAAGAACAGATAGGGGCTTGTCCAAGCATAGAAGGAAAAGCAAGTTAAATCATATACTTGAACAACCCAAAAATGCAAGATAAGGTGCTGTAGAAAAACAATAAATTACAATTTTGACCCTCAAGATGATGGAATTTGACCAAAAACCATCGGAGCTCATGGCAAAGCAATGAGTCTTGCTCAGAAGGTCATTTCTGCATGAAAGCACTAGTCTTGCACCAAAAACTGAAACTGGAGCAAAATCTACATAAAAATCCATAAATACTCCAATTTCTACATATAATGTAGCTCTATGTGCCCTGCATCACAATGTTATGCAAACAACTCAAGATAGTAGATATGCAATTCAAGGAACAATCTTGAGCATGTATGAGATAAGATACAAGCATAACATATAGATGATCAAACATGGCAACATGTAAACAAGGTTAGAACTACATGTATATGAACTACTAGTAGATGATATCACAAGTTAGGACTACTAGTAGGATCTAGATCATAGCAAGAGATACTAAAAGATATACACGATAAAGCAAGCTATGAGTAGATATAGAGATATATCCAAACCAAGAGATATGCAATTTTAGAAGCATGAGAGGATATAACTCACTAGATATGCATCCTTACCATAAGATGATTACCCCTATGAACATCAAGGTTGTATCAAAACAAGATATACACCTAGAGAGATGTAGCAAGTTAGAGCACAACGGAAGCAATTTAAGACACAACCAAAAGATCCAAAGAGATCATCATCAAAACCTGCAAAACAACTCAAAGCAAGTAATTGCAACATATAGATATACCAATTTAGAGCAATTAGAGAGATAGAGTTGTATGCAAGATAGGCAATTTAGAACATGGCAATATGCACATATAAAGGTACCAAATGAGAGTGCCAAAGAATAAGGCTATTGGTTGAGAAAATCTAGTTGAGAGGGAAATTCTCACTCAATAAGCCAAATTTATATTCTATGCACAGTGTAATCGGTCGAGTTCTGTGCATTGGCAACTCGACCAATGACAACTGCTGGCAACACCCATTGGTGCCTATCGGTCGAGTTTCAATAGGGCAAACTCGACCGACAGAGTAGCTGTCAAAAAGCACATATATCTCATAAAAACATATTTAAAGGCATGATAAATATACAAACCATATCCAAACATGTCTAAGCAAGTTAGTAATGCACTATATAATCATTAGAAACAGTTTTTGAGCAAGAGTATGAAGAGAAACACAAAATACCACTTTTGACTCAAAAACCATATGTATAGTGCACATTAACTTGACAAAAACAAATTAGGATAGGTTATAAGTAATAAAACCATTACCTTTGTGCTTACCATTGCTTTTCCACTTGTTGTCACCCTCTACACATCTCACCTTTCTTCTTTAATGTGGATTGACAAGACAATTTGCAATTCAATACCTCAAGTCAATCCATTTGCAAGTACCTACAAGAAGAAAGATGAAATGGTCCCCAATCATGTTTTTGGGTCCGGAGGAGTTAGCTTAGCAACCCAAATCCTATTGCTCTTGGGTGCTTTCCTAAAAGGACAACAATTAAAATAATGACCTAATTCATAGCAATAGTTGCATGTGCCCATAGTCTTGGAACTAGAGGATTTTCCATGGAATATTGGAGGTCCTTTATCTTTGTTGTTCCCTTGACTACTATCATATCCTAAACCATGTCTACCAATTTGTTTAGTAGTATGGTGTAGGATATCATTAAGATTCTTTTTACCAACTAAGAATCTTTGCAAAGAAGATCTCAAACTATCATTATCATGCATAAGAGAGGTAATAGTAGAAGACAAATGATTGATATTATCTCTAGAATGCAAAAGATCATTTTCTAAGCAAAGAGTTTTAGTTGAAAAGGAATCTCTATCAATATGAAGAGCAGCAACATCATTCTCTCTATTTTTAGAACTACAACAAGATTCATGCCCATTGATTTTAGCAAGTAAGGAGGCATTTTCTATTTCTAATTCATGCAAAACAAAATCTTTGGCCTTGTTTTCAGATTTAAGAACATCAATGTCATGCATGAGAGAATCAACAATTAAAGTATGCTCTTCATTAGAATTAGGCATGAGAGGTTGAGCTTCTAGAAATTTAATCTTATCAAGTAAACTAGCATTTTCAAGTTTAAGAGAGTCTACTTGGCTAAGACCATCATTTTTATCAATAAGCAAGCAAGAATTTGCATATTCAAGATCATCTAGTTCTATATGCAAATTATCAACAATTTTAGCAAGCTTTTTCTTTTTCTTTTTAGAAGACTTATAAGAGGCACAAATATCATGAATAATAGCAATTAAAGATTCTTTATCTAACGAGTCTAGGTTTACCTCACTTGAGTCTTCACTTGTTGATGCTATAAGAGTAAAATGGCATTCTCCTTCATCACTTGAGCTTGAGCTTGATCCTTCACTTGAATCTTCACTTGAGCTTGAGTTGGAGGAGCCACTTGAGCTTGATTGCCATTTCTTCTTGTGAAGATGGGTCTTTTTGCATTGTGGGCAATCTTCCTTGTAGTGACCCTTCTTTCCACATGTGAAGCACCAGATGGAGGAGGACTTGCCTTTGTAGAGTCGACCTTTGGAGTACATGGCATCTTCTTTAGCTTGAGAGGATGGAGAGACTTGTTCCATGATAGCTTCAATTTTAGCCTTCTTCATTCTCTTTAGCTCTTTCTTCTCTTGTCTTTCTACTTCCTCCCTCTTGTCAAGTGTGGCTTCATGTGCTTGTAGATTTCCAATGAGCTCTTCAATAGGAATATCTCTAAGCGACCTTGCTTCTTCAATGGAAGTCACCTTGGATTCCCATCTCTTGGGGAGAGTTCTAAGGATCTTTGAGTTGATCTCTCCACTAGACATAGGATGTCCTAGAACAGCAAGACCATTCAAGATGGTGTTGAGCTTTGAGTACATGTTGGCTATGCTCTCTTCCTTTCCCATCTTGAAGTTCTCAAGCAACCCTTTGAGCATGTAGACTTTGCTTTCCTTCACTTGATCTGTCCCTTCATAAGTGATGCAAAGCTTTCTCCATACCTCATAGGCCGTCTCACAAGAGGAAATCCGGTTGAACTCGGTGGAGGTCATGGAGGCATATAGGATGTGCATGGCTCTAGCATTCAAGGTTGCTTTCATCAAGGTGGATTCATCCCATTCTTCAATGTTTGTCTTTGGTAGAATGTATGGGCTGTTCACCATTTGCCACATCTCGAGAGTTAATCCTTGGATGAAGAATTGAAGTCTTCTTCTCCAATAGAGGAAGTTGCTCCCATTGAAGATTGGAACGCTGGTCGAGAGTCTCCCTCCTAGGTAGTCACCCATCTTCTCCTACTTGTAGAAGTATGCTTGGAGAAGACCCACTCTGATACCACTTGTTGGATCCTAGATGGGTGATTAGATGCTCTAGAGGGGGGTGAATAGAGCTGAAAGCACTTAAACAAAATTCATTAAACCTTCAAGATATATGACAAGATAAGGTTGCTAAATAGGTAATTTGAGTGCAACTAAATCATGCATAGCAAGGATAAGAGAGATTGAACATGCACCAATTAGACAAGCTATTTAGAGTGGTTCCACACTTCAAACTAGAAGTGTGTCAGTCCACTTGCCTAGAGAGGTCAACCTCTAGGACTTCAACCAATTGCACTCTTATATTCATTAATAAGACATACAATACATGACCAACAAAGGACTTACCTATCCAATACAAAGAGTCTTCAACCTTACCAAGGACTTACCCACTTTGTAAGAGTCTTCGGCCTTCTCCAAGGAATTACCCACTCTTGCACAAGTCTTCGGCTTTGTAGGAATTACCCACTCTTCTTGGATCTTCCTCCTTTGACTTCACCTTCACTCGGAGAAGCTTTCCACCAAGGACTTACCCACTTGAGCTTGAGTCTTCTGCCTTCTCCAAGGGCTTACCCACTCTAGCTCCAAGTCTTCGGCCTTGATCTTCACCAAGGGACTCCATCCCTTGTTCTTCTTCACCTCTCTTGGACAAGAGAGAGAACCTTCATCTTCAATATAGGAAATGAGAGATGGGGAGGTGGTGGAAGTGAGAGCCTCACAAGATATACAAATAATACTAGCTCTCTTACAAATCTCCTACTCACTCTAATGGATGTAGCAAGTGATTAAGCTTAGAGAGAGAGAGGAGGCTGTAGGAAGCACTCAACTATAGAATAGGAACCTCACAAAGAGTTTGCAATGAATGCTCAACCTTGGAATGAAGCCCAAGGGGTCCTATTTATAGCTGGGGATGCCTCTTAGCCTTTGGGAACACTTGAGAACAAAAACTAGCTGTTTTGTGGCTTGCAACGGATCTATTTTCACTTGTTGCAACTCCACAACGGCTAGAATCACTTTTCTGCACTTTTTCGTACAGTCTGATCGACCGAGTTTCTATGAAGGCAATTCAGCCGAACCGTGAATCGGCTGAGTTTGCAACTCGGCCGAACCGTGAATCGGCTGAGTTTGCAACTCGGCCGAATCTCACAAAAATCCCAGAATATATGGATCGGCCGAGTTTGCAATTCGACCGACAAAATCCCTATTATGGGTATTTTGGAATTTTTGTTTGACTATACAAATGATGGATTTTTGTGTCCCAATAATTTTTCTAAGCTTAATTACAAGTCATACAATCATTACAAGTGATTACAAAGCAATTCTAAGGTCATTTACATAGAGATCCCAAATTGCACACTTGTAGCTATTTTGACTTGTCTTTTCTCCAATTTGATATGCACAAGTTAGGGCATTTGGAGTGTGTCTAAACCTAATCTGAAATCACTCAATGTAGAAGCATTAGACACCAATATGTGGAATGGTTAGTCATCATCAAAACAAGGGTTTAGTCAATTTAGAAGTGAGTCAACATTGATCTAATTGACCTTGAGTCAACAATACTCTCTAGCAAGCCACATTGTATTGGCTCGAGGATATTGTCTCTTGATGAAATTGGTATGTTCCTCGATATAAACGTTCACTTCGTCCATGTGTAAAATATACAAGTGACCTTGTTCCAACTGCTCACGGCTGATTACTTTCACACGTGATCCCAAAATTCCTTTGCCAAATTGCTCGTCAATATTCTTGTCATTATCAGGAGTGTCATTACCACTGAGAAAGTCATTGCAAAAATCCATAACCTCTCTCGCCACATAACCCTCGATAATACTCCCTTCAGGCCGATAACGGTTTCGAACATCACTTTTAAAAACGCTCATGTATCGTTCAAAGTGATACATCCAATGCAAGAAAACTGGTCCCAACATTTTCACTTCCCTAGTCAAGTGGACAACAAGATGTATCATGATATCAAAGAACGATGGAGGAAAATACATCTCAAGCTGACATAGGGTAACAACCACTTCTCTTTGTAATTTATCGAGAGTATCAGGGTCAATAACTTTGCTGCACAGACTGTTGAAAAAGAAACAAAGTCTGGTGATTGCAAACCTTACATGGTTCGGCAATATAGATCTAATTGCCACATGCAATATTTGTTGCATTAGAGTGTGACAATCATGAGATTTAAGACCTATCAACTTCAGATCTTTCATTGATACCAATCTACGGATGTTGGACGAGTAACCCTGTGGCACCTTAACATTTACCAAACATTCACAAAAAGCTTTCTTCTCCTTTCTAGACAATGTGTAACAAGCGGGAGGTAAGTATGTTCTCCGATTTCCCATTTCACGAAATTCTATTAATTCTGACCTTATTCTCATTTCACGTAGGTCCAGTCTGGATTTTATCCCATCTTTAGTCTTACCTGGTATATTCAACAAAGTACCAATGACACTATCACAGACATTTTTCTCAACGTGCATGACATCGATACAATGCCTGACTGTCAAAGAACTCCAATAAGGAAGATCCCAAAATATTGACTTCTTCTTGAATAAAGATTTATCACTCCGTGTGGCCATAGTACATTGTGATCTCTTACCAAATTCATTGACAAAATCTTTTACTCTTTCATAAACAACCTCCCCTGGTATAGGTTTAGGTGCACTCCGTTCCTCATTCAATCCATTGAATGCTTTGCGCTTCCTACAATACAGATGAAATTTTGTAAGAAACCTTCGATGATCGAGATATACAGTCTTACCGTCATGTTTTAGTCTTGTTGAATCAGTGTTCTCTTCACATATAGGACACGCTTTAGCTCCTTTGACACTATATCCAGACAAATTCCCATATGCTGGAAAGTCATTAATAGTGCAAAACAACATAGCATGCAAACGAAATGTCTCTCTTCGTGAAGCATCATAGGTCATCACACCTTCACCCAAGAGTTTCTTTAAGTCATCAATCAGAGGTTCAAGATAAACATCGATGTCATTTCCAGGTTGTTTAGGGCCCGATATCAACAATGACAATATTACGTACTTATTTTTCATACACAGCCAGGGAGGAAGATTGTATATAACAAGCATGACTGGCCAAGTGCTATGTTGGCTGCTCAATGTCCCGTACGGATTCATCCCATCTGTACAAAGCCCAAGTCTTAGATTCCTGACTTCTTCACCAAATTCAGGGTACAATAGATCAATCTTCTTCCACTGTGGAGAATCAGACGCATGTCGTAGGATCCCATCATTATTTTTCTTAACATCTGCATGCCACATCAAATTCTTCGCATCTATCGGATTGGCAAACAAGCGTTGAAACCATGATATTATAGGTAGATACCACATCACCTTGATAGGAGAACCAGTTTTGGACTCTCCCGAAGTCGTCAATTTATACCGTGACGCACCACATTTTGGACAATCTTTCAAATCCACATAGTCCTTTTGAAATAATACACAATCATTCGAACATGCGTGTATCTTCTTGGCATCCATTCCCATTGGACACAATAATTTCTTTACCTGTTATGTTGAGATTGGCAGCTCGTTTCCTTCTGGAAGCATTTCTTTCAACAAAGACAACAATGATGTGAAGCTTTTGTCGCTCCATCTATTGTTAGCTTTCAGCTTATACAATCTCAACACAACGCTAAGCTTCGTAAACTTAGTACAACATGTGTATAATGATATCTCAGCATCATGCACAATGTTTCTAAAAATGGGAGGTGGATCGGTGTGCTCTACCCCACAACTATCCAGCATCGCATCAACGATGTCTACTGGAACTGGTTCATTCACATCTACGTCATCGTAGACAATTTCTTCTTCCACACAAGCACTGCTATCGACATCCACTGGTTTCGGGTTTGAAATCTCTCCATGCCAGTGCCATTCTGTATAGCCTTGTACAATCCCGTTGCACATGACATGACTTTTGATTTCGTCACCAGTGCTGACTTTCAAGTTGTTACCGCAATGCCTACATGGATAGTAGAACCTATCTCCATGTTGTTTCCTATGTTCCTCGACAAATCTAATAAACTGGTCAAAACCAGAAATAAACTATGGGGTGCAGCGATTGTGAATGGACATCCATGATCTATCCATTTTATGATCAAAGAGAAAACAAGTATATATTACAACAAGATTAGGGTCTAGGGTTAACAGATTAGAGTTTTTGCATGGTTAAAACTTTAAGCCAACAAATACATGTGTTGTCATTCTTATATATAATAAATGTGTACCACCTATCCCATTCTTGAACACCTAATCTCACTAGTAAGTGTATAATGTGTATTGGGTTTTCGAGAAAATTTCGGCAGCATTTCCCTTATGTTCTCTAAGTACATATGTACTTAGAGAACAAACGGGGAAATGCTACCGAAATTTTCTCGAAAACCCAATTCACATTATACACTTACATCCTAAGTGAGATTAGGTGTTCAAGAACAGTCCCAAACCGGGGACTATCTAAGATTTACTCCTAATGAGTAAATCTTGGACAGGTTTCTAGGCCAATAAATACACGTGCTGTCATTCTTATATATAATAAATGTGTACCACCTATCCCATTCTTGAACACCTAATCTCACTAGTAAGTGTATAATGTGTATTGGGTTTTCGAGAAAATTTCGGCAGCATTTCCCTACTGTTCTCTAAGTACATATGTACTTAGAGAACAAACGGGGAAATGCTACCAAATTTTTCTCAAAAACTCAATACACATTATACACTTACATCCTAAGTGAGATTAGGTGTTCAAGAACAGTCCCAAACCGGAGACTATCCAAGATTTACTCCTAATGAGTAAATCTTGGACGGGTTTCTAGGCCAACAAATACATGTGCTGTCATTCTTATACCTACAATCCTAGTTTCATCATTCATATCCTAGTTCTTCAAGTTAGGTGATTAACATTGTCAATATACTCAAAAAGGAAACAAGTTACCAATTTCATAGTTAGGACGGTAGAGATACCCTAAGATCTAGATCTAATGGTTCATAATGAGCCTGTGATAAAGTTACATCACTAGATGATTATATAATTTCAAAAGCAGTACACAAATAAATTCAAATGAGTAGATAACTAAATAAAAAATAGTAGACAAAAAATAAAAATAAGTAGATGAAAAATACAAATAAGTAGATGAATAAATCATAAAAAAATCAGTACATAATTAAATAAACACAATCAGTAAATAACTTTTAAAAAAATTCCACTAGCTTGGTGAAATCAGTACATAAATAAACACAATCAGAATATTTTTCAATGGCTTTTGGGGTGACTTGGTGAAATCAGTGCATGTTTTGGGCATCCTTTGTATAGGGTGATCTAGGGTTCAATCCAGTAGATGAATCCAAACCCCAACAGCAGCCTAGGAGTGCCCTGGCGCCGCCCAAGCATCCGCCCAGAGGCCTAGCTAGGCAGGGCACCTGGGCTTGGGACCCTAGGCGTGCCCTGACACCTGCTTAGGCGCCGCCTGGATGAGGTCCAGGTCGGCGGCGGCAAAGAAAGCAAGCGGCGGAGGAGAAAAGGCGGACGATCGAAGAGTTACCTTGCAGGAAGCTGGCGGAGCAGAGACCTAGCAGGAAGCTGGCGGCGGCGAGGAGAGCACCGAAGCAGCTACCGGCGGGGGCAGCGGCGACGAGAGGAGAGGAGCAACGACCGGCGGCAGCACCGAGCGACAGTGAGAAGAGAAGCAACGAGCGGCGACGAGCAAGAAATCGCCGGACCTAACTGAAGAATCGGGAATGAAACAGAGAAAGGGGAAGAGTCGCTCACGCTGGTGCTGTTAAGTTAAACATAAGCGTCGGTTGTTTAAATGACCGACGCTACAACCTAACAACGTCGGTTTCCATAAAAAACCGACGCAATAGGGGTGTAAAAAATTTTGGCGGGGACGGCGCGCACACACTTATAACGTCGGTTATTATAAGACAACCGACACCCATATTAGAACTTTTGGCGCAAATTTTATCTTCATTCAGCGTCGATTATTAACTAAAACACCGACGTTGTATCTGATACTTTGGCGTAGTTTTTTTTGTTCGAAAAAATTGGATTTCGCGGGCTACTTTAGGCGTCGTTTTTTTTTCTTCAACCGACACTAAATGAAAAGCGATACCCGTGTCTGACTGGTCTTCAAATATAGTCGTCGGATGTCTTTATTAACCGACATTTAACGTGAGTAGCGTCGGTTTTACTAAAAAACCGACGCCTCTAAAAGCGACGTTGAACGCTGTACTAGTACGTTCTTTAAACCAGCTTCTCCAAGGGACGTTACTATCACGTTCTCCAAGGAATGTTAGTATCAAGTTAAGCGAAGGAGATCAGTAAACGGATTCAGTGGTAGTCAGATGCAACTGTATAATGAGAACGAACTAAAAGAGTATGTGGTGGTTAACATATAAACCAATTTTAGCGGATAACAAAAAGAAGAGAAACATGGAACAGAAGCTGCCTTATCACGTCCCGGCCACATAAGTCAGTACAATTACAAAGATCTGGACGTGGATGAGAAGGAAATATCAAACAAAATCAACAAAGTAAACATTAAGATTTTCAGAAACAATTATATTGCATAATGTGAAATATTTTAGTAGCGTTTTGTGTATAACTGCGTCTATGTTTTCATATATTCTATGTAAATGTAATTGATTTCAAGCATAGATAAAGGAGGGTTAGTGGTAGGTTGATAGTTAACCATAAAATTTTGTCACTCTTTTTATGACATGTATCTTTATAAATTTTTTGATGATAACGATGAGTATGATTCATGTACATTTGATTAGACATATTTCATAATAAGGTAGACCATTTTACGACTTAGACACTGTGCCTTATCCAGAATTTGATTTTAATTGCCCACATATCGATCCTATATTCCTGCAACACCACTAGGATTTTCTCAATTCCGTCATACAAATATGTTCTTATACGTGACACAATTACAGGAAAACTAGTCATTTATATGTAGAAACGTCAATACATTCAAGATAGCCATAAAATCCCCGCTAATTACATAGAAATTATGCAATATAATCCAGGGTATTTATTGGACAACTCAAGGCCAACACGTATAGCTGCCTGCCTTCGTAAGATTTTTGTACTTTAGTAGACTTTCGTTGCTTGCTTTTACACGACTTTGTACCAACCTTCTTGAATTTCCATCACAATAGATTTCTATGTTCATACTGCATCTAGTCATGGTTCGTAGGTCATTGAATCAGTAGTTCGTCGAGGGGTGTTCCTACATCCCAACTTTAACCTTTTAAGTGGGCTCAGTCGCAGAGCCTATCATAATACAGCCTGACTGCTAAATTAAGTTAATTAACATGTGCCATCACCCGATAGGCTATAATAACAAATGAGCCATCAGGGGATTCCTGCTCATAAACTAGCAGCTCATAGGCTACCCCAAGGTGGGGCAGAAGCATGGAACAAACTGATCTACAAACCATCTTCTGGCCCCGATAACGGCCTTGGATCAAAAGAAAATTCATATCATTGATCTTCTCAGTCAGTGGTAACAATCCTTCCATGTGCTATAAAAAATGACATCTGCATAATTATTTCACTGGAACATCAACACATTTGTCACCATGTAAATTGTGCTGATAGACTATCACTTGATCTTATATGCTCAACATGATTTTTTTTCAGTATAAAGTTTAAGATTTTACTATTCAACATAAAATCAATTTGAACCTTCTCCAAGGGATGCAAACATATGATTGGCGAATGAGGAGTTTTTTTAGGCCTACATTCGATACTGGAATTGAAAATGGAGGTGGATTTTTGTTGATGCCAACCTTAATTCTCAATCAGAGCACATGGTTACTACTCACTAAATGATCTTGGTTGCATTAGTCTTCGTTTCGATATATATGTTTTCATCATAGTATTTGAAAGTCATATTTCATTATTTTAAAAAGCTAAAATCAAACAAATATTTATTAAATTCATTCTTAGAACATTCATTCTTCATCTTACATGAGAACACAAACTAATATGATAAAGCTAAAAGGTCAATATTATTAGTCTATGGCGTGACAACCTTTGTAAATGACAAATTCATCAACCATTGTAAATAAAAAAATTATAACATAAACAACTTATATACTATTTAGGATCCAGAGTAGACACAGTCCTTTACTAAATACTAACTAATAAAACTAGATTCTAATTGACCATAAAATTGTGCTTATGAATTACACATTCCATTGCCTTTGGTCAAAGTTCTAGTTTGACTGATGCACACTTAGTCAAAGTGCAAGTTTGACTAAGATAACATGTTTAATGCACAATTGGCCTCTTGATTTTATTTTTACTAACCCCAAAAGATTTATTCTTTATAGATGCTCCAAGATGTTCCTCTATCCTAGCCCTAACATGTTCATATAAATAGATACCATATTTCATCACTTCACACACTTGAGCCATATACATATTTTACCAAGTCCTAGAATTGCTATTGTGCCTTAATATTCATATAGATCTTAAGTTTAGCTTCTTCCAAACCTAAGATTATTTATCTTGTCTAGAATACCAAAAAAGTCCTCATCCACAAGTAGTATTCCTTTCTTACTGTAACATCCCTGACCTGGGTTATGCTTTAACCCTAGGTGTTTTGTTTAAGAAAGACAACTATATGCTTGCTCTTATCTTTTGAAAAGTAATTAAGGTTCAAGAGGAACTTATATTTTAATTTTAGTCCTTTTTGAATAATGCTGAAATAATGTTTGCTTATTTTGGACTAAAGTGCAAATTACCCAATGTGAGGGGTTAACTTGCAAATGTTACTTGATCAATGTTCCTCATGTGTTGAAGCATCATGAAAATGAAGATGATGCAGAGGTATGGCTTGGGAAAGCCTGAGTTACAAGAAAGAGCTGATTAAGCAATGTTTATGCATTAAAACCTAGTTTTGGTGCAATGTGCAATATACCCAAAACCCAGGGTTCAATATGCAAATTACCACTTTAGAATAGTCCCTAATGTTTCTTGGCATCATGTAGAGTTAATAAAATGAGAAGGGCGTCTCATTTGTATCATTTTGGAGGAGAGAGAATCTTGATATTAAAATAATCAATATTTAAGCATAATTGGAACTTTACTTCAATTATATGCAAAAATAAATATATTAATTAAATTTCCCTTCAACCAAAATTGAAATGGTTGAAATCCATATATGTGGACGACCATGTGCCTTGCAAAGGAACAAAAAATATCTAAGGGAAGTGGATAAATCACTCACATTATTATAAGAAAAAGAAATATCCACTCACTTCTAGATATTATTATAATATGATTTAAGGTGCTTAATTTGCTTTTCTTTAAATCATGGATAATTGAGAGGAATAAGAGGCAAATAATATAACCTCGTAAAAAAGGAAGGAAAGGGGGAAAGTGGCAAGGATATGGAGGAGATAATCCCTACTTTCTCTCTCCTAAAATGAATTTTTAATAAAATGCATATATGCTTCTTTATCCATAGCTTGGAAAGGGAATTTCGTATCCACTTTCATTTCTTACTTTAAAAAATGACCGAGGGAGCTTGGAGAAACAGGAGGACGACCCCCAACCTGTTGGTAAGCTTCTTGACCTTCTTTCACCTTGATTCCATGGTGGAAATCACAAATCAATGTATGATTTCTTCTTATCTTCACTCGATCTTCAATTCTAGCCATTCCTTTTCACTCAAACTTTGAGGACAAGCTTGGGATAGTTGAAGGTGTTTCTTTCACCATTAAATACGTGGAGTTTGAAACTTTGAAGCTCAATTGGAGGCAGGTTTTATAACTTGAACCCTTAATATTGTTATTGTATTCAATTCCTTATCAATTGTTGATCCTTTCTTCATTCTCGAAATTTTATTTGGTTGATTGATGCAATCTCTATGAAAATCACAAAAACCTTCGTAGGTTTAGAGCTTGATGATGATGACATCATCATAAGCACACACCTCCCCAAATATCTATTGCAAACAGTTTTAAGACTTTGGTCCAAACGGTTTCACCAAACCGTTTGGAGACTAAACGGTTTGCAAACCGTTTAGAGTCTTGAACCCCAAACCGTTTAGATGAGTTGACCGTTTGGATGGGTTGACCGTTTGAGGTCAGGACCCTAGTACATGTTGGATGAGGATCTAATGGTTCCAATTGATTGAATCAATATATGGACAATCATCCAATTAGAAACCCTAATCAGATTAAGTGCTGATTTTGCAATTGAATGAATTAAATCTTTGGGTTGATTAACCCAAATGGTCTCAAGACCGTTTGGAGATCACCCAAATGGTCTCAAGACCGTTTGGAGGTCAACCAAGACCGTTTGGAGGTCTAGGGTTGAGTATGGTTGAGTATTTGAAGGTCCAAAGATAGAAAATGGTAATGCAATCAACAATTCAATTGTTGATCAATCTAATGATCCAAACCCTAATTGAATTTCACAATTTTAAGTGATGGGATGGGGCAAACAGACTCAAGAACGTTTGGGGGTCATCCAAATGACCTCAAGACCATTTGAGGTCAGGTCATGTCATGGTTTGATGATGATCCAATGATTTCAATTGGACTAGTTCCACAATGTCAACCATTGATGGTTCCTTGATTTCAAAACCCTAATGGATGGTTTCTTGATTATGAACCCTAGTTCAATTGGGTTCAAAACCCTAATTGAAGGACTAATTGAAGGGTGATTCAATGGTCCAATGGAAGAATAAATCAGTGGTTCAATTGATAGATGGTTTAATGATTGAAATCCTGAATTGATTAAGTGATGGAAGACCTTTTTGGTCCATTCGGTTTTGAGAGGGTTTGGACTAAACGGTCTTAAGACCGTTTGAGTCCAAACGGTCTCAAGACCGTTTGAGACCAAACGGTCTCAAACCGTTTAGAGACCCAAGTGGTTTCAAGTGTGACTTATCCATATGGTTTCATCATTGTTCTGCTTAAACGGTTTCAAACCGTTTGGAGTATCAATGGTCAAGAATGTTTGGATGTTTCAATGTAATTAAGTTAATTGGAAACCTAAGGTGATGATAGATAAAATGACCCTATGGTTGTTACTGATTTATCTCAAAGATAATCACTAGGGTAGTACTTATAAGGTACTAAGTAATTGGTAACCCTAGATGAGTTAATCCCTATAAGCTTATAAAAGCAATGTCTCAGTACACTTTGTCAACCATAGTTGTATATATATATACTTGATTGAAGGGTTGATATAAACCTAATCAAGTTAAAAGGATGATAGAAAGGAATTCATACATGAGTGTCAATCATGTATAGTATGTGATTAGGGTATGATCCTCAACAAAGAGATCATGAAAACCTAACCGAGAAGGTTGATGAACTCTAACCCTAATTCAGGGCAATTATGAGTGAAACTCTATTCTAGGGTAATAGTGTAACCCTAATTAAGGGTGGTGATATGAGTAACCCTAATTTAGGGTAATATAATGCAACATTCTAATTGGGATGAATAGTAAACCCTAATTGTGGGTAATTGAATGGAAACCCTAATTTAGGGTGAAGTCATGTGAAACCTTAATACAATGATGTGATGTGAGACCCTAATTTAGGGTGAAGCTTTGTAAGGCTATAAGAAACCTTAATATGGAAACTCTAACCCTTATTTTGGGTAATGGGATGAGTATCCTCAATTGACATAATGAGAAACCTAATTGAGGGTGATTCCATGAGAAACCCTAATTGAGGGTGATTCCATGAGAAACCCTAATTGAGGGTGATTCCATGAGAAACCCTAATTGAGGGTGATTCCATGAGAAACTCTAATTGAGGGTGATTCTATGAGAAACTCTAATTAAGGGTGATGCCATGAGAAAACCCTAATTGGAATGAATAGTAAACCCTAATTGTGGGCATTGTGATATGAAACCCTAATGAAGGGTGATGGTATGTGAAATCCTAACCCTAATGAAGGATGATAGTATGTGAAACCCTAAACCCTAATAAAGGGTGATGGCATGGAAGACCCTAATCCAATACCTGGAATAATAACACATGATTGGTTAAATCCCAATACCTGGAATAATAACACAGGATTGGTTAAATCCCAATACCTGGAATAATAACACAAGATTGGTTAAATCCCAATACTTGGAATAATAACACAGGATTGGTTAAATCCCAATACTTGGAATAATAACACAGGATTGGTTAAATCCCAATACCTGGAATAATAACATAGGATTGGTTAAATCCCAATACCTGGAATAATAACACAGGATTGGTTAAATCCCAATACCTGGAATAATTGCACATGGTTGGTATAATCCAATACCTGGAATAATGTCACAGGATTGACATAGTTCAATACCTAGAATAGTTGCACAGGATTGACATAGTTCAATACCTAGAATAATAACACAGGATTGGTTAAATCCCAATACCTGGAATAATAACACAGGATTGGTTAAATCCCAATACATGGAATAATAACACAGGATTGGTTAAATCCCAATACCTGGAATAAGAACACATGATTGGTTAAATCCCAATACACTACAAAAAATTTGGCCTTTGTTGAAGAACATTTGTGAGGAACCAAAAATCGTGAATAATGATGTCTATTTGTGAGGGATCATCCTTCAAATATGGGACCAAATCCCTCAACCGTGTTTTTAACATCCTTAGACCTTTTATGTGAACACTAATCCGTCAAAAATATATTACTCACTAATTGCTCTGTGAAAAATTCCGTGTCAAATGTTTCCCTCCCTCTCATCACCCTTCCCTCCATTCTCTACCATTTGTATTCCGCGGACTTCCCAAAATACGCCGTGAGATTTGCAATCACCAGAGGGAGGGTTTTGCCCCGATTCCACGTCTGCCCACTCTTTTTCTTCCCCATTCCAATTCCGCCTTCGTTTCTCTCCGTGGATCGATCAATCCGTCCTCTAGGGTTTTTCAGATCGAGAACATTTCTTTACCCTCCGATGAACATGAAGAGGCAAGATGGCGGGTTCGCAGACCGCGACGACAACGAGGTCCCGGAACGTTCGGCGGCCGCTCCTCGCCGGGATGACGACTCGAATGGAGGCTCGGAGAAGATGCTTCTGCTTTAGATCGATCAGAATCATCGTCTTCCTCATCAACGGAGGGGGCTCCTCCTTCCTGTAGGAGCCCCAGGCTGGCCCGGAGGCTTCGAGGTATTCTCCTCAACGATGCCGATGCCGAAGCGGATCTGGCGCTTGGGAGTGATGATTTCGAGGGCGGAGTCTTGCGCTGGCTCCAGGCCTTGGATCTGCAGGTCATCGGTGCCTGTAGGGCCGATGAGAGGCTCAAGCCTCTGCTCAAGTTCAACTCCTCTTGCGGTGCCGCCGAGGACCATCTCCTAGCATAGCTCAGCCAGGTCTGTATGTGTTTTCTTTGTTTCTTCATCCTTTTCCCCTTCCCTGTGAAGGTCAGATCGATCTTCCATTTGAAATCGGTGTTCTCACTTGCATACCTAACCATCATTCATCCTGCTTATCGACCATTCTGGCTATATAAACATGTTTTCTAGAAGGGAGCTTACATGCTGTTATATTTTCTTCTGAAATTTGAAATATGTTATCACCGTGTCATCTTACTTTATGTTTCAGCACTTTGAAGCGTCGGAGGTCGGGATGCTCATCAGATGCTTGTGCGTTCCTCTGGTCTCAATGCGCATTGGAAAGATCAACAAGCAAGGGAACATGATGATCCCCACAAATATAAGGTGATTTCCATTAAGAACCCGACTAATGTTTTATACCGCTTACTGATATAAGGGATGGGTGTTTGATTTATTTGTTTTGATTTGCAATGATTTCTTGATTTATTGTTCCACTCTATGTTCCTACCAGCTATTTCTATCCTCAATAGTTTAACTGTGCACCGATACCATATGGTTTAGGCTACCATTACAACTCAACAGTAATTGATATCAAATTATGCTCTCTGCCTTTTCAATCATTATCTTACATGAAAATCTAGATTGATGGTTGACCTAATTAGTATTTTGGTTTCCTTTGAAAAATTTCATTGTTGTTCTTTACTTGATAATTTGTTCCATAAACATTAACGAGAGCTAGAAAATATTTTTTGTTGTAGCATTATAAGGAAGAAAATTTATGTGAGAAAAATCCCCCTACAAAACTGAAAACAATAATAATATCAGTGTGAACATCT
The DNA here is from genome assembly GCA_963693085.1 of Alisma plantago-aquatica. Classification (NCBI taxonomy): domain Eukaryota; kingdom Viridiplantae; phylum Streptophyta; class Magnoliopsida; order Alismatales; family Alismataceae; genus Alisma; species Alisma plantago-aquatica. The sequence continues at coordinate 1,117,553,005 of OY856412.1, forward strand.
CTACTAACTGATAAATCACAAACATGGGCAAGTCCCACAAAGGTCATTGCACCTTATAATGTAACAATGGAGTCTCATACAAAATACTAGCATCTAAGCTTGAAGATAATCTTAAATTGGATTGGCATCTCAATTGTTGCTTGTGCCTGTACGAAGGTGTTTATGAAGGGTTGTAATCTTTTTACTAATCGTTACTATAATTTATAAAGTCACGTATGTTTGTGTAGTTCTCCTATAAGAGTTACTCATAGGGAAATAAAGGGACTATATGAATATCCATCCTTACAATATAGGAATCAATTTCCTACTACATATATGTCAATGTACCTTGTTCTCCTAGATCATGAGATATATTCTCTTATTGCATTACTCGACTCCACTGGGTGAACATGTTTTCTTAATTTGTTTATAGGATCATATAGGAATCAAAGTCACAAAGTAGGTGCAAGAGAAATAGATACCTGCCAAGTTAAACACCATACATGATTTTCATTGCATATAGTATAAGTTTTATACACTATCTCTACTTTATAATTATTTGAAACTTATCAAAATGGGTAATTAAACCCCATAGATGGAGAGTTTTAGAGAACAATATATATAGATAACTCCATGTTATTAGGAAAAATTTGTTTGATGATGATAGATGTAGGTCAGGGTACCACTGAATACAAGGACAAATAAATCTAAATATTGAGATAAGGATTTATGTTGTTGTTAAAATTATGCTAATCTTAAATGAGGTTGTAATTGAGGCATGTATAAGTAATTTCCATATCACCTCTCAACTCATATATAACAAAATACTTTGCCCTTCTACCTAGATCGCTACCCATCCCCCAACTTTATTTTTTTGCTCAATAACCATGATTGATGCCAATATATACCATGTCAAGGGTCCAGATATGATACAAGTTTCCGCATGAAGTTGTCGATTCCTCCATTTGCAACTAACTATAGTTGTTCTTGATTTCCCCCTCTGTCCATATGATGCTACTAGGACTAAGATCTGATTTCAACTACAAGTATCATGTTTCCTTTGCATTTGACAGCTTCATGAAAAATTCAATATGCCTCTACCAACTGTATCATGCTCTATTTTGGGTTTTTCTTGACCATGGAGAGTTTTATGAGATATCTACTATGATTTTCATGGTAGAGATTGTTTATACTATTTTTGGCTTCCTACAACCCATTTTGGTTTCATCATGACTGGCAGGGTCTAGGAAAGGTGGAAGAACCTCCAATAGGTTCATTAACTGAGGTTGCAATATTTATACTCAGTCTTTAGAAGTATGTTGGTACTATTTGAGGTTTGTCATTCACAATATCTGGGGTAGACTATTCTTCACATTCCCCTTGTGCTACTGCATTTCTGTAACACCGACTAACAGAAAATCATACTTCCTAACATGTAAGTGATAACATTTATGGCAGGGTCTACAAATTATTGTTATCACAAAATATGTAAGAATATAAGACAATACAAAAGAAATGAGTTACTTTAATCCTGTTGATTTTATAAAAAAGGTTTGCTCATATGCAAAAGACATTTCTTGAGGTTTCAAATAAATAATGCAAATTATAGTAATATTTTTTTCTAAAACCTTTATGGGAGTTTTGAAACTCATCAAACATATATGTTGTTATTTCTTTTTTCTTTTTGTAGCCACAAAACTAATTTGGCCCTAATTCTTCATTATGAATTTGACAACCTAATCATTCCATATGTACCTAAAAATATTTTTTATAAATCCTAATACTGTTCAGATTTCCTATTATTGTGATTGAATTTCACATACCATTTATTTTTTAGCCTAATTTTCCATGTGTATTTGTATTTTCCCTTTTTTAATTGACTGATACCTAAAAATATCTTGTGTCTCTTTCCTATGAAAGTTTAACTGAGTAGACTAGTATGATTTGACTGTAGTGGTGTACTCTAAGTGTTGGTTACCGGTAGACAACCATATTTTGAGTTTTGTTGTTTGTGTGTCAACCTAGGTGTTTGAGTGTTGGCACTCTCACCCATTTTATGAGTGAGTCTATTTGAACCAAAACCCTAATCCATCCACCCCCCTAAAAATGCAAGCTAGAGTCATTGCCATAGTAGATGGTGAAGGTACACAATCTTTGTCGATCCAGATGAGATGATTCATAGCCTTGAACCCCTCTTCTAGAGTGTTAAGGATGATGTCGAATAGGTCTTATGGGATGATGCCATTGTGTCACATGGAGATCCAATTTAGTAGGGGGTTCATATTCTTTCCACCTTGTAGATTGATGATGATAGCATATTATATGGGAGATCAAGAAGAAGCATCCACACACCTATATCATGTCACAGGGTAGAGTGCACAAGGTTTTTGAAGGCGTGAGGCACATTGAGGCATTTTCCCCCTAGTGAAGCGAGGTGTAATTATATATGTATGTAAGGAAACTCCTCGTGCTCTGCCATAAGAACTTGGAGATGTATCATGGTGAAGGTATATTTCTTACATCTCCCACGGCTGAAGAACAGGTTCATTCTCCTCATCAGAAACTCCCTCACCTTCCAACTGTTGCATCTCATCTTCAATAAGATCTCCCGAGGCAGAATAGATCTCAATAGATTTTTCCCAGAAACAACACTCATCACCGACAACATAGATTTCATCCCAGAATCAAGTTACATTCCCAAATGGCCCAGCTATCCATCATACTGCTTAAAATCCACTTTTGCCTTCTTAGCTTGTTAATGCTAGTGTAGTCAACTGCCTATGTTAATTCTTAGTTAATTGCCTAATTCTAGATAGTTAGTTCTTGCTCAAGTAGTCAGGGCTCCTTTGAGCATGCTTGTGTTAATTTGGCTAATTAGTGATAACTTAGGCTCTTGCTTGTCTAATTGCTTAGCTTGCACCTTAGTTGATAGCTTAGCTTTCTAGTGTAGTGTAACTCCTCGCTTTAGCCTAATTATTCTTTACGCTTCATCTTAGAGAAAACCTGGTTTGAGATCATATGCTAGTGATCCAAAGAAGGCTGCAAATTCACTCAGTGATCTTATGGAAAAGGCTGTGAGGGATGTTCCTTCAGAGTTGAGAAGTTCAACACCCGTTAGGGTTGGGGTAACTACATTATATCATTATCACCTGTCATGCAACGCCGAATTGGTTAATTATATAGATATATGAGAAAGTAAATATGAAAGAACATCTGGATTTTTATTTGAATCTACAACCAGGCTACTGCTGGTCTCAGAGCATTGGGAATGGATACATCTGAGAAAATTATGCAAGAGGTGCCTATTCTGTAACATAATTTGCATTTTAGCAGGAATGGTAAAGTGCTGGTGCAATCGCTAACATACGGCATTTGACCCAACACGAAATGTCGTATATCAAACTGTATAGACTAATGTTGTTTTTTATTATATCAATGCAGGTGAGTAAATTTTTGGAAGATAGAAGCTCTCTGAAATTTTGGTCAGATTGGGTGATTGTATTAGATGGAGCACAAGAAGGCTCCTTTCAATGGGTATATTTCCTATCCTTATATGTTATATCTTATCCTATCTGTCTGATGCCATTATAATTTCAGTTCGATTTTTTACACAGAACCATAAAAGAATCTAATTGTATTATACGTGTTTCTTATCAATTATAATCATGCCATTAAATACACCTCTCCCCCTCTTTTAGGCATTATATTTTCCTTTTTTGTTCTTCTTTTATTCTAAAATCTGCATCTAAAATATGTAGGTCCCTTGTGTCACATAGAAGCCATCCAATGATTGCTTTTTCATAGGTGCACAGACAAAACTGTGTGTCATCTAAATCGCTATGGCTTAGTATAAGGAGGACTGCCAAACTCTCTTGGATAGTTAGTCTAATGCTTTGGTTTTGGTGTTCCTTTCTCTAAAGTTTGATCTTTATTTTTGTTCTTTCCATCAGTAACATGACTTGTGGTTGTTTAAGGCTGGTTTATCTCAGTGCAAGAGGTTGATTGTGAACTAAAAGAAGAGGATCTGAAAGGCTTCTTTGTGGAGTTGTTTCTGGTTAGTTTCCTTCTATTTAATTTTTCCTCAGAGCAATATATAATTATTTTGATTCTTTTACAACTGTTACAGAAAATTTCACAGAAAATTTGAATCCTAAACAGACTCACGATCCTTGGCAGTAATCAGCCTGTTTGTAGCTTAGCACTTTTTAGAAAGGTGAAGTTTTATAACTTGACCCTACTCATTACACTTTATATAACAGTCAAGATAGACCCATGTATTGGTTTATATATAGTGTGAATACAGACACGGTAGACCATGTATTGGCCTATAGTCAACATGACACAAATCCATCTTCATATTTGTCTCTCTTATGCTGAAAAGTTTCAAGAACCACCCCTAAATTTGTTGGGATAGAACCATCTGTTGAAGTTCTTCTTCTTCATCTTGCTTTATGGACATAATAAAATTAAGCTTGGACTCTTAAGCGAGACTTCTGCAGGCATGAATAGGTTAAATCAACATTGGCATTACTATATTTGTTTTATCCATTTTGCAGCTGATAACAAAATGACTGTATGGTCGAGAAAGAACACCCATCATAATATCATCCTTGTACTGACATCCAACTCCAAGTACTTGTTACAAATTGCAATTATTTTTGTAAATTTGTATCTTCTATATTTGATCGTCTATAACTACATCAAAGATAAATTATGTGTTTTTGTGCATAGATCACTCTTATTGCTTCCAATCTAGTGAAGCAGTTTAAAAATCACGGGGAATAGGGCTAAGAAACTATTACCTATGTGTTGCCAAGGAAGCACTTCCATGCCTCTTAAAATGAGGTATACCATTAAAATGATCTAAGTGTCTCTAGCTACTGCCTCAAAGGCGTTGATACTTTGGATTTATAGATGCAGGCATAGCTTAAATCATCTCAGACTTTCAGCTTTGTAGCATAGTTAAAACCCAGGTTACTTTCAAAAGTCTAGAGATTCAACAGATGGTTCTATCTTCCACCTCTATCTTCCATATGCCATTTTAGTTTAGTAATTGTTCAGCCAGGTTCCTACATTTGGGGTAACAATTGATTTGGAATCTGGATAGCATAACAACATGTAGGTATGTGTTCTTGTGATGTGTTAAAGGCAGTGTGTTTCATTCAATCTGACTTTGTTAACATATAGTCAATTACTTGTGGAGAAAACGTTTTTATTCAAGCATATACATATAACTTCATTATAACCATGACTCTTAGATTCTACAAAGCAGAGCACATTTCACAACGTCACAGAAATTTAGTTGTACATTTAAAACAAGCTAACTGAGTGATATGATATGAAGATTTATTCACTTTTGCCAATTGAACTTAGTGACAAATAACAAGTTGATATGCTGAGAAAGTGATGAATGATGACACAAAAATTAATGTTGCTACATAAATTACAACCACAATTATGTTTGAAACCCACGTTAGTACAAGGAATAGGAATTAAATTCAATCCCTACACCATATGATAAATTCCAGCACCATTCAACAACCACTTAGTAGTTGCTGGAAACATTAATGATAACTCTTTATAATATAAAGTACATTGCTGGAAACATTAAAGACTACAAAAGCTTACATCTGTATCTTACCACGGCCATTGAAACTACAATATATAGAACACTTTTATGTATCATCACCCATCATGCAGCTTTTATACACATCCTTGTGCTAACATTCATGCTTATATTCCAACGTCATTGTTAGCAGCTAATGATGAAATTGATTTCTAGATTTATGCTATAGAGGACCACTTGCTAGAAATGGTATTGTTTACATATTAATAGATGCCAAGGTCAGAAATTCTTGGTATGTATGTCTTGTTCTAGAGTACTGAGATGCAGTCATGTTCTAGAGTACTGAGATGCAATTCTTGGTATGTCCTATTCTAGAGTACTGATGAATACAAGAATGTTAACTTGATATAAAAGCATCAGACTGAAGTTGTCAATGAGAAACAGTAACATCCTTATCGTTGTAACTAATGACTGCAGCTGCAGCTAATACACCTCATGTCAACTGTAGCTACACATGTGAAAGGTGTACCGGCATAAACGCCTCAAGCGTATAGGATATCCCCTTTGTTTGAGATCTATGCTGTGTGAAACACATCTGGAAACAAATGACCATCTCAATTTGTGATTACACTGTGCTCCAACAAACCATTATGTCTTCAGCTCCACTAATTAACAGAAGATGATCTAGAAGACAAGTTCAGTAATAATCCTTTTGTATCATGTGAGGATCGTCCTCTTTTTGTATCTATAGATGCATCTCACTGATGACAGCAACTAAGTGCAGTCCATAGAGATATAGGCATATAACCCACTGAGTTTTTTTAAATTATGTACTATTTACTAAGTTCAATCATAATTTTAGTTTACAGGTGCATGTTGCTGCTATGTTGGTTCACTTACATTTATCTCTACTTCGCACTCACTCTGATTCCTTTTTGTATTTATATTGATAGGGTATAATTACTTTTAATGATGGATTTCGACAGACAATGAACCTTGGACTAGACCAAAACCGAAATATAACGGTAAGTTGTTTGTTGTACTATGATTTATGTATAAACTTTAAATTCTATTAATATAATGATTTGTCATTTTTAGGAGAAGAATATTCAAGTACCTAACCATATGAGGTCTGGCATTGATGAAGAGCACCACACCATTTGAAGGAATATGGAGACATTATAGATCTTAAGAGTTTCTAGCATGATATGTTGATTGTCATCAATCTCAAATTTTAGAACCATATGTACTCTTTATTTATATCAACGTTGAGCACGCAATGTATGGATAATATTTTGCTTCAATAACAAAAATTGGTTTGAGGTGATTTAACATTTTTATGTGTCATTTTGGTGTTGAATCTTCTTATGATGTCATGTGAATTAGTATAAAAATTTTGCTTGAGGTTATGTATACAAAGTTTTCATTTAAAATTTGATATTCACTATAGTAACAATTAATTAACATTTAATAAATCATTTAATAATCAATAACCAAATCATTTACAGTAGTCCCTCATAAATATATTGATGAAGGTCCAGATTGACCATCAAAATTGCATTAATGATGACCACATAGCCCCTCAAAAATAATATTAATGAAGGCATTATCCCTTCAAAAACATATTCTCCAGGACCATCAAGTCCCTCAAAAATGTATTTATGAGAACTAAATAGTCCCTCAAAAATGTATTTATGAAGGCTAAATAGTCCCTCAAAAATGTATTCATGAAGGCTAAATAGTCCCTCAATATAACATTCTTGAGGGCCAGTTGGTCCGTGACAATTGTATTCGTGAGGGCCACTGGTATTTGTCACGTGAGTTCTCTTCACAGACCATTTGTGAGGGCCATACCCACAACCGTCCCTATTTCTGAGGGCCTGTAGAGAGGGGTTTGTGACAGGACTCTCCCGTGAATAATGGCCCAATTTTTAGTAGTGATACCTGGAATAATAACACAAGATTGGTTAAATCCCAATACCTGGAATAATAACACATGATTGGTACAATCCAATACCTAGAATAATGTCACAGGATTGACATAGTTCAATACCTGGAATAGTTAGGATTGACATAGTTCAATACCTGGAATAAATGCACATGGTTGACATAGTTCAATACCTAGAATAATTGCATAGGATTGACATAGTTCAATACCTGGAATAATTGCACAGGGTTGACATAGTTCAATACCTGGAATAATTGCACATGGTTGACATAGTTCAATACCTGGAATAGTTAGGATTGACATAGTTCAATACCTAGAATAATTGCACAGGTTTGACATAGTTCAATACCTGGAATAATTGCATAGGGTTGACATAGTTCAATACCTGGAATAGTTAGGATTGACATAGTTCAAAACATGGAATAATTGCACAGGGTTGACATAGTTCAATACCTAGAATAATTGCACAGGGTTGACATAGTTCAATACATGGAATAGTTAGGATTAACATAGCCCAATACCTAGAATAGTTAGGATTGGCATAGCCCAATACTTGGAATAGTTAGGATTGACATAGCCCAATACCTGGAATAGTTAGGATTGACATAGCCCAATACTTGGAATAGTTGGGATTGGCATAGTCCAATACTTGGAACAGTTGGGATTGGCATAGTCCAATACTTGGAATGGATACACAGGAACAATATAAGTCTAATGCTCATACTAGTTGCACATGATTGGTATAATCCAATGCCTGGAATATTTATACATGATTGGTATGGACCAATGCCTAAATAAGACATGATGATGTACACTCTCATGTCCAGTATAAACCAATATCTGTTTAGCAGATTGGCTAAGGCCATCAGATAGAAACAAGAAAGAGTCATGGGTGACATATCAGAGTAATGAGAATCATGAGAAAAGCATGAGATGTTGAGCTAATATAATAGATAAATAATATACATGTTCTTTCTATTCCTTATAAAGAGAATAGATGATTTACTGCTCTATCACAGATAGTTGCAATAGTTAAATTTGAGAATGATATAAACTGCTTATCCTTTGTTCAGATTTATATTATAAACTGCAATAATAATGTTTCTGGCAGAGAGTTATATCTCTCGCTGGGGCAATTTTCAATTGTATCACCCACGTGGGATCCAACATTTTTTTTAGGTGGATGAGCACGTAGGAGATTGAGAGTATCTTGCAGAGGAAGAACTTCAGCAGTAGCAGGTACAACAGTAACAGCTCAGGTGGAGTGTGTTGTCTGTCATGTTTGTAGATAGAAGTCCTATGTGTCGTCTCTATACTCTCAGATCCTCGGAGTTAATAGTTAGTACTTTTAATGAATCATTTTGAGATTTTGTCTTAATGCCTCGAGGTTCTTATGCTGTCTGTGTTTAACTTTTAATAAAGCAGTTGATGTTGTAACCCTCGAGAAGAGATAGTACAAGATATGTACTTATGAACCAGGATGTAAATGTAATACATTGGTTCTTGTTGAAAGAGTTTTCCTATGATTGGATCTCTTTGAAAAAGGTTTTAATTTTTAGTGATTTTTAGTAATCCGCTACAAATGACCGCTTCCGCTAAATTAATCTTGTTTTTGTGAGTTGGATGCCACACTTACTATCTCCATTCAATTGTTTTGAGAATTCTAGAGGTTCTTTAAGGTAAAAAAGTGACAACCTACAAGAAGGCAAGGAAGGTGTCCTCAAGATAAGGTGGTGGTTTCCTATAAGGCACATCCAAAGAAAATATTTGGTTTCTTCCATCATCAATAACAACCAAAGGAATAAGTGGTGATCCTTTCCAATTAGCTAATAGAGGATAGCTAGTGATTTCTCACCGGCCACAATAGAGGAGATAATGTGGTTTCCCACAAGTGTATCAATAGAAACAAGTTTGTGTTCCCCCTCCACCAATAAGAGAAGAAGAAAGAATGGCTTGATGCTTATTTTATTGTCATTTGCTTTATTATTTTTGACAAGTGTGTTGACACTGTAATTTTTGTTATGTACACCCCTGTCCTATATATAGAAGAGGAGGCAATTACAGTGAAGCTGATTAAACCCTAATGGGTCACAACAAATATGCCCATGCACATAATAGACTATTTAACCTATTAACTAAATAGGCTAATACTTTCTAACACTCGCCCACAAGCTGGAGCATGGGTGAACTCATGTCCAAGCTTGAAGTTACATGACTCGATTAAATAATAAGAAATAAATGATAAATGAAAGATAGAATTGTCACTACCCATACAAGAATCATTGCTCCCCCTTAAATAAGTAACTTCCTAACAAAAAAATATGATGACACCTCTTTGGAGTTGAAGGAGGTCTTCTTTTGAAGTGCATTTGGAATGAAGAATATCAGAAGCAGACAATCATAAATACTCAACTACATCATCTTCACCAGAGAGGATGTGTGAGTAGAATAAGAACACATCAACACATCCCATGTACATAATGTGACACGAATGCAGAGACATCAATGTTGATGTAGCAATAGTGGTGTCTTCAAATCGTTTGAGAAGTGTAGCCAACTGGAACTAGCACAAAAGACTACAAACATGCATAACGTGGCACAAATACATTGGATGAGGTGCGGAAGTGTCGTCTCAACACGTAGAAGTAGCTGATGCAACACGAAGAAGACGTAACAAAGTAGCTCAGTGAAGATAACTCTAAATGGTTCCTTGTAGATACAAATACGTATGCTAGAAGATAATGAACTTTGAAGAAATCTAATGAAGAAGCAACCATCAGTCTCACCTTTAACACTAGCGGTAACAAGAGGCCAGAATTATCCACAAAAGATATTATCTTGCCCTATGAGAATGCGACATGGATGATCAACTCGAACATCATTAAGACTGAAGGGAAGAAGAGGCTAGAATTATCCACAATAGCTCTAGTTCAGAAGTACATAATGCAGTATAAATACAAGAAGCTCGATGTCAATGCTGAAATAAAGATCCTTTAAATCTACCTGAATGTGGAGAGAAGATGTGATGAGCAACACGAAGCTCCATGATGTTAGCCGAGACTATCATCTCTTGCCTCTCTACTCATATGCTCTCTCTCATGTTTTCCTCATACCCTCATCTCTATCTCTCTTTCTCTCCTCTACATCCTTCCTACACAGCAAATATGATGAGAGTGAGTAGATGGTGTCGAAGAGAGAAATATGACCCCTCGTATGTGGAAGATGCACACATGATGGATGGGAGGGTGGGAAAGGAAAAATGTAAAAAATGAGAGGTTTAGTATGTAAAGAATGTTGACCTGGAGGTTATACATTGTCCATATTTTGATAATGACTTAACCATTCCATTCATATGTATCTAATATGTGTATTGAAGATTGATTTCAGGTGTTAGATACATGAAAAGGATAAAAAATCAAAAGCCCTAATTTGGTCAAGTTCAAGTCAAAAGCTATACAAGTGTGTATTTTTGGAAATCTATGTAAATGACCTTAGAATATTTTTGTAATAACTTGTATTGATGAATTGGCTTGTAACTAAGATGAGAAAATTGATTGGGACACTAAACACCAAGTTTTAATCACTTTAGATGCACTTTAGAAAATTGATCACAGACAGTCAATCGGTCGAGTTGCAAACTCGACCAATCCTCCTGGATCAGTTTTCTGAAGAAGGCATCGGTCGAGTTGTGTTTTCACAGAACTCGACCGATCAAGTACTTGACCAATTCAATCTTCATTGGCCGGTCGAGTTTCCCCAGAAAAAACTCGACTGATGATTTGAATATCGGCTTTGTCTTTTACTCTATCGGTCGAGTTACCTTTATTGAAACTCGACCGATTGTACTATACAGAATTTGTAGAAAAAGTGATTGTGACCGTTGGTTTGTGTTTTGAGAAAAAATAGAGTCGTTGCTTTGAGAAAAAATGGCTATATTTCATATCTAAGTGTCCTACAACTTAAAGGGGCACCCTAAACTATAAATAGGACCTCTTGGAGTTCATTCCAAGGTTGCTCATTCACTACATGCTTGGTCCTAGCTTAGTTGAGAGTGTTCTAACCCTTTGAGCCCCTTTCTCTCTCTACCTTCAAGTCAAATTCGTGAGTATGAGTGAGATAGGTTCCTTTGTAAGAGAGCTACTCGTATTGATGTAAAGATCTCCTCCACCATCTTCCTACCCCCTTTCCTTATTGAAGAAAAGGCTGAAGATCTTCTCCGAGTGAAGGAGAAGGAGTTGATGTTCTTCAAGGTTGAAGAAGGAAAGGTGTTTCAGATCTCCAAGTGAAGGAGATAGGAAAGGAAAGCGCTCAAGAAGGATAGGTAATCCCTTAAAGGCCGAAGACTTGAAGAAGGAGTGGGTAAGTCCATGTTGATGGTTGAAGACTCCATGGTTCAAGTGGGTAAGCTCCTTCTATAGGTTGAAGATCTTTGCTTGAGGTACTAAGCCCTTGGATGTTGTGGTTTTGTCTTGTAATATTATGATGGAATATAAGAGTACCAAGATTGAAAATCCTAGGGATTAACCACCTCTAGGTAGTGGAATGACATTGCTCCTATTTAGGATGTGGAACCACTCTAAACCACCTTGTCCAAGTGCATGCTCTTCCTTGTCTCTCATCCTTACTATTCTTGCTAGTTAAGACATCAAATTGTTGTTTGTTTAAGTTCCTGCACTTAATATAATTTGGTGGTCTAATCTGTTTTGTGAGAATTGTGAAGCTCTATTCACCCCCCTCTAGAGCCCTTGATCCAACAAGTGGTATCATAGAAGGTCTTCTCCAAGTTACTTCTAAGTAGGAGAAGATGGGCAATTTAGCACTTGGATCCCTCAACTTGTAAGGAAGCTTCTCCATGTGACCTCCGATCTTCGACGACACCAACTTCCTCTATTGGAAGAGAAGAATGTAGTTATACCTCCAAGATGTGAGCTATGAGATGTGGAAGGTGGTGCACCTCAAGTATGAAGATCCAAAGGGGGAAATCTCCACATGGATGGAAGCCCAAATGAAGCAAGCTCAACTCAATGCCAAAGTTGTGAGCATCATCTATGCAACCCTCACTCCATCCGAGTTCAACCAGATATCCTCTTGGGACACCGCACATGAGATTTGGAACAAGATTTGTATCACATATGAAGGAACAGAGCAAGTGAAGGAAGCCAATATCTACATGCTTGGTGGTCTTCTTGAGAACTTCAAGATGGGTAAGAATGAAAGAGTGGCTGATATGTACACTAGGCTCAATGCCATCATCAATGGATTGACAACCCTTGGTAGTGTGATGGACAAATGCACTATCAACTCTAAGATCCTAAGATCTCTTCCAAAGAGATGGGAGCCCAAGGTTACATCCATTGAAGAAGTGTACAAGCTTAGTGAATTGTCAATCGAGGAGCTGGTTGGCAACCTTCAAGCCCATGAACTAAGGCTTGATAAGCAAGAAGAAGAAGAAAAGAGAGAAGAGAAGGAGTCCAAGAAGATCAAGGACACAACATTCAAAGCTCAAATTGTAGAGATGGTTCGACAACAACTACTTGCTCTCAAGTCCCCTACTCCCTCCTCAAGTGAAGATGAAGGCCCAAATGAGCATGAAGCAAACTACTCAAAGGGCAAATCTTCAAGGGGAAACCTTCTTCATCAACTCCTAGATGCTATGAGTGTGGCCAAAAGGGCCATTACAAGAGTGTCTGCCCCAAGGCTAAGAAGAGCCATCACAAGAGCAGCCACAAGAAAAACAAGGAGTACAAGAGAGAAGGCAAATATAAGAGAAAGGATAAGCAAGAAAGAAGAAGCAAAGATGCATCTCATACAGCTTGGAAGGAGTCTTCCTCAAGCTCTTCAAGATCCGAAGATGGAGAATGCCACCTTGCTCTCATGGCCTCTACAAGTGAAGATGTAGGTGAGGTAAGTGAGGTAAGTGAAATCAATTTGCATGAGTTATCTAAGGAAACTCTTATTGATATGCTTAATGATTGCCGATCATCTTTTACTAAATGCAAATCTAAAAGGAAAAGACTAGGCAAGATAGTAGATGATCTTTATGCTAAAATTGAGATTCTTGATAAAAATGAAAAATTTCTCCTTGATAGCATAGATTATTTGCAAAGGCAATTTCTTGACCTTGAGCTTCAATACAATGGAGTAGAGGTTGAGAATTGTGTCTATATTAAGACTATTGAAGATATTAAGATAACCAAAGATGCTAAGATGAGATAGATGTTCTTAAAACTGAAAATGTAGAACTAAATCTCATTAATGAAGCTAGAAAGCAATAAATTCATGTCTATTAAAAGGAAATTCTATTGCTTAAATATGAAAATTCTAAGTTGCTTGCTCAATTTAATGATCTATCATCTAGACCTATTTTGAAAAGTAATGAGGTAGCTAGCACTGCTTTAGAATGTGATTCTTTTCATACTAAATTCCTTTGTTTAGAGGCCGACCTATTACATGCTAGAGATGATCTTGCTAGTTTATCTTCTACTGTCATTAATCGTAGTGATGATAATGCTAAGTTAAGAGCTTCTTTTCAAAAGTTTGTTGCGGGAAATAAATCCCTTAATGCTATCCTAGAACACTCTACCAAACAAATTGGTACTACTGGTTTAGGATATGATGAGACTGCTCCTAAGGGTAAGAACAAGAACAAAAGTAAGAGTAAAAAGAAGAGTGTGGAACCTCCTATCTTCCATGGAGAGACTTCTAACTCTAAAAACCCTATGGTATGTGTTCATTGTAAATGTGATGATCATTACTCTATTTATTGTCCTTACAAGCCAAAGGGGACCAACCCAAAGATGAAATGGGTTCCCAAGCTAACCCTGGATCCCAAAGTTTGAGTTGAGTACCAACATCCTTTTTTCATGCAGGTCAAAAAGAGGTGGATTGTTGATAGTGGCTGCTCAAAACATATGACAAGTGAAATCAGCCATTTCAACCAATTCATAAAAAAGAAAGGAGGATCGGTAACCTTCAAGGACAACAAGAAAGGTAAGGTTATAGGTGAGGGTGATGTAGGCAACGAGCTATGTATCAAGAATGTTTTGCTTATTGATGGCCTACATCATAACTTGAAAAGTGTAAGCCAACTTTGTGATAATGGATATCTTGTTTTGTTTACATCTTTAGAATGTTTGCTTCTAGATTCCCTCACTTACAATGTCATATATAAGGGAACTAGAAATGGTAATTTTTATGTTATTGTTCTTGATGCTTTAAAGCCCGTACTTGATAGATTCTTGGTTGTGGATAAAAATGATATATCTCTTTGGCATCGCCGTTTGGGTCATGTGAATATGCATCAAATGAAGAAATTGAGCAAAAGGATTTGGTTCAGGGACTTCCCAAATTGGATTTTGAAAAGGATGAGGAATGCCAACCTTGTACACAAGGCAAGCAAACCAAGTCCTCCTTCAAATCCAAAGGAGTCCTTAGTACCAAAAGAGCTCTTGAGCTTCTTCATATTGATCTATTTGGACCAATGAGAATGCAAACGCTTCATGGTTCCAAGTATTGTCTTGTGATTGTCGATGATTTTCTCTCGTTATACTTGGACTTTCTTTCTCATTTCGAAAAGTGATACGCTTGATGTTTTCTCGAGCTTTTGTAAATGAGTTGAAAATGAAGCTTCTTGCCAGATTGTTTCTATCTGTAGTGACCATGGGGGAGAGTTTGAAAATGATCTTTTTGAGTGTTTTTGTGAAAAATCTGGTTACTCGTACAATTTCTCCTCCTCATACGCCTCAACAAAATGGGGTAGTAGAGAGAAAGAACCAGTCACTTCAGGAGATGGCTCAGACTATGCTACTTGAATATGACATTCCCAATAAGTTTTGGGCCGAAGCCGTAAGCACCGCTTTTTTGTGCATAATCGAGTTTTTACACATCCTTCTTTGAAGAAAACCCCCTTTGAGTTATGGCGTGGTAGAAAGCCATCCATTGATTTCTTTCACATTTTTGGATGTCCTTATTTTGTTTTGAACACAAAGGATTCTCTCGACAAGTTTGATCCGAAATCGTACAAGGCTTTCTTCCTAGGCTATAACACTACAAGCAGGGCTTATAGAGTTTTTAATACTGAACTGTCTGAAATTGAAGAATCTATCAATGTTAAGTTTATTGAAACTAACCCTATTGTTGGCAAGAATGTTGTTGATAATGATGTTGCAGATGACTTGATTCCTATCTTGAAAGACCTCAGCATAAACAACAAAGGTAAGCAGGTGATTGAAGTAGAGGATGAAGAAAAGAAGGATCCCACTCCTCGCTTTGCAAAGAATCATCCCAAAGAGCTAATCATTGGCAACCCATTTGAGAGAGTGAAGACACGAGCTGCCTACAACAAAGAATAAGAAGAAAATGCCTTCATCTCACAGCTGGAGCCAAAGAACATCAAAGAAGCTCTTGTTGATGACGAGTGGATCCTAGCCATGCAAGAGGAACTAGAGAAATTTGAGAAGAATTGTGTGTGGACTCTAGTGCCAAGACCAAGTGATCTGTCCTCCTTTTCCTCGTGCCCATATGCAAATGCAGGATAAGGGAAGGAATAAGGCTTTTACATTTATAAACCCAAAACCTTATAGGACGCCTACAACTTTTATTACGGGGTCGAAGTAGATATATGAGGTCGAACATAGGGACGTGGTTATGTTTAGGATGCCAAAGATTTTTGTTCTTGGGTCAGATAAGCCAAAAGTGATAGTCGATGAAAATATATGCTAGAACTAGTCTAGTGGGTTGTCACAATTTAAAACAAAACAAAGAAAAGAAAATAAAGGAAAACAAAATAAAATAGAGCTCGTAGTTCTACTAATTAGAGAAAGAGAGTTCCTGGATATGTAACCACAAATAGGGCAGTCTATGCACTCATTCTCGGGCGTAGACAACCCTCGAACACCTAAGCAAGCATATAGTACGCACAACAACCTTTGTTCCTGTGGGGTCATCCCACTCGCTCTCGCGATGCGTGACTAAAACCATCAACGATATGTCATTGAGTCCTCTCTCGAGGATGACATATCAATACCTCAGGATATGCTAAGTTCCCTCTCGGGTCTTAGGACATTCAGAGATATTAGGAACAGAATACCTTAGATCTTCCTCCTCTTGGGTTCAGATCCAAACTATCGTCTCTTAGCTATTCCTACACCAGATCTCTCGATATAGGAAGAAATAACAGTTCAAATGAGTAAGAGATCAACCAAACTAGCAATCATAACTTAGAAAGAGAAAATAGAACATGCAACATACTAGATCTGATATGAATCTACTTGCTTAAGGAAAAAAATACATATACATGACCAGATCGGGCTACAAAGCTAAGAAGTAGCTCAACTAGCCATAGACAAGCATAGTTGGCACCAAACAAAGATGAAAGAACATCATTGTACAAGAAACCAAGAAACACAATAGAAGAAAGGGGAAGAAGAAGAAGAGATTTAGCCCGTGGAGGAGAGGTGGCTCTCGCTCCTTTACCTCCGTATAGGCTGGATCTCATCTTTTGGTCCTCCTCCTTGATCAATATGGACTCCTTGGTCTTCTTTCTCTCTAGATTTACCCTGAACAGTACCTTGGTGGGTGAACGGAGGTGGAGGACGATGGAGGTCATGGGTCTTCTCACTCCTCAGCTTCTGCCTTTGGAGATTGAAGACTAGGGGATGATGGAGAGTGGTGTAGATTGGAAGCTCGCTGAAGAGGAGGGCATAGGGTGAGCTCTTTGGCCTTCTCAAACCTCTAGACTGTCCCATGGAACTCTGGGAACCTTCAGATCTCGGAGCAGCAACCTCTCAGTGTCCTTGGTTGAGGTCCCCCTCAAATGAGTGAGGGGGCATCTATTTATAGAGATAGACTGCAGACTGTAGCTAGCAGGTCACAGGATCAGCCACAGTCGTGGCCTATGGCCACGGTCCTGGCCAACACCGCGGTCGTGGTTCATGGAGTGGAAATCGCAGTCGCGGTGATGAAGACCGCGGTCGGAGTCTGGGCTCCACGGCCGTGGCGGGAGACCACGGTCATGGTGGAGGGCGTCGACCACGGTCGTGGCGTATGGCCACGGTCATGGTGAGGGAAGACCGCGATCGCGGTGATGAAGATCACGGTTGTAGTGTTGAAGGCGAAGACCGCAATCGTGGTTCATGGTCACGACAGTGGCGGATGGCCACGGTTGTGGCGAGAGATCACGGTCGCGGTCGTGAAAGAGAGGACCGCGGTCGCGGTCGTGAAAGAGAGGACCGCGGTCGCGGTTCATGGCCACGGTCATGGCGAGGGATCGCGGTCACAGTCGTGGAAGGGAGGACCACAGTCGCGGTAATGAAGACCGTGGTCATGGCGCTCAGACACGGTCGTGGCGATGGACGACCACGGTCATGGTAGGTGGATAACTGCCGCAAAAACCATGTGTTGGGGAGAAATCTTTGGAGAATAGATGTCTTCTCAGGTTCGGTGTCTGCAAGTCCCAAAATTGGCTAGATTGGCTACGTTATTGGCTAGCTAGCTACTTTATCTAAGTAAATAAGAAAAGAACTAAAACATGAGCAAAAAGGGGCATATTAAGGCCAAGGTGACACAAAACCATAGATAAAATGTGTAGATTTGGGTGTTATCAACTACCCCAAGCTTAAAACTTGCTTGTCCTCAAGCAATACCTTGCTCAAAGAACAAAAATATAACATCCAAATTAAGCTAGACAATAGATGCTAAGGTTAAGAAAAATAATTTAAAGCATCTCTTCTCCTGATCCATGTCGTTTCAGAACAAACCCCCACCAATCAACCACAATCTTTCCAAAGCAAGATCAAAGAGTTTCCAGGCAAGATTAAGCCAATTCACTACATCCTGTCGATACTCATGAGGGTTTGAATCATAATTATTAAACATGAAAGAGTTGTCACATAGGTGATCATGCGGGTGATGATCAATGGGCCATCACCATGAATCCATGCATACCAATCGAGAATACCACGCCTCTAACTTATTCATGTCCTAAGAAACAAAGCATAAAGACTCTAATGACTTCTGAGGATCCCGATCTGCGTTAGGTTGGTCCATGTAGCGAGCAACATTCCCTAAAGTCCAAACTAGTTGGTCCAAAGTAGTGAGATGAACTCCTCATACTACGCCCAAACCAACCCTGCTATTGGGATGATCTCATAGGTCTCCTAGGGGTTCCTAGTGACTCTCTAATGAGTATTTGGAGTGATACTACCAGGTGCGACATACCCGCGTTCATGAACGCAGTCATACACCAGCTGGGCACCATCCTCGACTCTCCTAAAAGAGAAACAAGTGCTCATATATTCACACTCAGGCTTTTATTCTCTGCATTCTAATTTGTAGGCTTGGGGTGAGAACTATATATATTTTTTGGGATTTTGTGGGCGGACAAGTCTCTTTTGCACATTTTTATATTTTTCATCTTTTTGACTCAATCTAATGTGAGAAGGCGTGTAGTCCATCAAGGAAAACCTTTCATCTTGATTATAGCTCAAAACTGATCATGATCCGCTTCACACTTGTGTGAAAAGTTGCAATTATGATTCAAGAATCCTTAGAATAGAGGCAAGCTCGTGAAACCACAACTAGGATTCTTTGATCGTATTTTAGCTCATTCCAACGGTCCTTTACCATGGATTTTCCATTCACGACATAGATCAAGGGAATTTAGCTTTAAGCTATGAAAAAGGGACATAACCTTAGATTTTATTACCAAACTCAAGGAAAGAGTCAAAGAGCAAGACAAGCAAAAGGTCAACAAATTTTTAAGATGAAAACTATGCATTTAGACATAAAGTCAAGCATTTATGTATTAGATTCGCACCATATAGCCATAATTGCAAAGCTAAAAAGCTGTTTTTTTTTTGAAAATTTAAAACTAAAAGCAGGAAGTAAACATGCATGTTAGAAGGATGAAGAGATAGAAGGGTGAAGCCTACCACCCCAAGCTTAACACTTTGCTCGTCCTCGAGCAAGACGTAAACTTGAAATAGTGAGGTAGGAATGCATGATTTTAATGGCAATTATTGAAGTTCTAAAGATGATGCATGGATGCAAGGATATAAAAAATAGTTAGAGGAAAGAAACTAACTAACAAGAACAATGAAGAGTAAAAATTATTTTAATAAAAGGGCGGGAGGGTGGGTAAGAGAAAAGGGGGTGGATGCCCCACAATGCCGACACTGGGATCCCAAATCCTAAGTTTTGGGACCAGTGTCACATGTGTCTTGTCGATGGGTTCTGCCACATAATATGAGTAGAATAGGCGGATGTGTTGGCCCTTCCAAGTCGAAAGAAGCGAAGTGAAATCCGACGACTCGATGAAGTCATCTTTGTGCTGGAAGTGGCCTGAACTGCACTGGGATGAATTCTTCGGCATATCATCCTCAGGGTACCTTTCATTATATGAATCTGAATATGAAGGTCCTGGGATGTTGACACAGGATGAGATGGAGGGGATAGGTTGAATGACTTGGGTAGGATCCATTTCTCCTCCCTCCATCTCTGAACTTGAGGTTGGATGCTCAGATAAGGTACTATATAAAGTTTGAGTCATCCAATCATCTTTTGAGCAAGAAGTACTCCCTGAAGAATCTATTTGTGGTTCTACCACCCCAAGCTTATCACCTGGCGTGGAGTCATGGGTATCTTCATGCTCAGCTGCCATGTTGTAGTGAACCGTCCATCCTGCCCCCTTGACATCCACCCTACCTTGTAAAGGTATGGGTGCAAATGGCGGCTCGTGCTGCCCCAACTCATCGTCATCAGTATACTCACTGCTCCATGTCGATCAGCTGTCTTCATCATCATCATCAAACAAATTGTTCCAAACCATGGTTGACGTGCCGCTCAAAGCAAAGTGACAAGTCTCAATATGAGAGATGTCACTTTGGTCTGGTTCAATATCTGACTTTGGTTCCTCTGGCCAACCTTCTGGTTGTGAGAAAACTTGGCTTTTAGAGTCTTCATCATCATCATCATAGACCCATTCATGCTCTTCGCTCATGTCTTCCATTGGTTGATCAATTGAATCATCTGGATAGAATGAAGGGTTTTCCCAGGTGGGTTGCTCTTCACAGAAAAATCCTGATGAATCCAGTTGATGGTCTGAATAGGATGATAGGGCATACTCCATTTCAGACCCAATGGAATGGTCTTGATGACTAACGTCTTCATTGTCATACGGTGTTGCTTGTTGTTGTGTAATAACAAAATCGATGATCTCTTGAAGATTCTTGCCTTGTTTGACATTTTTATCATGAATCTGTTGAACTTGGACAACTAAGCTCTCGAGATCAGTCAATTCCACCTTGCACTCTGGTAGCAGATCTGCTGTATCGAACTGATGTGCTTGGATGGATCCTTGCTCAAGAGTTCAAAGTAGACTTCTACTGCAGTCTGCAGCCTTGGTGGCTACTTTGAGATGACGATCCTGCTCTTCTAGTAGTTGTTGCATTGGATCGACATCTTCTTGGAGATGAGAGACTGGGTGGATGAATGTGTTGGCACTTTCTTGGCACAGCTCCACTGCCTTGATCAGTTATTGCTCCCATGATGGCACAGAAATCGAGGGCTGATTGGAAGTCTCCGTTGTTGGGGTGTCTTCATATGATGACGGTGGGGGTGAATATAACTCGACGAGTTGTAAGGCATGACTTTCAATTATTTGCCAGCATTCGGGACTGCAGAAAAATTCAGGAGGACAGGTGGACAAACTAACTTGTCTTGCTGAAGCAATATCCATGGCTGAAAAAGGCATAAGAAAAAGAAAAGGGATTCAGTATATATGAACAAGTATGTTTAAAACAAAAGAAAAACTATGCATATATATACGTGCTTAAAGTGACAAAACAAAAATCTCCTAGGTGTGTAAACGTGGAAAACCACACCCCCGACAACAATGCCAAAAATTTGATGAATTCTTTTTCTCGTGTATGGAATGAACGCGAGACAAGGGAAGGAATCGAGCTTTTACATTTATAAACCCGAAACATTCTAGGATGCCCACAGTTTTTATTACGGGGTCGAAGTAGATATACGGGGTCGAACACAGGGATGTGGTTACGTTTAGGATGCCAAAGATTTTTGTTCTTGGGTTAGATAAGCCAAAAGTGATAGTCGATGAAAATATATGCTAGAACTAGTCTAGCGGGTTGTCATGATTTAAAACAAAACAAAGAAAAGAAAACAAAACGGAGCCTGTGGTTCTACTAATCATAGAAAGAGAGTTCCTAGATATGTAACCACAAATAGGGCAGTCTATGCACTCATTCTCAGGCGTAGACAACCCTCGAACACCTAAGCAAGCATCTAGTATGCACAACAACCTCTGTTCCTGTGGGGTCATCCCACTCGCTCTCGCAATGCATGACTAAAACCATCAACGATATGTCATCAAGTCCTCTCTCGAGGATGACATATCAATACCTCAGGATATGCTAAGTTCCCTCTCGGGTCTTAGGACATTCATAGATATTAGGAATAAAATACATTGGATCTTCCTCCTCTCAGTTTCAGATCCAAACTATCATCTCTTAGCTATTCCTACAACGGATCTCTTGATACATGCAGAAATAACAGTTCAAGCGAGTAAGAGATCAACCAAACTAGCAATCATAATTTATAAAGATAAAATAGAACATGCAACATACTAGATCTAATATGAATCTACTTGCTTAAGGCAAAAGTACATATACATGCCCAGATCGGGCTACATAGCCAAGAAGGAGCTCAACTAGCCATAGAAAAGCATAGTTGGCACAGAACAAAGATGAAAGAACATCATTATACAAGAAACCAAGAAACACAGCAGAAGAAAGGGGAAGAAGAAGAGATTTAGCCCATGGAGGAGAGGTGGCTCTCGCTCCTTTGCCTCCATATAGGCTGGATCTCGTATTTTGGTCCTCCTCCTTGATCAAATCTGGACTCCTTGGTCCTCTTTCTCTCTAGATCTACCCTGAACAACATCTTGGTGGGTGAACAGAGGTGGAGGATGATGGAGGTCGTGGGTCTTCTCACTCCTCAGCTTACGCCTTTGGAGATCGAAGAGTAGGGGATGATGGAGAGTGGTGGAGATTGGAAGCTCGCTGAAGAGGAGGGCATAGGGTGAGCTCTTTGGCCTTCTCAGACCTGTGGACTCTCCCACGGAACTTTGGGAACCTTCATATCTCAGAGAAGCAACCTCTCGGCGTCCTTGGTCGAGGTCCCCCTCAAATAAGTGAGGGGGCATCTATTTATAGAGGCAGACTACAGACCGCAACCAGCAGGTTGCGGGGTCGGCCACGGTCGTGGCCAACACTGTGGCCGCGGTTCATGGAGTGGGAATCACGGTCGCGGTGATGAAGACCGTGGTCGTGGTCTGGGTGCCACGGTCGTGGTGGAGGGTGTCGGCCACGGTCGTGGCGAGTGAAGACCGTGGTCGCGATGATGAAGATCACGGTCGCAGTGTTGAAGGTGAAGACTACGTTCGCGATTCATGGCCACGATCATGGAAGATGGCCACAGT
This sequence comes from Alisma plantago-aquatica, assembly GCA_963693085.1. Lineage (NCBI taxonomy): Eukaryota > Viridiplantae > Streptophyta > Magnoliopsida > Alismatales > Alismataceae > Alisma > Alisma plantago-aquatica. The sequence goes on from OY856412.1 coordinate 1,117,575,994, forward strand.
CGTGGCGAGGGATCGCGGTCGCGGTCGTGGAAGGGAGGACCGCGGTCACGGTTCATGGCCACGGTCGCGGCGGATGGCCACAGTCATGGCAAGGGATCATGGTCGCGGTTGTGGAAGGGAGGACCGCAGTCGCAGTTCATGTCCATGGTCGTGGCGGATGGCCATGGTCATGGTGAGGGATCGCAGTCACGATCGTGGAAGGGAGGACTGTGGTAGCGGTAATGAAGACCGTGGTCATGGCTCCTGGCCACAGTCGTGGCGATGGACGACCACGGTCGTGGCAGGTGGATAACTGCTGCAAAAACCATTTATTGGGGAGAAATCTTTGGAGAATAGATGTCTTCTCAGGCTCGGTACCTGCAAGTCCCAAAATTGGCTAGATTGGCTACGTTATTTTCTAGATAGCTACTTAATCTAAGTAAACAAGAAAAGAACTAAAACATCAGCAAAAATGGGCATATTAAGGCCAAGGTGACACAAAACCATAGATAAAATGCGTAGATTTGGGTGTTATCACCAAGTGATAGAAAAATCATTGGCACCAAGTGGGTCTACCGCAACAAGCTTGATGAACAAGGCAAAGTGGTAAGGAACAAAGCAAGGCTAGTGGCACAAGGTTACAATCAACATAAGGTATTGACTTTGATGAAACTTATGCTCCTATTGCTAGAATTGAATATATTAGAATACTACTTGCCTTTTCTAGTTATAAAAATTTCTTGATATATCAAATGGATGTTAAAAGTACATTTTTGAATGGTACAATTGAGGAGGAAGTATTTGTTGCTCAACCTCCGGGCTTTGAAAATGACAAGCTACTTAATCATGTTTATTTGTTGCAAAAATCTCTCTATGGGCTTAAGCAAGCACCTCGAGCTTGGTATGAGAAATTAAAGAACTTTTTGTTAGACAATGGATATGTCATGGGCAAAGTCGATTATACTTTATTTCTAAAACACACTTCTAGCAATTTTCTTATCATTCAAATTTATGTTGATGATATCATTTTTGGCGGAACCGATCTTGATCTTTGCAAGGAGTTTAGTTCTCTTATGCAAAGTGAGTTCGAGATGAGCATGATGGGTGAGTTGACTTTCTTCCTCAGCTTCCACATCAAGCAAACCAAAGATGGAAACTTCATTAATCAAGGCAAGTACACCAGTGAACTACTCAAATGCTTTGGGATGGAGAACATGAAGCCAATGGACACACCCATGTCCAACACCGCCAAACTTGATAGAGACGAACAAGGTGAGAAGGTAGATGAGAATCTCTATAGAGGTATGATTGGAAGTTTGCTTTATTTAACTGCCTCTAGACCTAATATTATGTTTAGTGTTGGCTTGTGTACTCGCTTTCAATCAAGCCCTAGGAAATATCATCTTATTGCTATTAAGAGGATTTTGAGGTACTTAGCAAAACTAAAAATTTTGTACTATGGTATCCTAAGTCAAGGGACTTTACTCTTGTAGCATATAGTGATGCAGATTAAGTAGGTTGTTTGGTTGATAGAAAGTGCACAAGTGGCACTTACTTCCTTCTAGGACCATGCTTGGTGTCTTAGTTTTCCAAGAAAAAGAGCACCGTGGCATTATCAACTACCGAGGCTGAATACAATGTAGCCGGGAGTTGTTGTACCCAGGTCCTATGGATGAAGCAAATGCTCCAAGACTTTAACATACATTTTGATGCTTCTCCTATCTATTGTGATAATACTAGTGCAATCAATCTTTCTTATAATCCTATATTGCATAGTAGAGATAAACATATAGAGGTTTGCCATCATTTTCTTCGTGACCACATTGCCAAGAAGGATATCTATATCACACACGTGGACACAGAAAATCAATTGGTGGACATTTTCACTAAACCTCTAGCTAGAGAGCAATTTAACTTTATTAGATCTAAATTGCTCATTGTTGCTTTGGATGATATTGACATGTTGTCTAGCTAGTTGTTTTTATCCTATATGTCTTTCTCATGCTTTCCTCATCTTGGTTGCCTAAATTTGTTTAAAATGTGCTTAATTTTCTTACTGACATGCTTAGTTCACTTGTTTTTGGGATTTTCTCGAATTTCTTGGTTTTATCGATAAATAGTACCTGATGATGAGTGATATGTGCCTAAGTATGCTCAATATACATAATAGACTTGAAAAATGAATTTAATTGGCATGCATATGGCTAGAAATTAAGTATGATGGTTTTATGTTAGGTTGACCATCAATCGAGTTTCCCCCAAGACAAACTCGACCGATCAGTGGTCGAGAGCTGTTCTCCAGAGGACCAATCGGTTGAGTTTCTGACTCTCAGAACTCGACCAATTCGTGAGCTGAATCCAACTTAAGTTTGGATCGACCGACTATTCTCCCTCTCAATTAGAGAATAGACAAACGATTCCTCTTCTTCTAGTCCTAAGCTCTCACCCCAGCCCTACCCCGATAGTGATTATGATTCATATGCATACAATCATTACTATACTACACCCGAGACTTCTACTACTGCTGCTCCTCCACCCTTCACTACTGGTAGTTCTGCTTCCGCCTACCTCCCGTTGCCTGCTGGCCCCGTGGTCACCTTGCTTGCCAGCCTTGGAGACTCTACTCCATCCTTTCCTCAGGACAATGAGCTTCACGCTGTTGGTATGTCTTGGGCTGAGCGGAATGCTCGTTGGACCAGTCGCATTTTCTATCCTCCTGCTGATGAGGAGATGCCTGACCAGGCTGATGATGATGACGACGGTGATGGTGAGGACACTTTTGATGATGGTGATGGTGCTGGATCTAGTGATGAAGGCACTACTGCTGCACCTTCTGATGGAGACAAGGACTACAAGCCTGGAGCCAATGATGATGATGCCATTGGTATAAGTAGTTTAGATGTTTTAGCTTGTTTCTTAATTTTTAGTCTAGCATGTTGATCAGATACATCTTTCTAGGATATTTTGTATAAGAAACATCTAGGCACATTATCTGAGCTGTACTATTTTATCTTCTATTTTTTCATCGCTTCTTGCTTGTAGTTGCTTTCATGAGAACATGCATCTGAGTTGTAATAGATGTGATGTGCATTATTGCTTTTTACTCTGATATATCTTATGCGTTGGTGCCATCTTTCACCATGTTTTGATTATGACTGAGATTGTATGTTGCTTTCGTCTCTGTTTGCCATATGATATGAGATTGCTTATATGATTATCTAGTTGATTGTGTTTTGGAGAAGACCTGCATAGATGCTCTTCTACCCCCCTTCTTTTTGATAATGTCAAAAGGGGGAGAGAAAATGTCTTGAAACTCAATCATATTGTTATTCGTTGTTATACTACTACTTATTGCTTATAAGATCCTTTTCTTGTTCATTTACTGTTTTATCATGTGACTTGCAAAGGACCACATAGTACATATATGCTATGATTGCTATGTGTAGATAGACTAACCATGCAGGTTAGAGGAAGCATAGATTGAGGGGGAGCAATTCACATTGTTCACATCTTGAATCCCCTTAATTCACAAGGCAAAGGCATAACTTCTATATCCTTTTCAATATGTTTGAGGAATGGTTTGTCATTGTCAAAAGGGAGGAGAATGTTGACCTAGAGGTTATACATTGTCCATATTTTGATAATGACTTAACCATTCCATTCATATGTATCTAATATGTGTATTGAAGATTGATTTTAGGTGTTAGATACATGAAAAGGATACAAAATCAAAAACCCTAATTTGCTCAAGTTCAAGTGAAAAGCTATACAAGTGTGTATTTTTGGAAATCTATGTAAGTGACCTTAGAATATTTTTGTAATCACTTATATTGATGAATTGGCTTGTAAATAAGATGAGAAAATTGATTGGGACACTAAACACCAAGTTTTAATCACTTTAGATGCACTTTAGAAAATTGATCATAGACAGTCAATCGATCGAGTTGCAAACTCGACCGATCCTCCTGGATCAGTTTTCTGAAGAAGGCATCGGTCGAGTTGTGTTTTCACAGAACTTGACCGATCGAGTACCTAACCAATTCGATCTTCATTGGTCGGTCGAGTTTCCCTAGGGCAAACTCGACCGATGATTTGAATATCGGCTTTGTCTTTTACTCTATCGGTCAAGTTACCTTTATTGAAACTCGACTGATTCCATTGTACAAAATTTGCAAAAAAAGTGATTGTGACCGTTGGTGTGTGTTTTGAGCGAAAATAATGTCGTTTCTTTGAGTAAAAATGGCTATATTTTTATATCTAAGTGTCCCACAACTTAAAGGGGCACCCTCAACTATAAATAGGACCTCTTGGAGTTCATTCCAAGGTTGCTCATTCACTACATGCTTGGTCCTAGCTTAGTTGAGAGTGTTCTAACCCTTTGAGCCCCTTTCTCTCTCTACCTTCAAGTCAAATTCGTGAGTATGAGTGAGATAGGTTCCTTTGTAAGAGAGCTACTCATATTGATGTAAAGCTCTCGTCCACCATCTTCCTACCCCCTTTCCTTATTGAAGAAAAGGCTGAAGATCTTCTCCGAGTGAAGGAGAAGGAGTTGATGTTCTTCAAGGTTGAAGAAGGCAAGGTGTTTCAGATCTCCAAGTGAAGGAGATAGGAAAGGCAAGTGCTCAAGAAGGATAGGTAATCCCTTAAAGGCTGAAGACTTGAAGAAGGAGTGGGTAAGTCCATGTTGATGGCTGAAGACTCCATGGTTCAAGTGGGTAAGCTCCTTCTATAGGTTGAAGATCCTTGCTTGAGGTACTAAGCCCTTGGATGTTGTGGTTTTGTCCTATAATCTTATGATGGAATATAAGAGTACCAAGATTGCAAATCCTAGGGATTAACCACCTCTAGGTAGTGGACTGACATTGCTCCTAGTTAGGACGTAGAACCACTCTAAACCACCTTATCTAAGTGCACACTCTTCCTTGTCTCTCATCCTTGCTATGCTTGCTAGTTAAGACATCAAATTGCTGTTTGTTTAAGTTCCTGCACTTAATATAATTTGGTGGTCTAATCCATTTTGTGAGAATTGTGAAGCTCTATTCCCCCCCTTTAGATCCCTTGATCCAACAGAGAAGACCTTAAGTAATACAAGAATGGAAACTCAATAAAAAGTGGAGGAGCACTATCAGAATGGAATGTAGAAAAAGGAGTGGCACTACTAGAATGGATCTCAGTAGGGACATAGATAACCAGAGTCAATATGCAAAACAACCCATTTATAAGATCCATATAGAGAAATTAAATGGATCTTTTCTTAGGAAAAAAAAATAATAGGATCTGATTATCGTTAGGTATTGGAGAAGAGATAGACCTTTGGAAGATGACATAACTAGAACTGGAAGTATGCAAACTAGTTTTGACATACTGTGTTTGTATCTTGCTTAAATTGTCGGGGGTGAGATGTAGAATCCTGATGACACGACATATAAGGTTACTGACACGTCGTGTAGCTCCTTCACTAAAAATTGACTGACTCCTTTAAGCACGCCATGTGGGGATCCTACACGACGTATATGGTGTCAAAGATGTAAATCAGATCTCCACAGACACACTGTGTTAGATGTCAACACACTGTGTAACTTATGATCAGGGCAAACTCAAAGATGATAGATTCCCACTGACACACAATGTTGGTGGCCAAGATGTCATGTGACTTGCAATCTAGACAAACCATTATGCCATCGAGTGAATTCCATACTACTACATGCCATGTTGGTTGGCCAACACACCGTGTAGGATGTTGCTGAAGCATGATTTGATAGAAAATAGCACTGTCAAGGAGACAAAGAAATCCAAAAATTACCACCATGGGTCGATGGGAATTAGCCCCATCTTTTGTACTCCTATAGAACACATGAACATGAAAAGTGGAGGCTCCTTGATTAACCATGATCCAAATTGGACATGAATTAACACTGTCTAAGGTCCCAAGAAGTGGTGTAGGGATGGAATGTTGGGTAGATGTCGGCTGGGAAGAGGGCGGTGAGCATGATGGTAATTGTGAGAGACAATTTATGGAGCAGAAGGCATATCAGACTTGGCATGACTGTTTCAATGATGACGGCTACATATAGAGAACTCGAGGAAAGTGAGGACTTGACGACGACAACCATGAGGGAGACTCAATGGCTACTTTGATTGTGGATTGAAAAGCATATATAGCTAGGAATGATGGTGCCCATGCATAGATGAAGATATATGTGAAAGGGGAAGAGTGGCGACCATGGAGGCCAGTATGTGCATGGCAGGCAGTCGACCTAAGCCATGGAGACGACGACTGCTCCTAGTCAGTTCTCTCTCATTATTGTTCTCTCTAGGAAAGAGAATTGGCGACTAGGGCAACATCGAGCATGGAAAGAGGAGAGGGAAGCCAAGGTGGCAACTAGGGTTAGATCCCCAGGGCATGCTCTGATACCATGTTGACAAGTGTGTGGGAATCATTGTTATATTGATATGTACACCCCTGTCCTATATATGGGAGAGGAGGAAATTTCAAAGAAGCAGACTAAACCCTAATGGGATAGGGCAAACATGCCTATGTATATAATAGACTAATTCATCTACTTACTAAATAGGCTAATACTTCAGAAACTTTGGTAAATATATTTCCCACCCCATAATGGAGGCAAAGTTCAAGTTATACACGATGTGTAGCTTACAAAGGTGCAACCCAAGTGAGATCATGTGCTAGTACATGCACTATTTAACTAACTAGAACATGCAAGAAAAGGAAACACTAAAGTTTCTAGTTCCTTGTCATGATATGATATAGTCCTTTAAGTTTATGTTTGAAAGTGAGGTGCATTAAGCGTATCTCCTTGTCAATCGTACAAAGATGCCGAATTCATCAATCTTCATACCCCATGTTCCTCTTGTTCCTTCCATCCAAACAAAATAGACACATGCTGTAATAGGCCATAGTTCCAACAATTCATTAGCTTTTCCACCTTTGCCTACCTAAAAAAACATTGTTGAAGCACATAAGGTCTTCTGATATTTAGCTTGAGATGTGATATGCCCCATAAATATCTCCAAACTTTACATTCACCAAATAGGTGTACCACTGATTCTTCTCCACCATCATAGAGACAACATGAAGTAAGAACAATAGGATTCCATTTACCTATCTTGCCCATGGTAGGTAGTAGAGTTTTGTAAGGTCTAAAAGTCATTATGATCTATCTCAATACATGCATAGATAACCACAGATTCTCTGTAGATTTATCCTTCAGTTGACCCTGTCTACAAAGCTCCCAAATTTCTTCATCTATGCATTTTAACTTAGGCCAAAGATCAATCATCCTTCTCCAAATAGTTGAATACCCCAACCTAAGTCTGGGTTGTATCAATAGATTGACACCATATCTGTAAGACTCCTGACCTAGATTTATGCTTAATTGTGATTTGTTTGCATAATGAGATGCTTAAATCATAATATAATCTTGTGAGATGTCCTAATACACATGTGACATGTTTATATTTTCATTTTGGTCCAATTTGATTGATATTTGAGCTATCTTGTAGTTTATGTGCTTATTTTGGACTAAATTGCAATTTAGCCATGAAATGTGGGTTATCTTGCAAAATGTCACATGTTGAGCTTGTGCTTTAGCATCATAGAGAGAAGATGATGTAATGGGACACTTTGTTTGAATCATGCTCAATGATGTGACACTTATGGTGATTCTAGGGTTTGCTTAGTTGATAGAGTAACAATTCTAGGGTTTGATGTTGTGACCCCTACACCACTTCTGGTGAGGGTAGTGACTTGTGTAGTGTTGTCTCAATTTAGACAACCTAGAGGAGGATGGTCGAGATAGTTTGTCCTCTAGTGTCTCGACCAAACACATATGGTGACTTAGGGTTTTGATCTAGACATGTGGATGGATTGTCTTGACTGAGACAAGAGGGTAACCGACCTACATGGTCATGAAACCTTACTAGATAAACATGAATATTTTGTAGTTATGCATGTAAGTGGGGATAAGCTTGTTTTCTTGGAGGGCATGTGTCCCTTGATGACATATTATGTTGACACCTCAACAACTCCTACTTCCCTCCTCTTTTGGGTATATAGCCCCTTGTTTTCACAAGCAAGCAATCTTTTTCAGCCCCACACTCTTTCTTCTACCTTGAGATCATCTTTGAAACTTCAGGAGCAAGGATGGTCAAATCTTGAACCTTGGGTGGTCGATCTACCTTGGATATTGAAGATCTTGTGCTAGGATCAATCTTTGGTGGTGATTTTAGGAAGATTTCTTCTTAGTAAGTCATCCTAAAACCCTAATCACAATTCATCCCTTCTAAAACCTCCATCTTCTTCTTCTTCTTCCTCAGTCTTGTCCTATGAATCATCCATGATGGATGTTGGAGAAACTCCTACTCATAAGGGGTCATAGACCACATTTGTCATGGTGAACCTGAGTGAAAGGAGGATTCTTTCTTTTTCCCTTTCTTTCTTGGTTCGACCAAGAATGGTATTTCCTTTCTCTTGAACTCCCTTGTGACCATGGTTTTATTCTTCTTGAAGGTGATCCTTTGGCAAAAGACTTGAAGCTTGGTTGAAGCTTTTGGAGCTTGAGATCTTAGGAGATAGTTTCTCTAAAAAAGTGGGTTTTATAACTTTTCCTACCTCTATTATGTACACCCTAAACCTGATCATAAGTTGCTGTTCTAAATATCCAAAAATGGATCTTTGATATGTTGAAAGATATACTATGTTTAAGGTTCAACTTTGAATCATTCTTGAGAAGGATGTCTTTGTTATAAACCCTTTAGATCTTGTACCCAATTCGGTTGTAAATGAAAGTTTGATGTGTTACTTTGGAGTATCGTGTATGAAGCACCAATAACTGAAATATGGCTCATTTTCTATAGATAAAAACATGTTTTGAAGATGATAACCTGCATGCAAATATGCATTTTCACTATATAAACATAGTCCGTTTGATGATCTTCTCTGTCCATAACTTAGGGTTGATGGACAACCTAGTAAGGATCTATTTTGTCTATGTGACGATTAGAATTCCCTGTTGTTACCACATGTTTTGACCTTGATTCTGATATGTTATGGAGTTGGGAAGATGGTCGATATGTACTATGGTATTCCATCACGGTCGACAACCTTAAAGCGGGTGGTTTCGGTCGTGACTCCTCCTAAACCTAGGGGCAGTTGCTACTCTGGTTGTGACGTAGCGTTGCTGCATGGTCACTCAACCTGTTGGCCGACGTTGCAGCCAAGACTGGCTAAGTATGAGGGTCGAGACATTTGTGCATGTTGTGTTAGTGTCGTAACTAGTCAAGAACATGTTGGTTCCCGACCGTGAATCCCTTTTTGGGTATCTCCTTGTGTCACAGTCACAAACTTACATTTGGGTTGGGTTGTGATATGGCCACAATACATGCTAGGTCGAGACACCTTGATGTGTCTTGGTTGTAACCATGATATTAGGTGCTTTTCGTGGCCCTTGTATGGATGGTGGGTCGAGATGCCTTGCTGCATATGACACGTGTCTCGATCACGAGGTGACCTTGCAGGGGTGTTGGCCGTGACACACCTTGATGTGTCTAGGTCATGACACCACGTTGCTGAATAAGGTTGATGCTCCTAGATAGGTGTATGAGTGATACATAGTACAAGTTACAACACTTACTCTTCTATTTCCCACAACTCATGTTAATGGTCTACACATGGTGATGTAGTTATGAATGCTTAATCATCAATAATAATGCTTAACCCTTGTACTCTCAAACAATATGGGAGATGATGGAATTAGGGTTTAGTGGTTGAGGGATATGATGAAACCCCAATTCAATATGCATATGAACCCTAACCCTAATATTATGTTAACATGGTGTACACACTCATACTACTTAAATTATTGATTATGTGATTGTGTTTTCTCTCTCTTAATTGTGTAACACTAACTTGTAGGTGAGATGAATTTGATAGCTATGAGTATGCTATGATGATCCCTATGTAATACATGGTGGTAATTATGAGCAATGTTGAGGCATATTGTGATATTGAAAGTGCAAGAAGTTATATAAATTGTTCTAATGACCTAGCAAGTGCTTTGAGCATAAATTGTGGGATTGATATCCCATAGCAATGTGATGATGAGACAAGTTCTCACTTTGTATGTTTTATATCTTCTAGAATTGTATCTTATCCTTGATTTTGTAGAGTTTGTTTAGTATTAATACATTGTAACTTGATTGATGCATTTAAAAATACCCAATTGGAATATCTAATCAAGTGAAACCCTAATTATATAGTTTCCATGTACCATAGATCCAATTTCAACATAAATATCTAGCTAGATGGTGCAACGAGTAACTCCTATGAGAAACTCGGAGTGCATATTATTGAATATGTGGGGGTATCGGTGGAGTAACTCCGTATATCCTCGAATTGTTGTTCTAATGGTATAATTCCTTGTTATAGTATGACCAAGTGTGGGTCTGTTCTCTAGTGTTGTGCCATGTACCAAGGTAGACTAGTTGTTTCATAGATTCATAGCATGACTATGAGTTGATGTCTCTACAGGACTATAGCTTTGACTATAAGTTATAGTCTAGCAGTTAGACTCTTATGTCACTGCATTGCATACTTGAACTGACCAAGTAGTGTCGATGATGATCATGGAGTTTGATTCTACCATGATCTTGTATGGTATTGATTTCAACTTAGTAGTGGTCGGTTGAATTTGAGTGGTACGCCTCAAATCCTCATGGCATAATAATTAAAGTGATATTACAACCATGTAGTATATTTACTTAGGGTCAATATGAATCACATTTAATGTCCCCATGTCTTATTTCTTGTACTATTTAGTTTATAATAATTATACATGTTCTTCATATTTCATCTAAAGGTATAAAATGTTCTACTACTTAGTTGCAAGTGCTTAAACTGCCTAACCATTATTTGCTATTTTACTTTAATGTTCTATGATCTTACTATGCTTAGATGTCGATGAAGAGTTATATCTCTCACTGGGATGTTTGGCCTCACCCTGTGGGTTCCACAACCTTTTAGGTGCTCATGGATGCAGAGGTCGAGGTCATGGTACAGGTGCTGAAAAATAAGGAGAGCAGTGACTTCTAGAGGTTGGACTTGCTACTATAGTTCTATAGTAGAGTCCTATGTGTCGTCCCTGTACTCTCGGGTCTTTGGGGAGATTTTTTTGTTTTGTATATCGACATGTAGATTTTGGCTTTGTGCCATGAGTGTATAGAAACGACATGTACATATAAATAGGTTGTGATATGTAACAATCATGGCTTGACAACCTCTGAACATGATATGAAATATATTTTAGCATATATAAAATACAGATGGCCCGCTTCTGCTTGAAATATTAAATTGTAAAGGGGCTTTAATTTACCATGTTTTGTGGTAATATTGTTGTTAATGGTAATTCCATGCTTTGTTTTGAGTAATCTTTCTTTATGTGGCAATGGTCATCACAATTTAGTTGGTATTAGAGCTATAGGTTCATTGAGTATACAGGAACATAGGACTAGGGTTTGAGTCTATTCTAGTGTCCTCTAGTATATCTTATGGTCACTTCTACTTATGTAGAAGAAGAAGAGAAGAAAAGATGTTTGGAGAATATGAAGAACATGTTGCTGAGAGCGGTGTTTCTGCACTAGGAGGTGGTGCTAGGAGGCAAGAAAGGGATGATGTTGTCCCTGAGATGCCTCAACTCAATGCATTTGATGTAGACAACCCTACTTTAGAGTCCATGGATGGACAATTTATGTCTATAATGAACCGTATGATGGATAGGATGCCTGCAGCCCAACCTAGGGCGACAGTTTTGGGTGCTGAAACTCATGGGTCTGGGAAGACTTATGAAAGACTTAAACATGTAGGAGCATTGCAGTATCTGGTGACATCCGATCTATATGATGCATATATGTGGTTGAATGAGTTGGAAAAGGCCTTTAAAATGCTCAATATCCCCGAAGAGGTTAAGGTGAAACATGATGTATATCTATTGAAGGGGAGTGCTGGGCACAGGTGGGCCATAGAGGAAGAGAAAAGGCCGGGTGTTGTGATTACTTGGGAAGAATTTTGACAGGAGTTTGTCAGTCAATATTTTTTAGAGACTTACTTAAATAAGAAGAATGTACAAATTGAGAATATTCGATAGGGATATATGCCAGTCAGTGCTTATGAATTAAATTTTATGGAGCTTTTAAGGTTTTATTCGCATATGGATGCAATGGACAAGGAGAGGATCATATGCTTTGAGAAGGGTCTGAGTTCTTAGTTGACAACTCCAGTGTCATCTTTAGAGAATAGGGAGAGGTTTGCCACTTTTATGGAGTTATTTAGAAGAGTGGAGAGGTATGTGATAGAGAAGCGTGAGACAAAGGCCAAGAAGAGGCCTGCACAGTAACAAGGACAATTTTCTGGAGGCTCTAAGAAGCCTACGTTCTCAACACCTTAGTCTTAGTAGAGGTCAGTGACTCAATCACAGTGGAGACAAAGAAGATGCATAGGTCATAGTTTTCTTCATGTGAGAGCTCGTAGTGCAACATCAGTATCTGTGATAGGGTCGCCTAGGCCATGGTATGAGGACAAAACCTATTTGAAGTGTGGACAGGTGGGGCATACTAAGGGTACTGCCCTATAAAGGATGAAGATGTGGCTCTGATGACAAGGCAGAGTCAACAAGGGTCACAACAACAACAACAACAACAACACAATAGCAGAGAACGCAGACATACGTCACAAACTGATTGTTTAGGACACGATGGTATAGGAAGAAGGTGACAATAGGAGACAAATCGATTCTATGCAATGAGTCAGCCAGAAAGAGTCGTTAACCCTTGGGTTGTGACAAATCAGATGGAATTATTTCATTCTGATTTGTCTTCTTCACGTTCCATATCTATTTTAATTGACCTGGGTGCGACACACTCCTTTATCACTAGAGAAGTGATAACTACATGTTTCTTACCTGTTAATTGTAGACAAGATAGTTTTCATCTAGAAACTCCTTTAGTGGGTTTTGTAGAGATGCGGGAAGTGTGTCCATCCTACATTATTTCCTTTTTAGGACATAGCATTCAAGTGGATCTCCTACCACTTGATATGCATAAATTCGATGTGATCCTTGGGATGGATACTTTGGAAAAGTATTGGGTGATCTTGGACTGTAGTACCAAGGTGGCAACGTTTGTGGATAGTGATGTTTTGTGGGTCTTCCAAGGTGAAAGGAAGATTCTTCCGACATGTCTAGTTTCAGTTATGACAATAGAAAAATGGATGAGATAGGGTTGTGATGCATTCTTGGCACATGTGGTGGATATAAAGGCAAAGAGTCCTAGTATTTAGGAAGTGCTAGTTGTACAAGAGTTTTAGGATGTGTTTCCTGATGTGTTTCTAGGTGTACCTCCTCCTAGAGAGATTGATTTCAAAATCAATCTAGTTCTGGGTACCCAACATATAACACATACACCGTATAGAATGGCACCAGTTGAGATGCATGAATTAAAGAAATAGTTGCAAGAACTACTTGAAAAGGTTTCATTAAATTGAGCACATCTCCTTGGGATGCTCCCATTCTGTTTGTAAAGAAAGATGGATCGATGAGGTTATGTATTGATTATCGACAGCTGAATAAGATGACAATCAAGAACAAGTACCCGTTGGCATGTATAGATGATTTGTTTGATCAATTACAAGGTGTCACAATCTTTTCTAAGAAATATCTAAGGGTAGGTTATCACCAGTTGCGTATTAAGGCATATGACATATCTAAGTCAACCTTTAGGACAAGGTATGGTCATTATGAATTCGTGGTTATACCGTTTGGGCTAACCAATGCACCAACAACATTTATGGATCTAATGAATAGGGTATTTAGGCCCTATCTAGATCAGTTTGTAGTTGTTTTTATAGACATCATCCTGATCTACTACAGAGACAGTCAACAACATAAGCAACACTTATGTTAGACGTTGAATTTTTTGAGGCAACACCAGTTATATGCAAAGTTCAGTAAGTGCAAGTTCTTCTTAAAGGAAGTGGCTTTCCTGGGGCATGTAATATCTACTAAAGGAGTCTATGTAGACCCAAAGAAAGTAGAGTCAGTGCTAGAGTGAGATCAGTCAAAGACACATACAGAGGTTCACATCTTTCTAGGTTTGGCAGGATATTATTGGAGGTTCATTAAGAATTTCAGTGCAGTAGCTTTACCCCTAATAAAGTTAACAAGGAAGGATGTGTCATTTGTTTGGGACAAAAAATGTGAATAATCTTTTATGATCTTGAAGGAGAGGTTTACCAGTGCACCAATGTTAGTGCTGCTAGAGCAAGGAAAATGTTATATTGTTTTTTGTGATGCATCTAAGGATGGTCTGGTTTGTGTGCTGATGCAGGATAAGAACATGATTTCTTTTTCTTTGCGACAACTTAAGGAACACAAGGGAAATTATTTGAAACATGATCTAGAGTTAGCAGTTGTGGTCCATGTCTTGAAGATATGGAGACACTACTTGTATGGCGAGAAATGTTAGATCTTCACCAATCACAAGAACCTATAGTATATATTTTTGAAACATGAATTGAACATGCGACAAAGATGCTAGATGGATTTAATCAAATATTATGATTGTACTATAGATTACCATCTAGGGAAGGTGGATGTAGTAGCAAATTCCCTAAGTAAGAAGTCTTCTTTGCCATCATTTGCTGAGAACACAAAGTTGAGTGCTTTGGTGTGTCATAAGAGAGACATGTTGATCTCTTTGCGACAAATGAATATACAACTGGAAGTGTCCATGTTAGTAGGTCTGTTGACATAGTTATAAGTGAAGTTGATCTTGAGTTAGTAGATCAGAGATGCACATCAGAATGATACTACATTACAATAGATTCGGGTAGTGTTAGGCAGTGAGAAGCGTGATAGCTTCCATGAATATGATAGTGGGACAATGTGTTATCATGGTAAATTAGTTGTTCTAGATATAGATAATATGAGAACATTAGTTCTAGAAGAGGTTCACTCTTCTATGTACGCTATGCATCTAGGTAGCACCAAGATGTATCAGAATGTGAATGATCTATATTGGTGGACAAGATTAAAGCATGATGTAGCCAAGTTTGTGGCCCAGTGGGCAGCGTCTCAATAGGTTAAAGTTGAGCATCAGAATCCTACAGGGGCTTTACAACCATTTCCTATACCACAGTAAAAGTGGGATCATATCACAATGGACTTTGTGGTTGGACTTCCAAGGACAGCTAAAGGTCATGATTCCATTTGGGTAATAGTGGACATGTTGACTAAGGTAGCACACTTTTTGCCGGTAAAGATGACGTATACATATGAGAAGCTTGCACATGTATATGTTGATGAAATAGTACGTTTACATGGTATCCCATCTACTATTGTGTCATACAGAGGTCCACAGTTCACTAGTCACTTTTGGGAGCGTTTGCATACAACGATGGGTACATAGTTGAAGTTCAACACTGCATTCCATCCATTGATAGATGGATAATATAAGAGGACAATACAAACATTGGAAGATCTATTGATAACCTACGTGTTGCAATTTCTGGGCAGTTGGGATATACACCTTAGTCTGATAGAGTTTGCCTACAACAATAGCTATCAGAGGAGCATTGATATGGCACCATATGAAGCGTTTTATGGGAGACATTGTAGATATACTTTGTGTTGGTATGAAATAGGAGAATATCAACTTCTAGGTCCTAAGCTAGTGCAATAATTGACAGAAAAGATCAAAGTCATTCAACAATAGATGAAGGCAGCATAGGATAGACAAAAGTCTTATGCTGATAACCGTCATAGACCTTTAGAGTTCCAAGTGGGAGACATGGTGTACCTCAAATTCTCTCCTTGTAAAGGTGTTCTAAGGTTTGGGAAAAAGGGTAAGTTAGATCCTAGATATATGGGACCTTATCCTATAGTTGTGCGTGTTGGAAAGGTGGCTTACAAGCTAGAGTTGCCACCTGAGTTGTACAAATTACATACTATGTTTCATATCTCTATATTGAGGAAGTGTCACCCTAATACCGAGTTGACTCTTCATCCTGTTGAGGTAGACCTAGATGATGATATATCTTATGTGGAAGGTCCTGTCCTGATCCTAGATAGAAGGATCAAGAAGTTGAAGAAGAAGGATATTGTGTTATTCAAGGTTTTGTGGCATCACCGTGGGTAGAGGAAGCCATGTGGGAGCTTGAATACATGATGCAAAAGAAGTATCCGTCTCTTTTTGCGTAGGATTTTAGGGGGAAAATCCCTTTTAGGGGTTTATAGTTGTAAGACTCTTGTACTAGCTTTATGCTTAATTGTAATTTCTTTACATAATAATATGCTTAAATCATAATCTAATCTTGTGAGATGTCCTAATATCATGTAACAAGCTTATATTTTCATTCTGGTCCAATTTGATTGTTGTTTGAGCTATGTTGTAATATATGTGCTTGTTTTGGACTAAATTGCAATTTACCCATGAAGTGAGGGTTATCATGAAAAATGTCACATGTTGAGAATGTTTCTTGTGCTTTAGCATCATGAGAGAGAATATGTTGTAATGGGACACTTTGTTTGAATCATGGTTAGTTATGTGACACCTTATGGTGATTCTAGGGTTTTAGGGTAAGGGTTTGATGTTGTGACCCCTACTCCACTTGTGGTGAGGGTAGTGAATATAACAGATACCTTGTGGAGTTTTGTCTTGATCGAGACAGCCTATAGGAGGATGGCAGAGACATTTTATCCTCTAGTGTCTCGACCATACACATACAGTGACTTAGGGTTTCAACCTAGACATGTGGATGGAGTGTCTCGACCGAGACGAGAGATTAACTGACCTAGATGGTCACGACACCTTGTTGGATAAACATGAATATTTTGTATTTATGCATGTAAGTGGGGATAATCCCTTTTTTTTGAAGGGCATGTGTCCCTTGATGACCTATTATGTTGACACCTCAAGAAGTCTTGCTTCCCTCCTCTTATGGGTATATATCCCCTTATTTTCACAAACAAGCAATCTTTTTTGAACCCACACTCTTTGTTCTACCTTGAGATCATCCTAGAAAATTCAGGATCAAGGAAGGTCAGATCTTCACCTTTGGTGTCCGATCTACCTTGGATATTGAAGATCTTGTGCTAGGATCAATCATTGGTGGTGATTTCTGGGAGATTTCTTCTTGGTAAGTCATCCTAAAACCCTAATCATGATTCCTCCCTTCTGAAACCTCCATCATCGTCTTCTTCCTTGGTCTTGGTCTATGAATCATCCATGATGTCCTTTGAGAGGAACTCCAACTCATAAGGGGTCATAGACCATATTTGTCATGGAGAACCCGAGTAAAAGGATGATTCTTTCTTTTTCCCTTTCTTTCTTGGTTCGACCAAGAATGGTTTTTCCTCTTCCTTGAACTCCCTTGTGATCATGTTTTTCTTCTTCTTGGAGGTGATCCTTTATCAAAAGAATTCAAGCTTGGTTGAAGCTTTTAGAGCTTGAGATCTTAGGAGATAGTTTCTCTCTAAAAAAGGCAGGTTTTATAACTTTTCCTACCTCTATTATGTGCACCCTAATGCTAATAATAAGTTGTTGTTCTAAATATCTAAAAATGGATCCTTGATATGTTGAAAGATATAAAATGTTTAGGTTTCAACTTTGAAGCATTCTTGAGAAGGATGTCTTTCTTCTAAACCCTAAAGATCATGTATCCGATTTGGTTGTAAATGAAAGACTGATGCGTTACTTTAGAGTATCATGTATGAAACACTAACAACTAAAATGTGTCTCATTTTCTATAAATAACAAAAAGTTTTGAAGATGATAACCTACATACAAATCTTTTATATCTCTCTATAAACATATTCCTTTGGACGATCTTCTCTGTCCATAACTTAGGGTTGATGAACAACCTAGTAAGGATCTATTTTGTCTATGCAACGATTATAATTCCATACTGTTACCACATGTTTTGACCTTGATTCTGATCCATTATGGAGTTGGGAATATATTCGAGATATCCTTTGGTCTTCCATTACAGTCGACACCCTTAAAGTGGGTGATTTCGATCACGACTCCCCCCTAAACCTAAGGGTGGTTGCTACTCTGATTATGACATAGCGTTTCTGCATGGTCACTCAACTTGTTGGTCGACGTTGAGACCAAGAATGGATAATTATGAGGGTTGAGACATATATGCAGGTTGTGTTAGGGTCATAACTGGTCAAGAATAGGTTGGTTTTGGTTGTGATACCAGTGGGTTAACACCTTGAGTTGTTGGGTCACGATGCCTTGGTGGTGTTCGGTCGCGATGCCTTGATGGTATCTCTATCATGATGCCCTTTTTGGGAATCTCCTTGTGTCACAGTTGTGATTTTACTTTTGAGTTGGGTTGTGATATGGTCACAACACATGCTAGGTCAAGGCACCTTGACGTGTCTCGGTCGTAACCATGATATTAGGTGCGGGTTGTGGCCCTTGTATGGATGGTGGGTTGAGACACCTTGCTGCATGTGACCTGCGTCTCATTCACAACATGACGTTGCAAGTGTGTTGGTCATGATACACCTTGATGTGTCTCGATCGCGACACCACATTGCTGAACAAGGTTGACGCTCCTACAAAGGTATATGAGTGATACATAGTACAAGTTATATCACTTACTCTTCTATTTCCCGCAACTTATGTTAATGGTCTACACATGGTGATGTAGTTATGAATGCTTAATCATCAACAATAATGCTTAACCCTTGTACTCTCCAACAATATGGGAGATGACTGAATTAGGGTTTAGTGGTTGAGGGATATGATGAAATACTAATCAAATATGCACATGAACCCTAACCCTAATCTTGTGATAACATGATGTATGCACTCATACTACTAAGTATTTATTATGTGATTGTGTTTTTTCTCTCCTAATTGTGTAACACTAACTTGCAAGTCAGATGAATGTCATAGCTATGAGTATGCTATGATGATCCCTATGTAATACATGGTGGTAACTATGAGTAATATTGAGGCATGTTGTGATATTGAAATTGCAAGAAGTTATATAAATTGGTATAACGGCCTAGAAAGTGCTTTAAACATAAATTGAGGGATTGATATCCCACAGTAATGTGATGGTGAGGAAAGTTCTCACTTTATATGTTTTATATCTTATGGAATTGTATATTATCCTTAATTTTGTAGAGTTTGTTTAGGGTTAATACATTGTAGCTTGATTTATGCATTAAAAGATACCCAATCGGAATATCTAATCAAGTGAAACCCTAATCCTATAGTTTCTCTATACCATAGATCCATCTTTAGTGTCATTATCTAGCTGGATGGTGAAACTAGTAACTCCTACGGGAAACTCAGGGCACATATTATTGGATATGCAGGGTATCGGTGGAGGTAACTCCCTATATCTTCCAATTGTTGTTCTAATGGTATAATACCTTGTTATAGAACGACCAAGTGTGGGTTTGTTCTCTAGTGTTGTGCCATATACCAAGGCAGACTAGTTGTTTCATAGGTTCATAACATTGAATATGGGTTACCACCTCTATAAGACTATAGCTTTGACTATAAGTTGTTGTCTAGTAGTTAGACTGTTATGCCACTGCATTGTAGACTTGAGCTGACCAAGTAGTGTTGATGATGATCATGTAGCCCGACTCTTCCATCGATCTTGTATGGTATTGATTTCAACTTAGCAGTGTTCGATTGGATTTGAGTGGTATGCCTCAAATACTCAGGGCATACTAATTAAAGTAATAATACATCCATGTAGTATATTTGCTTAATATGAATCACATTGAATGACCCCATGCCTTATTTCTTGTACTATTTAGTTTATAACAGTTATACATGTTCTTCATATTTCTTCTAAAGGTATAAGATGTTCTACTACTTAGTTGCAAGTGCTTAAACTTCTTAACCAATATTTATTTCTTTACTTTATTGTTCTATTATCTTACTATTCTTATAATAGATGTTGCTAATGAGTTATATCTCTCTCTGGGACGTTTGGTCTCACCCCGTGGGTTCCAAAACTTTTTAGGTGGTCATGGATGCAGAGGTCGAGGTTGTGGTGCAAGTGCTGAGTAGTAAGGAGAGCAGTGACTGCTAGAGGTTGGACTTGCTGCTATAGTTCTATAGTAGAGTCCTATGTGTTGTCCTTGTACTCTCAGGTCTTTGGGGAGATTTTGTTGTTTTAAATATCAACACATAGATTTTGGCTTTGTTCTATGAGTGTATAGAAATGGCATGTACATATAAACAGGTTGTGATATGTAACAGTTGTGGCTTGACATCCTATGAACATGATATGAAACATGTTTTGGCATATATAAAATATAGATGGCATGTATTGGAGGCTTGTTTATGTACTTCTGCTTGAAATATTAAATTGCAAATGGGATTTAATTTACCATGTTTTGTGGTAATATTGTTGTTAATGGTAATTCCACACTTTGTTTTGAGTAATCTCTCTTTGTGTCGAGATGGTCATCAAAATATCTTTTTTCTCATCCACGAGCTCCAGATATTTTAATTGTCTAGTAGTTTATATATCCTTATCATTAAATGAAAGTCTACCCATTCAGTCAGATTTTTAGATGTACGCCATCTCCATTTAATGGAAAGGAAAATCATCTCCAGCTCAGAGGGTGAACCCGACTACCCCAAATGAAGTCTGATAAAAGGATTTCCATATGAGTTAAATCAACTTTGGAGACTTCTCCATGTTTCATTCAATATCTTACTAATCCCATAGAAAAATATTTGATCAGAATGAGTCTACCCATGATAAATATCTTTGCACCAGACCGTTTATTTATCATTTTTGTCAAGCAATTAATGCATTAATGAAAGTGTATCCTTCTGAGGTTAAACCCAGATATTTGGTAGGCCCTTCTCCTCTTTGGATCTTGAATATCTCTATTAGTCCAATTTTGTTCCTAAATGAGCATGAGAAATAGATATGGGTTTTGTTCACATTATACTTCATGCCTGATTGCTTGCCATATTTCTCAAGGATATCCATGAGTGCAAGTAGACCTCTCTCCCTTCCTTCTATGAATATTAGAACATCATCTGCAAAAAGGATATTACTAAGAACTTTGGCCTTCCTGACTATGTAGGTCTTCATCTTCTTCATATTATTGGATGAATCCAATGGTGAAAAAAGAGGTGAAAATCGGTCACCTTGTCTCAGACCAGTCAAGTTTTTAAATAACCCCAGTGATTTACCATTTAGAAGTATAGAGAAAGATGGTGTTGTGACACACTATTTGATAATGTTGCTCCACCTTTCACAAAATCCTAAACATCACAAGCAATCCCATAAATAATTCCACTTTACCGAATCATATGCCTTTGTTATGTCTAGCTTGACACATGTCGCAAGGCTCCTCCTTTTTACATAGTAATTCAAAGCAAACTTAGCTACAAGCAATGAGTAGTCCTTGATGTTCCTTCCCTTCATGAAGACACCTTGATTATGTGAAATGAGTTCAGGTAGGATCCTTGATAGTCTATGCGTGGTGATTTTAGTGATGATCTTATATATCATTGAACAATAAGAAATTGGTCTAAATTCTGTAGGAGATGAGATAATTCCTGTTTCGGTATAAAAGCAAGAAAGACATGGTTGATCTATCTAACCATGTTCCCCCCATGAAATATCTATCTCACATAAGCTACTAGATATTCCTTAATTAGATTGTAGAAGTATCAATTAAGTCCATCTGGACCTGAACTTTTATTAGCACCAATGCTCCAAATAGATTCTTTGATTTCCTTCTCCTCTGGGACCCTGCATAGCATGGCATTATCTTCATCAATTACTTTCTTAATCCATTCAAAACCAGTGTTAATAGCTTCTCCATCTTCTTCCTGGCTATATAGGTCTTCGAAGAATGCAATCGTTTCTGTGGCTATGTCTTCTACATCTTCTAAACAGTTTCCAGGTTCATCATAGATTTCAATAATGGAGTTTACTACATATTTTCTCTTGACTGTGGTATGATACAATTTTGTATTCCTATAGCCATTAGATATCCAGTCCATCTTGATCCTTTTCTGGTAATAACTTTTTTATGCCTTTTCCAACACTTCTAATCTTTCATAGGTTATCTTCTTGACTTCGATAAATTGTGCATCCTACATAGTTCTATGAAGAGAAGATGTTATATACTTCATATCAACTTTCTCTTGGGAACTTAGATTGTTAAGATTGACATATTTCATGGACCACGTCTTCAGTCATGTTTCATAAATTTCAATTTTTGACTGAAGCGAGAGAGGGGATTTCCTCATATTTTAACATTCGAAACATTACTGATGATTTCTTTACAACCATACCATTCTTGCCAATAATTTAAGAAACAAAACATCTTTTCTTTCTAACAATATCCTTTAGATTAATATTGATAGAAGAATGATCAGAGAACTCACATGTAAGGAGTTTAGTTTTGTGCCATGAAATTTGGTTAACCATGCATCATTGACCAAGGTCCGATCTATCTTGCAAGCTATCCATTTGGTTGTACCTTGTTTGTTGCTCCATGCGTATATTTCAGATCCAATCGAATATAGTTCAATTAAGTTATTATTGCCAATCACAATGTTGAAGGAACTAAGAATAAAGCTTGGGACTTATCAATCTCGACCCTTTTCCTCTCTCTTACAGATGTTCTTGAAATCACCAATGACCAACTATGGCTCATTGATGGTTTTTCTCTATGTTCTGAGTATTCCAATAGGCCCGTCATCTCCTGGAATGAATTCCTTCCATATACAAATGTAACATTTAACATAAGTCCACCTTTATTTATTCATGTCATCGTAATCTGTTGGTTGTCCATCTCTGATAAGTTCACTTACCAGGCTTAGGGGTTCCAACCCACACAAATGTGCCCATTGGTGTCGAATTGATGGTTTGTCAATCACTTTCACCCTCTGGGCACTAGTTTTCCAGACATGTTTTTGATGTGCATTTTGATCTTAGTCTCCACAAGAATTGCAATTGAAACTTTAGCATCCATGATAGTTTTCCTAACCTCCCTTTTTTGTGGTTTCCCAGAACCATGAACATTTGTCATTAGGATGGTCATTAAAGACCTTTACTAGCATAGTAGGTTTTGTGTGCCCCGTCCATGCTATTCGACTTTCTCACACTCGTCTTACTTTTTGTATTATCTGGACCTATTGTACTTGATTCTGACATTTGCTTTTCCATATCCCTAGTTGGAACTGAACTGTTCTCAACTTGGTCATCTGTTGTTGCAGTATCATCAACTAGAATGTTTTCTTCATTAAGTTTCTCAAACCTGTTACTCACCTACATCTCCAGTTCCTTGTTTGAAGCGTTTTGTTCCCCATTCTTTTGTGCTTCCTAGCTATTATTTTTCTTGTTAGTAACTGTTCTCCAAACCAATTTCACCACATGTGGGTTTTGCAGGTTCTCTTGAACTTCATGGGTCTTCAATGGGCAATCATGTCTCATCATGGTCAAACACCTTATAGTTCGAACATCTTTTGAGCATGTGTTCATAATGAAAAACCAACACAATAGGTTCAAGTTTGAGCAAGTTAACCCAAATCTCTTCAGGTGATTCCTCTTCTGCTTCCAGTTCAACTATGGATTCACTGAAAGACACTTGACTTATAGATCTAAAGTCGATATATAGAAGTCTTCCCACTCCTACAATGTGTGGGAATCAGTTCCTTCCCATGCTAGGGATAGTAATCCACACTGATAATTGTGCTAATACTTTCTAACAATTTTGTATATATAATACTTAGAACTATTGTAAGATTGTTTACCCAATCCTGGTAGTTGAAAAACCAACTAGCCATTTAGTAAGATTTCTATTATTTATTTATTTTGCATTGTGTTATTTCACATGTTCATTATCTTTGCTTCCTTCTTCAACCTCCTTACAAACTACTATACAACAATTGATGTTAACTACTTATATTTTTCAAAAAGTATAAGGTAGTCTATTCATATCATCTAGACTCAACCTTCATTAACAACATAATTACCATCCAACTTTGTTGTTACTTATGTGCCTTGCTAAAATTAGTGAAATGATTCCCAGTTAACAATTTATCCCTCATGCCATTCTAGTAAACTAGTTTGAAACACTCCAAAATGTGTCCTCTTAGCCATGATATTTATGGTACCATTTCACCTTCCAAAATTAAAGCTACACATGAAATGATTAATATGTTCAAGGATGGACTTCTTCCTTTGTTGAAATTAAAAATCATTTTTTATTCCAACTGTAAATAACTGGGTGCATATCTCGCTTACGCCAACACATTATAAGCACCAAAGCTTTCTAACTAATATCTAAAATGAATTTTATTTATGTTTCTAATTACTACCGTATCATAATTTTCTAGACTGGTCAACTTTGAAAAAAAAACTTATTTAAACATTAATAATTTAATGTAAGATCACTTAATAATAAATGGACTACTCATATAGCAAACTAAAACATATAAAATCGATACTCCACAATCATTGCTATATTTCAGTAAGACTAGACGATAGTAATTATTTTACCATCAAATCATTTTAAATGAAAGAAGCTATATTAATCAAATCATTACTGAATCCATATTCATGTCATTCAGTCTCATTACATGTAGCATATTTCAATTTTGGTATTTCAACTTTACTAAAAGTAAAAATAAAAAATGCCAAATATATTTGTATTACAAGAAAAGTATTGCCCCTCCATAAAAAGGTTTAGGATAATGTGGTAAATAAATATAGAACAAGGAATAAGTATGCTTTGAAATTGAATCCAACTATTTGTATGAAGCTATGAATAACAATTTTATATTAAATTGGGTAAGTGTATAACCATATGATAGAAGGAATAATTGTATTACACAAACTAAATGGAGGATGTTACAAAAATATCTATTGAATAATATAAATGAAGGATATACATTATTAGGGTTAAATGTCATGAAATATAGTCGTATACAATGACACCTTCCACATGGGTTAGCCCTAAACAAAATGTTGGTGGAAATGTCTCAAACATGAAGAGACATGACCAACCCAAAATTAGAACAACATTACTAGGCCAAGAAAATTTCTTTATGACTTGAAAACAAACAAATCAACCCAAAATAACCACTCTATATGTTACCAAATACAATCAGACTAGGAACACATCCTATAGTCTAGACAATCCTTATAGAGGGACAAAATACAAAAGAATTAGGAAAGTAATGCCAGACCACTAAGAAAATATCAGGATAAGTTAAACATGAAAACAATGTCTTTTAATTATTAAAATTAAATAGATTATACATCATTTTCATAACTAAGAAGAGATACATCATATTTTCTTATTACATTATCACATCATTTTCCATACTATGTCAAATATATACAATATACATCAAAAGAACTACAAGAAGGTATACAACTATGAAAAAAATAAAAAGCACAACAGATAAACAACAATATCAATATTGCATCCATGATAAGATTGTTTAGGGTATACTCTAGAAACTACACCAACTAGAAAACACCTTTAAAGTACTAAAATTAATTTCATGAAAAATATAAAAAAAATTTATATGAGTGGGTACTTTGCATTTGACATTTAAATATGAGATAAGGATAATTAATCAGATTACATGATAAAGAAAATAACAAATATGGTTGAAGTATATAAACTCGATAAGATAGTTATCAGCATTAGTCATATTAGTAGGAGTGGAACCAAGCAAATTTGCCTAAGTATAAAGATCAATCAGTTAATTATATGAAGTGTAGATATAATTGAAGGTAATATATCATATTCAATATTCATAATTAAATTGGATTCATAACATGTAATAGATTTATAATTCATTATTAAATAATCAATACAAGATTGGGACTATGACCTAATGTTTCATCTAAAAGGACACACAACAAATGCACTAGAGTCGTGGTCAAGGACCGACATCTTTGTAGTATGGGTTATAGTAAGGAATTGGCATCCCATTGGGAGAAGGAAAAGGCCCATAATATTCCTCAAGTATATGAGTGTGTCTAACACCCATCCTCTCTTACCCAAATGACTTGTGACCTATGAATGTAGCCCATCATATGAGATATTAAATCCTAATTAAATTTCAATGTGATTTTTGTTCTTCTCTTCTTAATAGTGTGCTTTTATCAAACTAGTGTAAAAAATCACATTTGTTATGTTAAATTCCTCATTAACATTATATACCAAATGGTGTTGATTAGATAATATTTTGGTAGCAAAACCCTAGATTGGTTGAAATAAGGGTTTGGCTTGAAATTGACCTAAAAATAGGCTTAGATGATTGAATTATAGTAAATGATTTACTATTTTTTTTATTTTGAGTGAATTGTATTTACTATTGAACTTTATAATGAAATTTGAATAAAAATGATTTTTCCGATATTTATTTGGAGGTCAAACAATCAAGACATGTTGATTTATTGTTTTTAAAAAAATGTAAAGGAAAACTTCAGTCATAGACCTTTTTATGAAGTTACAAGTATCTAAATTGGTCATATAAGCCTAGTACGGCCTAACTACTTTAAAAATCACCGTTGATCTCTAACATTCATGGCTGAATCTAGATTGGTAACTTTGGGTGGATGTTGACCTAGATTTGAACTAGCTCAAGTTTTCCATCAAATTCAAGATGAATATAGTAACTTCTTGACTTCTCTGTATCTTCCTTCTAAGTTTAACTAGATATATTAGTTCAGTCATAATATTTTTGAAAGATGAGCAAAAATCATAATATCTCCATCTTCTATATTTTTTCTCATTATTTCATATAGGAAGGATTTACATTGGGGTTTTGTTGTGATTCTCAACTTTAAAGAAGTTTGGGGGAATTTTTTATAGAGAATTCACTTCATACAAGGAAGGAATCATTTCACCTTATTTTTATTGGAAGCGTGAGTGGCTTAAACTCCATTTAGATATATAAGTATGTTGTAAACTCAATTTAAGCTATTGATTCCAATTTAGCCTGATTCTTGGAATTTGGTATGTTTTGTGGTAATATGTGCATTTTATTATGAAATTTGGAAAACATACGTATCAATAGTAATAAACTGGTATCAAACCTGTTTCAACATAGTTTTTGTGTTATGGAAACCATTTACATGAAATCACATCCATTCGTCAATTTTTGTCCTAAGTGATGAGTTTTGATCATTAGGGTAAAATTCATTCAAATCTTCATATTATGAGATAAAATTATCTACACTAGTCTAAAATTTGTCACATGAAATATAATTAATGTTGATTATTCTTGTTGATATATAAAAGTACAAGTTCACTAATTTTGTTAGGAAACAGTTGTTTTAGTCTATTTTTGGATAATTCTTGGTGTAATGACTTAAGCATTATTATTTTAATATGAAATATCTTATAGTGATTTATTTACAATATAATAACATATTCACGTTGGTATTTGAGTTTATTCAAATATTACTGGAGAATTGATCACAAATATAATAATTCAGCCAAGATAGAGCTTTTAGTAGAGATTTTCCCCTAATTATGGGACCCTCATGGTATGATCCAGGGTGTCTACTCATGTGATGGGGGAAATTGTTTGTTCTTGGTTTTGTGAATCATATTCAATATACTATAATGTTTTAAAACAATATATACATGATTTACCATGTTTAGCATTAGTTACCTCATACATGTAGTTTATACTTGAAATTAGAGCTCTACATCTAGAATTTATTAAGTTGCTAGTCATTCTTTGTTATTACCTATTTAGAGTATATGAGGTTTTGAGAATGAGTATATAAAACTATGAATAAAAATTGACCTTATTTTATTAACTTTTGGGATTCCCCGTTCACTATAGAACTTTCTCAATGTCTCTAATACATGAAACGGAAACATGATCTCTTATAGAAGCCCCGAGGATTGTGAGATGGATATCTAGTAATGGAGTTGCAACTTCATGTACATGGTTGTGGATGTTTACCTAGTTGAATGATCCACAACATCTTGGATTCATAGTGTTAGAGTATGATATTCCATTTTGTGAGGAAATCAAAATATTTATTCAAATGTCAAGCTATAGTGAGGGCATGCAATATTATACTTCATTCTTATATGTATCCATACATTGGGGGGTTTGACATATAACATCATTAACCCTAGTTTCACCCTTATACACAATATTTGAATTGGTTTGGTCCTAAGTACCTATGATGCGAGACCCAATTTGAGTAGGTCACATGCTATTGTTGCCCTACAATATTTCCTTATACAGATTGTGGTAGGATGATCTTAGCAATATCAATAATCACTAAGGTCCTATGGTGTGCTATTTGGATTGGTTTCACTTAGCAATATCTTGGTGGGAAAACCAAATCACATTGGGAAAAAATAAATATGTTAATCAGATGATCTATTGTATCTCTTCATTTATTACTAACCTTGTTGTATTTATATTTGATTCGTTTACATACAATTTTATGTTTCTTGGAAATATTGTTTATGTCTAAACTATCATGTCTGTCATGTTTAAGATAATATTGATCGATAGTTGTTTGATTAAAAAGAACCATATTTCTATCTCTTTTTGTGGGTGCTTTGTCACTCATTGGAATTTTTGTCTCGTGTGAGTAGTTTCATATGTTTTTAGGTTCTTAACAACAACATGCATACCTCAGAGAGGAATCTCCACTGCAATGATACTCAATAGTAGGTAAAGACTCCCTATTATGAGGTGGGAGTGCCAAGTGTAACAGTAGTAGTTTAAGTGTTTTCACTATTTACATAGGTCTTAGGGAGTTTTAAGTTGCTTTGGAGTTTGATGTGGTACACTTTGATATTTTTTAGATGAATAAGTTTTCTAGTGTTGTATCAATACTTTTCAGTTGTAGTGTGAATTCATCATGGTATCTATTACTTGTGTGGTTTATTAGTTGATAATTGTATATACTACTATGTGTTTGTTTACATGTTGATACACTTGTGATGTCTATGTTGATAGTTGAGTTTTGGTTTTATTATGAAATGGACTTATCTTATGAGAAAGGAAAAATATGTGTGATTTTCTTAATAAATATAATTATAATATATTTGTGTTCTTTGCGTGGTCTTGAATCCTGGACTATGTTTACACATCATCCTAGGTTCGGGGTCCACAATTTCTTCTATAAGAGCCTGGGTGTAGATTTGAGTTTACACAGACACAAGAAGTCATATGTAACACCACACTTATACAACATTCACCACATAGAGAGGAAGTACACATTTTCATTCACTTCAAGGGGGATGTCGGAATCATGATATTCATTGCATAAAAGTAGAGTTTATATAAACAATCAAAAGATAGAGATAACAATTCTCATTCTCAAAACATCACTCATACATAAACTATATGGAACATGATAAGTTTCTCATGTCAAGGAAAGAAATCTAGACTAATATAGAAGGTACCTCCTCACGAGGTACTCTCTTTTGAAGATATCAAGATAGTCCTTGGACATCAAGGTGTATCCTTCAACCCATGGCCATCACACCCCCATCCATGCATAAAATAGTTTGTAAGTGGAAATGAACACATTATTCTTAAAGAGAACATGTAAACTGAAATTAAACTTTAAACAATAAACATTAAGGAAAATAAACATTTAAATGATTTACTTTATCTTGACCTATATAAGAATCCTCGAGTTGTACCAAAGTGCCTCTTCTCTTATGCAATGAACTGCCTCTTTGTTTTCTCTAAGGAGCCTCTTAGTGAGGATCTTATATAAGTTATCTTTCATATTTCACTTACTCTTGAAATTCTTATCTCTTATTCCTTAACTCTTATTCTTTAAACCATTCATTAAAGGTGATATAATAGACTTTGAAAAGAATAGAACATGAATTAATTATAGATCTATTACCTCTCACTTTGCAAGCACTCGAAACAAAAGATAGTTCATCCATATATATCATGTACGTTGTACACACATACATATATTCAAACAACCAATACTTATGTTCAAAGTGCATGAACCACTTAAGTCCCTCTTATAGAAGTTGCTCTTCTTAGGTTGATGAAACATTAATTGCATTCTTGGGTTTGTTAAACCCTAATTACATTGTTCATAACATATTTTATATCAATTGCAATTTATTTATTATCTATAACCCTAATGTTGCATATTATCCAATTAGAGTTTGACCTAAAGTAAAACATAGCCTAAAACTTGAAAACCAGAGTCCTCAATAAAGAACCTTTCGAAAAAATATTTTTGTGTTATTTTCTGATAGACGGTTGATTTATTATGAAATTTTAAAGATAGGCCAATTCGGACCCAAGAAATCATAGTCGTGACATTTAATCAGATGGAAATGTGATCTATGTAAATAATAAATGAAAGGACACATTTAATCTTGCATTACATGCTGAAGATATGACATGTGATAGGGCAAAACCATAACCAAAGATGACTAAATCTCACATTGTTGAAATCAAGGCAAGATGTTAAAATCTCAGTTGTGCCCATGCGAGTGCATGATGACAACAATGAATACCATGGGTAAAGTTGTAATCTAGCCACTTGGAATCTTCATCCAAGATTATTGTGAACAAAAAACTTGGGGAGTTTGAAAACTCATAAGAACTCATCATGAGGAAACCAAAACTCACCTAAGACCAGAGTCGATGAAATTAGATCCAACAACAAGTTGTCCACATCCTCACAAAGCCATTATGCTCTGACTCAGGCTATTTCCTAGTGTGATGAACCAGAAGCTTCTCCTACCATGGTAGGAAAAAGGTGGAAGGTAGAAACCTGTGGAAAATCCCACTACACAAGAAACCAAAGGTGTTGTTTGACTCTGGGAAGTGAAGCAAAACACTGGGTGAAGAAACCAAGTGATAAGGTTGAGAGATGCCCAAGAATTGTTGATCAACAAAAGCAAAAACTACGAAGAGTAATTGAGGGTTTACTAGATTAAAGGTCAAATGACCTTCCATGAAGTTTCTTAGAGATTCTCTGAAGCGATCCTGATCGCCAAAGGCCATCATGATGAATTGAAGTTCAGCAACAAACTCTGATTTGGTTGTTGACGACATCCAAGTAGGGAGGAAAAGCCTGAATGGTAATCATAATGAATATTGGCGATGTATCTCTTTTTGGGTATCTCATGATCATGGGGGAGGTTTATTTTTATAGATTTTAGTGTATGGGTGAGATTGTCTCTCTCTTGGATATTGAAATAGGGGAGGAGAGGGAGTCCGAACATTGTCTAGGGTGTGTAGGGCAAGAGACCCTATCAAGTCAAGAGCAAAAAAGCTTGAAAAAATAAGAGGATGGTGAGGATAGGTTAGTTTGTGACAAGGATTAGTGGGGACAAAGATTGTGGGAGGATGAGAAGACAAAAACCACACATATTGTAGAGTTTGGGTTGAAGAGGTATGTGAGGTAGAAGAAAGAATATGCATCGTGAGATAAAGATCAAACGGCTTGCAAAAAGCCCACAAATTGCAAAAATATAAAGGTATGTGTGACACCAGGACACTTGGTGAGAAATAGGGAAACCTACAAAAATGGTTTGCGTGACATCAAATAAACATGATTTTCAGTTTAATAAGTGCATATTGCCAATTTTCAGTTATATTTTCATTTAAACTATATACAAACTTTCCTAATTAATTTGAAGAGTCAAATAAGGTCTAAATGACTTTAAACTTGATACACAAGTCTAACGTGGAGTCTAGAATCATCTCCAATTATGTTAGGTTTTGACTATCTTTTATTCATAAATATTATATATACTAATATCTTGATTGTAATGTACTAAAAGATAGGATAAAGTGAAAGAACCTTTTTATAGTTATTCCTTTGAGTAAATTTTGTGATTAGAAGAGATTACCCCCTCAAGAGTTATCTTGTATATATTTATCCCTTTTTGATGAATTTTTTTAAAGGAGAGAGAAAAAGAAGTGAGACTAGTTATTATTACCTTTTAGGATAACTGAAACATGCTAATACATAAATGAAAAAAATCATTTCTGGTCCTTTCATTTTAAAAAAAAGAGGTTTCATTTCTTGGGATTTTGGTCCCTTTAGTAACTCTAATAAGGTAAATCCACACTAAAATTTCAAATTACTTATGGAATTTTAGGATGTTACAATTCGAACCACCTCAAATAAATTTCATCCTTAAATTTTAATTAGACTACCCACATTAGGGTTTTCCTTATCCTTAATATGAAAAGTCTAGCATCTTATGACCAACATGCAACTTTATAATTCTAGACATGCTCATTCATAAGTGAGACTAACCACAATTCCAATCTTCAAGAGATTTCATAACTTAGACCATACCTCACTCATTATTATCAACTTCATCTTCATATGCTGTGAAAGACTGGGTTTTGGCTTAATTTCGAGGACAATTTTTTTTAAGGTGTGTAGGATGTGATAGAGTGCTCTTTTGAAACCTTTAATCTCCAATATGATATTGGAATTCATATCTTGAGTTATCTTGAGACTTCCAAGTGGTTTGATGAAGTTTGTGTGTTGATTGGTGTTGATATCATGATTAAGATCCCTAAATTTATACCTTTGTGAAGTATTAAATTGAGTGGTATAATAGTTGTGTTTTGGTACCAAAATTGAATGGATTGTGCCTTGAGTTATGATAAAGCTATGGTTAAATTTTGGTGACAATTGGAGGTTCCTAGAGGAAGTTACGTAGGTTTGAAAATCATGAAATAATGTGAATCATTAATTATTTATAGCTCTAAACTGTGATTTTATCTTGTGTCACACGCCCCTTTGGTTTGGGTAGGCTATGCTGACTAATCATGGCCATACAAATTCAATCAAGTGGCTATAAGACCTAATTTAAGTGAGCCACAGATTAGGCATGGGTGGGGGATACTCCTAGCCCTTGAATGCCATCTGATGGTGGAGAAACCTTCTCCTACCTTGCAGTTACTATCTTGACCGAAGGCAGCGACCATGACATCGCATTGCATGCTGAACATGGACTTGAATGTGATTCCAACCGAGCAGTTGAACTCACCTCTTTCCAACGAGTTGGGTTAACCCCCTGTGTCAGTTCAAACAACTCAGTGATGAGGGAGAATGAGTCCTCCATTGTCACTGGCTCTCCACTGCAAGGAGCAGGTGGTGGCCGAGAGTGGAGAATAGAGATTTAGGGCTTGTGGAAGAAGATGAAGAAGGGTAAATCAAGGGCGAGGTCAAGGGAGAAGAATGCGAGTGTTTACATTGGTTTTCCATGGAGGTTTCCATGGTGGACGAAGCCAAACCTGGTTGGAGAAGAGCTAGAGTTCAGAGGGGTGGATAAAGGGCTGTCCACTACATTTTGGGGTCACCAAGGACTTTAGGTAGACATTATGGTGCTTATGGAAGCACAATCATGAAACTTGGATGCGTGAAGGGGGAATCCCCCTTTTCTACCACTGCAGCGGCGTTGTTGCCGATGACCTCAGCAAAGAGGAGTTTTGGAGGCGAGCCTGAAGACTTGATCAATTGTGGAGGTTTAGAAGGCATGGATGAAGCTGATAGAGGCCTAAGGATATGGTGAGGAGCACTCCTAAGTAGCTGATTGCTCGTCGGAGCAACACCCAGCGGCATCGCTGGTTCTCATGGACAAATAGAGACCCAGCGGCCAGCATTGGATCATGAAGCGAAGGAAAGAGAAAAGG
The DNA here is from genome assembly GCA_963693085.1 of Alisma plantago-aquatica. Lineage (NCBI taxonomy): Eukaryota > Viridiplantae > Streptophyta > Magnoliopsida > Alismatales > Alismataceae > Alisma > Alisma plantago-aquatica. Next base: position 1,117,609,696 of record OY856412.1, read on the forward strand.
GGCCTGAAATGGCCTGAACCCACGCGCGAACATAAACCAAGCAAAGCCAGGAGCCGCGGCATTCAGTGGCCACGTGGTGGCATCTAATTGTCCGAAAAAGGTAAAATTCCCAAATCTTGTATAATTCATAGAAATTAGTACATTTATCCAAAAATACAAACAAGGTACCAAAATGTTCAGAAAAATGAGTAGAACAACATGGAACTATCATATCAGTATTTTTATACTTAAATCATAGTGATATCATGTAAAATGTTATACACTTGTTTTATGGATAATAAATATCAAACAATGGTATAAAATTGTGATAAAATGTCAGTGAATTCATATTCATGTTTATAATCCATTCAAGGCTAGTGATTGTAATGTTGGTGCACAAAATCTTGTAATTTGATCCATATGGCTAAATAGGGTTAATAACCCTAAATAAAATGCAATATATACATACATGCTCAATAAATGATGGAATTTACAGAACACCCTAATATCAGTAAGTGGAAGCTAATGTGGAACTTTGATATTAGTTAGATGCATGCAATCCATGCTATATGAAGTTGACCCTTAATACATAATTGGAAACCCTATTTTAGGTTCATGCATGTAACCTATGGTTAATATGTTCACATAATAATGTGAAACATAATTTATTAGTTAATGAACTATAAGAAGGACTATGACATCAGTAAGATAACTTCAAGACAAGAATACAAGTAATGATGGGAATATGATAAGGAGTTAAGGAAACCCTAAAATGAACATGACTAGGATTAAGATGATGAGAACCTGATGGTGATATGTGATCTTGTCTTAATCAGGGGTTGATAAGGATATAGATGACTCAGGAATATGTGATGGATTAGGTTTGTCTCTTGATCAAGGTATGCCATTACCACTTTCTTGGCTTATTATACAATATGCTTTCATTATATGTGTAGTAAAAACTTGGCATATTGTTCTTGCACGATATGTTGCTTGATTTTCCATACTTACGACTATACACATCAAACATAATATATTTGTTCCATTATATCTAAGCACTTCAACTCTTTGGTAGTCAAGTGTTGGAAATAAAGTACTTCAACTCTTTGGTGGTGAAGTACTCGGAAGTGATCCAACTCTTTGGTAGTCTGATCACATTATGAAATGATCCAACTCTTTGGTAGTCGATCATAAGTCCTTCAGTGCATTCAACCTTCGGCGGTCCATGCACAGATGATATAATGGAAACATGCCTAAAATATGTGTTCTCTTTTGTTAATGAATATATCTGTTCGAGTATATGATTTTTCATATATTTCTTTATAACTATAAAGATTAGATTTATCTTATTACCAAGCTTAGTAATGAGAGGTATATATAAAGACACGTAGGCGTACTTAGTACAATATTCTTGAATATTGTGTTGACGCGTACCACATGTAATCTTTTATTTAGGTTGTGGACTTGTGTTCTTGAAGATCCAGGATAGTTGAGAGTTGTGTGGTGAGCTGATGTACAGGTGGACATGTTGTCTTAAGATCATGTTGTTTAGTGGTAGTACATGTATATGTTAAAGTTTGTTGTTCAATATGTAATATCAAATGTTGTAACAATTCATTATGTAATTATATTTTGAATGGTGAACACGTGTTGTATGGTTTTATTATTGTTCATGTGCATGTGGTACTATTGTTTCCTTCTGACTTCCTCTTATTTTCTTCTTCTTAGCCTATTGTGGGGTGTTTAAATTGGGATTCTCGCTGAGGTGAGGTTTCAATTTAGACATCTCACATTAGACTAAGTTTTAGAAAATCTGGGGACGTCACATCCGCCATGGTGAAAACTCTATAATCTCTCTTTTCTATATGTAACATGGGGCTCTTTCTTTTCAAACTTGGGGTATTTAGGTTTAACATGGCCTATTCCACCACATGCATAACACACTTCAGTTCCAAACCTACATTCTCCTAGATGGTACATGGATCACTTGGTACATTTAGTCTTCATAGGTTGATTTGCAACAACCTCAGATGGATCCTTCCTCTTCTTGTTGTTATGATGGGTTGAGTTGTTGTGGGAGTGGTTCTATTTCTTCTATGTTCTTTCTGGGTGGTCTTCTAATTTGAAAGCCTCATCAAGAGAACCTTGTAGGGTGTTGTGTCCTTATCCATATAGTGCAAAGCTATGGTCTAACTTGAGGCCCCTAATAAACTATTTTGCCTTGCATCATTCATCGTAACAAGGACCATACTTCTACAACATTTTGAGATCCATGGCATACTATGTGACTGTGGTGTCTCCGTCTATATGAGGTTGAGTAACTCCTCTTCTATATTCTCAATCATAGCCTCAAATATGTGATGGTCTCAAAAGTCTTATGATAATTTTTCCCATGTGAGTGTAGGAGCATCATCTTCTCAGGATCCTAGCATGTTCTCTGACCTGTCCTAGTCACACCTTTGAGCATGTGAGTCCTAAAACCAACTCTAGAGTGGATAGGGCAATCTAGATCATCGAAATAATGTTCCATGTTCTACAATGAGCTTTCAACTTTTCCTACCACTTTCAAGTGTTCATGTCCAACATACGAGTCAGTTTTGATCTTCAAATAGTCGAGTAGTGTTAGATTGGATTTGACCCTAGATAGGGTTTCCTTCTTGGACTTCTCCTCTTACCACAATAGTGGTAATGGCCCTAATCATTATGTCAAATGACACCATGAGAACTTCTTGACATGGATATTATTGGTGGTTTCCTATTTAGAGAGAATCATCCTCTTCTTCACCCATGGGTATCTTGCCATTATCACTTCTCTTCTTAGGTTTCATCTATGAAATTAATGCAACATAACTTAGATGAGATTCTATGAAAATCCTGGTGGCCAACTATACGTTTAGTTCCATATAATTAATGTAAAAAATTCACAACATACTTGTAAAACATTCACAACATAGAGCGGAAGCTTACATTTGCATCACATCAGGGGTAGTTTCACATTATGATATTCATTGTATACAAGTAGTATTTATATAAACCATCACATCATAAAGATAACAATTGTCATTTGGAATGATTTTTCCACTAGGAGAGATTCCCATTTTTCAATACAATGAGGCACTCATAAAATTGTCTTTGATGGTTTTGACCCCCTCATTACACTCCTAGTAGGACATGAACAAAGTGGTTTCACACGTTTTTAGTGTCCCTCAACATCACTCACACATAAAATAAAATAAACATGATAAGTTTCTCATGACAAGGAAAGAATTCTAAACTAGGTATAAATGGCACCCCACCAGGTACTTTCATCTAAAGATCTCAAGCTAGTCCTTGCACATCAAGCTCTATCCTTTGAAGCTTGCTACATCATGCCCCGAGCCATGCAATAAACAATTCATAAGTAGAATTGAAAATAATATATCTTAAAGAGAAAATGTAAACATAAAATAAACATTAAACATTAAACATAAGAGAAATGACACATTTACTTTTAGATCATTTCTTTTATCTTGACTGATCCTCACAATTTCACCAAAGTTCCTCTTCTCTTATGCACCGAAGTGCCTCTTAGGTTGCACCAAAGTGCCTCCTCATATGAACCAAAGTGCTTCTTAGTTTGCTCCATGGAGCCTCTTTGTGAGGATCTTATATTGTTATATTTTTTTTCTTTCTCTTACTCTATAATCTTATTCTTATTCCTTAACTCTTATTGTGAACATCATTCATGAAAGGTGATATAATATACTTTAACAAGAAAAGAACATGCAATCCATCATATATCTATTAACTATTATCTTTATAAGCAACTAAACAATATGTAATTCATTCATATTTTTTTGCTATATTACTCCACATAGCTACAATGTCATTCCCATTCCCTCTATTTCTTCAACAACTCCTTGAGTCCTTGTAGTAGATCTTTGTTAACCAGGTCGAATAGCTTACAAATGATTGTTTTGCTTGAGATTTTTTTAGTTGATGCTTCACCAATAGGTCAGCTAATGCATTAGCACTCCTCCTGAAGATGAACTGATTTGTAGCTTATTCCTTAACAACACCTTCATAGTTTATACACACCCCTTATATAATGTAGGATAGTCACACTTCCCAATTATGAAATTCACTATGACCTTCGAATTTGTATGAACATAGATATTGTACCCGATTCTAATTTTCTCTATTCCTTTCCTGATAGCTCTAAGTTCCGCTTCCAATGGATATGACCATGGGTTAGTTTGTGTACCACTGAGTAACCATTCCCCTTTTTGGTCCTTGATCATGAAACTAATACATGATTTGTCTTTATTTATGTCTACAGTTGCATCCACAGTTATGACTTGGATTGCATCCATTGGCACTCGAACATACATGTAATACGCCTCATCAAATCTAGAGGTCTATTTTCAATGCCAAATGTTAACCATCTCCTTGTGCAACACTTTGATCTGAGTTCTTGTTTTGCTTTGGATAACCATCTTGAAAGATTTCTCATTGTGTACCTTCTAAAAGGTTCAACATGTAGTTAGAAAGAGGTTATTCCAATCCTATCACTAGTACATAACCGGCCTTTAGTGTCAGTTATTTAAGGCCCTTTAGTGTCGGTTTCTAAGCGACACCTATGTGGGCGCCGCTAAAAGCCCAACCTTTACGCGTTGATTCTCAAACCGACGCCACAACCCTTCACGCGCCACCGAAAACGCGCTGAAAATGCGCCAGCAGGGGGTATAGGCGTCGGTTATCCTCTTCGTAACTGACACTGAATCACCCACTTACACGGCTATGTCATCGGTTTTATACAAATATCCGACACGTATTGCCATGGCCGTGCTGGCCAGCGCGGCCGTGGTGTCTGGTGTCATTAGGGAAATCGACGTTGCTACTAGTATGGAAACCGACACTGTAACCTTATGTCGTTGGTTTTATACAAATAATCGACGCCTATGATTTGATTTTTTTTTTTTGCTGTCAGTCTGCAGATCTGCTGTGGCTGGTCGCAGGATGAGAAACCTACAGTTCAGTTATGAACTACAGGTTTTACGACATCCATTGATATCAGCCAATAACAGGCCACAAACCTGCAAAATTAACATTATGGACAAATTATTATATATGTGATCACGACTACAGAAACAACATTCAGTGTCGCTTTTCTGGGCGTCGGTTATTTAGGAAAACCGACACCTATAATATTAGACGTCGGTTATTTATGCAAACCAATGTCTATATTCGAAGACCAGCTAGACACAGGTACCGCTTTGTATTCAGCGTCGGCTGGTTATAACAGACCGACGCCTAAAATTGCCCGTGAAATCCAATTTTTGAGCAAAAACATTTGTAGGTCACCTACAACGGAGGTTTTGTAACTATTCACCGATGCCTATTTAAAATGAAAATTTGTGCAAAAAGTTTCACTTTCAGTGTCGGTTATCCTTCGATAACCGACGCTGATAATGGTTCCCGCCAAATAATTTAGGGTAAAGGTTGTCTAGTTGGGCGTCGGTGGTTTACTATCAACCGATGCTAAATCATAATAGGCGTCGGTTTTGTAGATAACCGACGCTGTTGACCAACTTAATAAACCCGATCACCCGACTCTTCCCCCTTTCTTTCTGTTTCATCGCAATATTGCTATGCTGCTGCTCACCGCCGCTCTCCTAAAATCGCCCGACGACCCCGCTGCTGCTCGTCGCTGCTACTGCTGGTGCTTCTCCGCTCGTCGCCGCCACTGCTGCTGGTGCGCCGCTGCTGTTGGTGCACCTCTACTCGCCGCCGCCACTTCTGCTGGTGTGTCGCGCGCTGCTCTGCTCATTCCTGGTGCCACTTCTGTTCACCGTCCACCGCTCTGCTCTCTCTTCTTCCGCCGCCACTGCTGCCGCCGCTCGCCGCCGCGCTTTCCACGCTAGCTCCAGGTAGCCCTACCTCTTTGCTTCCTTCTCCCTAGCTATTTACCAACAGTAAGCACGACCATGGCTGTGTTGGCCTACCACGGCCGTGCTGTCCAGCACGGCCGTGGTAGGCCAACATAGCCACGGTCGTGCTTGTTGTTGGTAAGGATATGAACAAATTTTTATGTAATGCTTTATGTAAATCCCAGGATATGAACAAATTTTTTGCTTACATATATTTGTGCTTCTAATTCTAATGTTTGACTTAATTCAGTAAATTTTGATGCATGTTGAAATAAGATTTAAACTTGTCAATTCTAGCATCCTAATTTGATTTGATTAAACCTAACATTGATGAAACCCTAACATCAATTGTGATGAAACCCTAACATTAATTGTGATGAAACCCTAACATGTACATATCTATTATTGTGTTTGTTGGCCTAGAAAACCATCCAAGATTTACTCATTAGGAGTAAATCTTAGATAGTCCTGGGTTTGGGACTGTTCTTGAACACCTAATCTCACTTAGGATGTAAGGAGTAAATAATACGAGTAAATCTTGGATAGGATGTAAGTGTATACCCTAATCTTGTCCTAATATATACTTGTTTTCTCTTTGATCATAGAATGGATAGATCATGGATGTCCATTCACAATCGCTGCACCCTAGAGTTTATATCTGGTCTTGATCAGTTTATTAGATTTGCCGAGGAACATAGGAAAAAACCTACAGATAGGTTCTACTGTCCATGTAGGCATTGCGGTAACAACTTGAAAGTCAACACTAGTGAGGAAATCAAAAGTCATGTCATGTGCAACGGGATTGTACAAGGCTATACAGAATGGCACTGGCATGGAGAGATTTCAAACTCAAAACTAGTTGATGTCGATAGCAGTGCTTGGGTGGAAGAAGAAATTGCCTCCGATGACGTAGATGTGAACGAACCAGTTCCAGTAGACATCGTTGATGCGATGCTGGATAGTTGTAGGGTAGAGCACACCGATCCACCTCCTATCTTTAGAAACATTATGCATGATGCTGAGATATCGTTATACACAGGTTGTGCTAAGTTTACGAAGCTTAGTGATGTGTTGAGATTGTATAAGTTGAAAGCTAACAATAGATGGAGCGAAAAAAGATTCACTTCATTGTTGACTTTGTTGAAAGAAATGCTTCCTGAAGGAAACGAGCTGCCAATCTCAACATACCATGTAAAGAAAATGTTGTGCCCAATGGGAATGGAGGCCAAGAAGATACACGCATGCCCAAATGATTGTGTATTATTTCAAAAGGAATATGTAGATTTGAAAGATTGTCCAAAATGTGGTGCGTCACGGTATAAATTGACGACTTCGGGGGAGTCCAAAACTGGTTCTCCTACCAAGGTGTTGTGGTATCTACCTATAATATCACAGTTTCAACGCTTGTTTGCAAATTTGAAAGATGCGAAGAATTTGAGGTGGCATGCAGATGTTAAGAAAAATAATGATGGGATCCTACGACATGTGTCTGATTCCCCACAGTGGAAGAAGATTGATCTATTGTACCCCAAATTTGGTGAAGAAGATAGGAATCTAAGACTTGGGCTTTGTACAGATGGGATGAATCTGTACGGGACATTGAGCAGCCAACATAGCACTTGGCCAGTCATGCTTGTTATATACAATCTTCCTCCCTGCTGTGTATGAAAAATAAGTACGTTATGCTGTCGTTGTTGATATCGGGCCCTAAACAACCCGGAAATGATATCGATGTTTATCTTGAACCTCTGATTGATGACTTAAAGAAACTTTGGGCTGAAGGTGTGATGACCTATGATGCTTCAGGAAGAGAGACATTTTGTTTGCACGCTATGTTGTTTCACACTATTAATGACTTTCCAGCATATGGGAATTTGTCTGGATATAGTGTCAAAGGAGCTAAAGCGTGTCCTATATGTGAAGAAAACACTGATTCAATAAGACTAAAACATGGCGTCAAGACTGTATATCTTGGTCATCGAAGGTTTCTTTCAAAATTCCATCCGTATCGTAGGAAGCGCAAAGCATTCAATGGATGGAATGATGAACGGAGTGCACCTAAACCTATACCAGGAGATGTTGTTTATGAAAGAGTAAAAGACATTGTCAATGAATTTGGTAAGAAATCACAATGTAGTATGGCCACACGGAGTGACAATTCTTCATTCAAGAAGAAGTCAATATTTTGGGATCTTCCTTATTGGAGTTCTTTGATAGTCAGGCATTGTATCAATGTAATGCACGTTGAGAAAAATGTCTATGATAGCATCATTGGTACTCTGTTAAATATACCAGGTAAGACTAAAGATGGGATAAAATCCAGACTGGACCTACGTGAAATGGGAATAAGGTCAGAATTAACAGAATTACGTGAAATGGGTAATATAAGAACATACTTACCTCCCGCTTGTTACACGTTGTCTAGAAAGGAGAAGAAAGATTTTTGTGAATGCTTGGTAAATGTTAAGGTGCCACATGGTTACTCATCCAACATCCGTAGATTGGTATCAATGAAAGATCTGAAGTTGATAGGTCTTAAATCTCATGATTGTCACACTCTAATGCAACAAATATTGCCTGTGGCAATTCGATCTATATTGCCGAAGCATGTAAGGTTTGCAATCACCAGACTTTGTTTCTTTTTCAACAGTCTATGCAGCAAAGTTATTGACCCTAATACTCTCGATAATTTGCAAAGAGAAGTGGTTGTTACCCTATGTCAGCTTGAGATGTATTTCCCTCCTTCGTTCTTTGATATCATGGTACATCTTGTTGTCCACTTGACTAGGGAAGTGAAAATGTTGGGACCAATTTTCTTGCATTAGATGTATCCCTTTGAACGATACATGAGCATTTTTAAAGGTGATGTTTGAAACCGTTATCGGCCTGAAGGGAGTATTATTGAAGGTTATGTGGCGAGAGAGGTTATGGATTTTTGCAATGACTTTCTGAGTGGTAATAACACTCCTGTTAATGACAAGAATATTGAGGAGGGCAAAGGAATTTTGGGATCACAGGTGAAAGTAATCATCCGTGAGCAGTTGGAACAAGCTCACTTGTATATTTTACACAACATGGACGAAGTGAGTGTTTATATCGAGGAACATACCAATTTCATCAAGAGACAACATCCTCGAGCAAGTTCAATGTGGCTTGCTAGAGAGCATAATAAGACTTTTACTAAGTGGTTTGAAGATAAAGTCTTACATCAACTATCTCAAACACCAAATGATATTACAGAAACTATCAAATGCCTCGCCTTTAAACCAGAACCGAATGTTATGTCTTATGAAGGGTTTGACATTAATGGGTTCACATATTACACAAAGTGCCAAGATGATAAGAGTGTCGTCCAAAACAGTGGGGTCACTCTTCAAGCGCCGACTATGTATTTTGCAAGTGCAAAGAATAAGAGTCCACGTGAAGCTAAAATGTCATATTACGGTGTCATTGAAGACATATGGGAGTTTGACTACATAGATTTCAGAATTCCGCTCTTAAAATGTAATTGGGTTGATAACACCAAAGGAGTTATAGTGGATGAATTGGGTTTCAATTTGGTGAACTTTGAAAAGATTGGAGAGAAGGGTGAACCATTCATATTGGCATCATAGGCAAAACAAATATTCTATATCGATGATCCTGCAAATGATAAATGGTCGGTTGTTCTTCATGGTAAAAGACAGTTCATTGAAGATCCTATAGATGAAGAAGAGTACTATGATAAGTATGATGACTCCAGTCCATTCTCTGTTGGGTTGCCAACTCCACAAAATATTGAAGCTAATGATGACTTATATGTGCGCGGAGATCACAATGAAGGATTGTTAATTGATAAAAGATCACAATTTTAGAGGCATGTATGTTTATATTTTTTTTATTGAAGCTAAATGTTTTCTTTTTTAATATCAATATCATTTTCAAATTTGATTTTTCATTATCTTCTAATTAATACAAATGCTAAATGGCCTGTTACATGAAAAGGATCTAAAATCCAAAGCCCTAGAATGGGTCAAGTTCAAGTCAAAATGGCTACAAGTGTGCGTTTTGGGTTTTCTATGTAAACGACCTTAGAACATCTATGTAATCACTTGTAATGATGAATTGACTTGTAACTTAGAAGAGAAAAATGTTTGGGACAAATTTCACCAAGTGATAATCACTTTAAATGCAAATTAGAAAATGGATTACAGGCACTTGGTCGGTCGAGTTTTCCTAGATTGAAACTCGACCGATCATCCTTGGTCGATTTTCTGAAGATTGCATCGGTCGAGTTGTGCACTCACAGAACTCGACTGATGCAATCTTCAGAAAATTGACCAAGGATGATCGGTCGAGTTTCAATCCAGGAAAACTCGACCGACTAAGTGCCTGTAATACATTTTCTAATTTGCATTTAAAGTGATTAGCACTTGGTGAAATTTGTCCCAAACATTTTTCTCTTCTAAGTTACAAGTCAATTCATCATTATGAGTGATTACATAGATGTTCTAAGGTCATTTACATAGAAAACCCAAAACACACACTTGTAGCCATTTTGACTTGAACTTTACCCATTCTAGGGCTTTGAATTTTAGATCATTTTCAGATTTGATGTTTCATTATCTTCTAGTTAATACAAATGCTAAATGTTTGCCTTTTTAATGACATTTTCATATGGCTGACCATGATGAGCATGATGTCCATGATGAGCATGAAGTCCATGATGAGCATGCTGTCCATGACGAGCATGGCGAGGATACCAATGTAAGTTCTAAAAACATATCCTGTATTTCTATAAAATTCATTATCTTCTAGTTATGTCATATATCCCATATTTCTATATTGCGCTAACTCCGTGTGTTTATTTTTGTCAAATTTTAGGTTGATGATGCACAAGTACCCACTGAAGCACTGGAGCAACTTGATGCGCAACACCAAACACTTAACAATAAAAGGGGCATCACTCTATTGAAGAAGTTAATAACACTAAGTGGCAGTGGATCCAAATTGGTTGTGGAGTTTGATAATGGAGGAAATGCAATTGGAGTGAACCGCAATAATTTTGTAAACTATCTTGGGTGTGTCACTCGAAGCCATTGTGGTGTTAAGTATGATAATTGGCATAAAGTTCCTCAGGCGAAGAAAGACTTGATATGGAAGGATTTATGCATGAGTTATTATTATTTGCAATTCTATTTTGTAGATTACAAATTATATTATTTGCAATTCTATTTTTGGATACTAGTTAATAAGAATTCTATTTTACAGAATCTGTTTGCATTGGATGAGAAGCTGCATCGTAAAAGCATGATGCAACACGCTGGAAAGATGCTTAGGAACTATAGGACAAATCTCAACAGAGAATACATAAAAGATGGTGATAAGAAGAAGAAGTCAGCCCTTGAACAGTGGAACTTCTTGGACAAAGAAGATTGGGACAATTTTGTTGCTTCAAGAAAATATGAATAATTCAAGGTATTAGGCGTCACTCTCAATTTAATTAATATACATTGTATTCACCTATTCAAGATTAACATTTAGTGCTACTAACAAAATCATTAATGTGCATACTAACTAGGCCCTCAGTGAGGCGCAAAATGCAAAGCGTGCACTGAATGTGCATGACCACACTATGGGTCCAAAGGGCTATGCAAGCGTTCGCCAAAGACTACAGGCGGAGTCTGCGGCTACTCAGGAGTCTGTTGCTACTCAGGAGTCTGCCACACCCATGCCTCGCCATGATATCTGGATAGTTGGGAGGAAAAACAAGAAGGGTGAAATAAAGAAGCCCGTAACTGCTGAGGCGGCTACGAAAATGGTAAAATACAACTCTTAGAGCAATCGTTTGAATATTGATTATTGTGGTGTTAACTTACCAATTTATGTTGATGGTGATTAGCGGGAGATGCACGAGCAGAGGAAACAAGGCACGTTCATCCCTCAGGGCACAAGGGATGAATTGACAGTTGCTCGAGGTAACCTAGAGCATCCTGGACGTGTTAGGAGTGCAGGCGCTGGTGTGGGCATCAAAGCATTCTTTGGGCCATACCAACGCAAACCCAGAGTGAGAATTTCACAAGAAGAGGTAACCTATTCTTTTTTTAGAATGTTACTGCAAAAGGGAATTCAATAATAAGAAGCTAATGTTTCTTTTATCCATGTATAGGATAATAAGAGAGTCGAGGATATAGTTGCTAAGAAGGTCAATGATATAGTTGCTGAGAAGGTCAAGGAAGAAATAGTGCGGTGGCAGGCATCTCAGGCTTCCAATCAGCCTATGGCGACCCACTCTTCTCCTGATGCACAGACTGCGAGTAATCCTAGAGACCCATTGCCTAACACATCTGTTGTAAGTATTGTTTATGACATTGTAGCTAGTCTTTTCAAGATGATATGTTTTCAAGATGATATGTATATATGTATAACATTCTTTACGTAAATTTGTAGGCATTGAAGCCATGCCACTTAAGAATGCAAGACTATGTTGTTGCAGAGGCGCAGGCTTACCAGTCCCTTCTTGGGACAATGTTTCATGGGACTCCAATGCCGCAGGGCTACGTTCGTGTGAGCCCGATATGTGTATTACTCGATTGGAGGGAAGCTGCATTGCCATATGCCCACCCAGATATTGATACACTTGGTGAGGCAGAAGGTGGGGTGATATTGTGGCCCAAAGCAGATGTCGTCTACACTACTGAAATTGTAAGATAAATTTACATTACTTTAGATTGTTAATGTGTATATATGAGGTCAATTGATCTGAAATTATGTATAAATGTTAAAAAGAAGACACTCGGAGCACCTAGGCCTCCACCTCCACTTCCTACATTACCAAGTTGGGTTCCAACTGACCTAAAATACCCGTTAGGTCCTGCTTGTTGGGGAATGGCATGTTGGCTACAGGCACATAATATACATTGCCCTATAATTGTTTCTTTAGAAGCAGATTATGCAGGTCAATCATACGATAGCTCTTTATTTATACAAGATATTATTGAGATGTTTATGTATGATTGGCTGAATACATCAATGATAGAGACATGGATAAGGTGAGATCTTGTTTATACATCCATATACCTTGTGTAAGATCCGGTGATCTGGTTTCTTATATATTAATGCATACGTAATACATGTTTTGTAGCTACTTAGTCGAAGATCAATGCAAACAATTTGCATTTGATCATGTGGGTTTTTTTATTACATCATTGATTAGTATGGTAGCTAAAGACCCTGATAGTGTTCAAAAATACTGTATAGATGCTTTTACAATTTTCGGTCAGCAAAAGAAGACGATAATAATAGCTCCATTCAATGTCAAGTAAGTTTACTTTATTTATAATTTGGACTTAAGAAAATTCCATTTTTATTGTGCATTTTGAGTTATTAATTTTTAACTTTTTTACCTCTAGCGGTAGACATTGGGAGTTACTAGTTATTGTCCCCGGGATGTTCACTGTTTATTATCTAGATCCTGCGGGAAGTACATTGAACACTAAAATTGGAACATATTGAGAATGCCATTATTCTGGTGAGAAATATTTCATTTTTATATCTGTTAACATCTGTTATTACATTACTATTTAATTATGCAATTTACTATGTTACATTAACATGTAGGGGTTTAGATGCATTCAAAAATGCTGGAGGAAATGTCCCAAGGAGAAAGAACCAGCCAATAATTTGGGAGAACGTAAAAGTAAGTTCCTTACTCCAATGTATATATTATTTATGTGAATTGTGCTTAGTTGTATTTTTTAATATTTTGTATGTTTCAATTTATAGTGCGCTACACAAGACAACGGCTGGGCATGCACATACTATGTGATGTGATTTATGCAAATGATTATCCGACATGCCGCATTGGATATTAATACCATACATGAGGTATTATATATAGTCTCATTAGTTAGTATGAAATATATCAATCTTATTTTTATATTATTACTTATATATATACATCATTCTCTTTGCAGGTGTTTAAAACTAACCACACTATAGGTAAACACTTTAAAAATATACATGCTCCATATACGATGGAAGCATTAAATGAAGTAAGAGAAGAATGGGCAAAAGCCATACAAGCAGTGGCGATTGTAAGATATAATTGGGATGCTGATAGCGATGCTGAATGATATTTTGTAAATGAATATTTCTGAATGTTTATACATGTCTGAATGTTTCTACATGTATTTGAATGTTTCTACATGTGTGAATGTGAGAATTGAATTGATGTCTGAATGTATCTACTTGTGTGAAAAAATATTTGTTGATTTTGCATGTTTGTGGCCTGTTTGTAGGCTGATATCAATGGATGTTGTAAACCTGTAGTTTAGAAAACTGAACTGTAGGTTCTCATCCTGCTGACCAGCCACAGCAAGCCTGCAAACTGATATGAAAAAAAAAATTAAAGTATAGGCGTCGGTTATTTATAGAACACCGTCATCAAAGGCCTACAACGTCGGTTATTAGATAAAAACTGACGCCTAATATGACAAACAACCCGACCGTGCAGGAAAGCATGGCCATGGTGGAAACGACGTCACTTATTCATATAAAACCGACGCCTATATTACTAAACACGGCCGTGCAGTGAAGCATAGCCATGTCGTCTAGGAGTATGGCGTCGGTTGTTCAGTTGTTAACCGACGCAGAAAGTGTCCTAGGTGGTGCCCTTTTTTGTGGCGCGAACCCTATAGACGTCGGCTAACTATATATAACCGACACCTATAGATCATATAGGCGTCGGTTAGAAAACCGACGCCGAAGAGTTCGACCTTTAGCGGCGCCCACATAGGCGTCGCTTGAAAACCGTCGCTAAAGGGGGTTAAACAACCGACGCCAAAGGCGTATTTTGTAGTAGTGGATTCACACTCATGTATAAGAAAATTTAATTCATATTATTTTTTCATCACACGCATGTAGAAACTAGTAGCAACCTGCAGTTCCATTTATTTCATCTGTTTTCACAAAAATTCATTCACATTCACACAAAATTAATTATGAGAACAAAGTTATTCTGTATTCATCATCATCATCATTGTCATCAAAATCATATTGAAAAATTTCCACTCTTTGTAGGGCTTTTGCCCAATCTTCTCTTACATCATCTAATTCATCTCTCGTATAGGGAGCATGTACATCGAAACGTTTTTCACCTGTGTTGAAGTCCTCAGTTTTAAAGACCTACAAAGAGAATGACGTACATACATAATTATAATAATATATAATAAGATTAATATATTTCATATTATCTAACGAGACTATGTATAATACCTGTTGTATGTTATCGATTTCTAATACAACATGTTTGATGACTAGATCCATAAATCACATCACATAGTAGGCACATGCCCAGCTGTTGTCTTGTGTAGCACACTATAAATTTGAAACATACAAAATATTCAAAAATACAAATAAGCACACTTCACATAAATAATATATACATTGGAGTCAGAAAATTACTTTCACATTCATCCAAATGAGCTGCATATGTTTTTTCCTGGGGACCTTTCCTCCAGCTTTTTTGTACTCTTGTAAAGCCCTATATATATGTTAATGTACCACATTAAATTGTATAATTAAATAGTAATGCAGTAACAGGTGTTAACAAATATAAAAAACATAAAATATTTCTCACGAGAATAATGGCCTATTAATTGCATGTCTAAATACATCCAACTCACTCCCCGTAGGATCTAGATAATAGACGGTGAATGTCTTGGGGACAATAACTAAAAACTCCCAATGCTTAGAACTACAGGTAAAAAAGTAGAAAATTAATAAATCAATATCCGCAATAAAAATGTAATTTACTTAAGTCCAAATTACAAGCAAAGTAAACTTACTCGACATTGAATGGAGCTATTATCACCGTCTTATTATTTTTACCAAAATATTCAAAAGCATCACAGTAGTATGAAGTAACTGAACCATGGTCTTTTTCTACAAGACTAATCAAAGATGGAACCAAAAATCCCACATGGGAAAACCCAAAATCTTTACATGTCTTGCATAAGTGGCTGCAAAACATGTATTATGTATGCATTAATATATAAGAAACCAGATTGCCGTATATAAAACAAGGTATATGGATGTATAAACCAGATTTCCGTATGCATTAATTAATCTCACCATATCCACAGCTCTATCATAGATGTGTTCAGCCATTCATACTTAAACAACTCCAAAATATCTTGCATAAATATGTTGTTTCCGAATGTTTGACCTGCATTAATACATATGCAGAACTTCTATTACGTATGCATTAATACGTATGCTAAACTTGTATAAATAGATTAATTGTTATCGTATGATTTACCTACAACATTCTCTGGAATAGTAACATTTATAGGGAAATTTAGATTATGTTTGTCGATCCATACTGCCACACTCCTACAATTAGGACCTATAAAGTTGTGTAGGTCCCCTGGAAGCCAACTTGATAGTCGAGAAGGTGGAGGCCAAGATGTAGTGGGTCTCATCTTTTTGACATGTATATATAATTTCATATCAATTGACTCGTATATATATACACACTAACAAAGTAAAGTAATGAAAATTTATCATACAATATCAGTATAGAGGACATCCGCTTCGGGCCATAGTATCACTCTGCCTACTGCCTCACCAAGTGTTTTAGCATCTGGGTGTGCATGAGGCAGTGCAAGATCCGTCCATCCAGTGAGTATACGTATGGGGCTCACACGTACCATGCCATCCGGTACTGGACTCCCATGAAATATGCACCCTTGAAGGGGTGGGTAAGCCGATGCATCTGCAATGATATATCCTTCATTTTGTAGTCGGCATGGCTTCAACCCCTAAAAATTTACGTAATTAAAGAATGTTATATGCATATATACACAAACATATCATCTTAAACAGACTAGCTATTATATATGCCATAAAAATACTTACAGAGGACGTGCTAGGTGGGTCTATAGGATTACTCCCAACCTCTGCAGTTCGAGGAGTAGGAGAAGAGAGGTTCACCGCGGGTACTGTCTGACTGGAAGTCTGAGGCGCCTGCTGCCACTTGTGAAATGCTTCCTGGAGTCTTTTTTCAATTAAGGAATCTACCTATACATGGATAAAAGAAATGCTAGTTGCTGATTATTGAATTCCCTTTCGCATAACGTTCTAAAATAAGAATAAGTTACCTCAGCTTGTGAAAGTCCCGCTTTTGGGACAGGTTTACACTGGGATGGCCCAAAGAACGCTTTGATGCCCACACCAGCGCCTGCACCCCTTACACGTCCAGGATGCTCTGGGTTACCCAGAGCAACTGTCAGTTCATCCCTTCTGCCCTGAGGGATGAACTTGCCTTCCTTCCTCTGCTCGTGCAGCTCCCGCTAAGCACCATCAACAAAAATTCATAAGTAAACATAAAAATAATCAATATCGATAGATTGCTCTAAGAGTTTGATTTTTACCATTTTTGCAGTCGCCTCAGCGGTTGCGGGCTTCAATATCTCTCCCTTCTTGTTTTGCCTCCCAGCTATCCACATAACATGACGAGGCAGAGGTGCGGGAGCAGCAGTAGAGGACTCTATAGTCTCCTGAGTAGCAGTAGGCGACTCAGCCTGTAGTCTTTGGAAAACACCTGCATATCCTCGTGGACCCATTATGTGGTCGTGCACATTCAATGCATGCCTTGCTCGTTGAGCATCACTCTTATCCTAGTTAGTTAGCTCGTTGATTTGGTTAGTAACACCAAAGGTTAATCTTGAATAGGTGAATACATAAAAATGTATATTAATTAAATTGGGAGTGGTGGTGCTTAATACCTTGAATTCATCTATTTTTCTTTGGGTAACAAACTCCTCCCAGTCTTTGGGGTCCAAGTAGTTCCATTGCTGTGTGGCTTCCTTCTTCCTATATTTATTTTTCAAAGAGAATACAAACAAAAATTAATTAGTGTAAAGTTAGTGAAATACTGATCAATGTCTAGAATTGGAATCTATCAAGAACCTATTCTCAGCATCGCGTATGTAATCTCGGGTGAGATTGGTCCTATAGTTCCTTAGGAACCTCCCACAACGTTGCATCACACATTTACGATGCAGCTTTTCATCCAGATCAAATATGCTCTGCAAATTAAATAGAATATATTGCTATTAACTAGTATCCTAAAAATTAGTAACCTACACAAATAGAATTACAAATAATAATAACTCATGCATAGTTCCTTCCATATGTGGTCTTTCTTCTCCTTAGGAACTCTATGCCATGATTCTAGGATAACACTGTAATGGCTCCGAGTAAGAACCCCAAGATATGAAACAAATGAGTTGTGGTTCACTCCATATGGATTTCCTACCTGATCGAAATCCACAGCCAATTTGGGTCCATTGGCCCTTTGCTGTATTAACTTGTTCATCATTGTGATGCCCCTCACTTTCTCAATTTTCTTTTGCTGCTCATCAAGTACTGTAATTTCTTCAGGGGGTACACCACCAACCTAAAATTTGATAAAAAAACACACTTACATAATATAATTATAAATGAACATATAGGGATATATTCTTAAAACTTACATTGTCAGGCGGTGCAAGCACGTCCTCACCCTCATGGTGATCATCAGCACGGTCCTGATCAACCATCTGATACACGTATTAATACTTACATTTCAACAATTCATCACATTTGCAACATTATATACAAGTTCTAGCTTTATCACTCATACTCATATTAATACTAAACTTCTAGGGTTTTCAAGAAGTCATCCTTTGTTCAACATCATAAGAATTACATAATTCAGTAATCCATCAACACAACCCTAAATAG
Organism: Alisma plantago-aquatica; assembly: GCA_963693085.1. NCBI lineage: Eukaryota > Viridiplantae > Streptophyta > Magnoliopsida > Alismatales > Alismataceae > Alisma > Alisma plantago-aquatica. Next base: position 1,117,628,352 of record OY856412.1, read on the forward strand.
GGAATATTGCCACCTCACACTGATCCTTATGTATATATCACATTCAATTTCAGTAAGACTCAACAAACACTTGTATAATTCATTCTAATACAATTCAAATATGATTTTATAATGTCAATTCAATTCCCAAGCATCATTAAAAAATCGGCCGACAAACAAGTCAAAAAATTCTTCCAACTAATATCTAATTTCTCCAAACCATGTACAAATTTCAACTAAATCCTAGTTGTATATAAAATGCTGAAAATCATTTAGTACACGACTATACTGATCAGATTTTGTATTCATATGTTACCAAAACCCTAATTTTTGTCGATTAGGATTTTCAATTCTCAAACCCTAATTATGTGAATCAAATAATGTTTAAATCTTCTCATTAGTTTTAAAACATAATGATTAGATTACCATAATTAATCAAGCTTTAAACAATGTAATAATGCATTCATCAACTTGATGAATCTACATATCAAAACTTTTGAGTGGTTGAAGTAGTGAAGATGTAGCTTAAAACTACCTAGAATTCTAAAACTTGAAGAACTTGTAGTGCAATATCCCGCCCCCAAATCCCCCACATTAACCCTGAATTGATATGTGAGTATGTTGTAAACGTGAGTAATATTGTGTAGAACAAAATGCAGTTTGTCATAGAACAATGCAGGTTAGGGGAAAACCTGATAATGGGCGTGCAGGAGGGCTGGTCCTGCTTCAACTGGCGGCCCCTCTAGCAGCTCGAAGAGGCGGCGCCCCTGCTGGCTGCTTCAAGCGGCGACACTGCTGGCTCCGTGTGGCGGCGCTGCTCCGTGCAGGCGGCAGTGCTGCTCCGTGCGGGCGGCGCTGCTGCTCCTTGCCGGTGATGTTGCTGTGGGCGGCAGTGCTACTCCGTGCGGGTGGCACTGCTGCTCTGGTCGGGCGGTCAGTGTTGCTGCTCTGGTCGTGCAGGCGGCGCTACTGCTCTGGTCGGGCAGCGGCTGGCGGAAGCAGAGGCGGCGAGTGGCGGCGGTGTTGGAGAAGCAGAGGCGGAGCCAGAGCTGGAGGCGGAGCCGGAGGCAGAGCCGGAGCCGGAGGAAATCGTCGGAGCAAAAACCCTGATCAGCAGGAAATGAATGAAACATAAGTGGAAGAGTTTGCCTCGCGTTGTTAAGTTAACTATAGGTGTCGGTTATGAAAAAAACCGACAATACAAACTTTAAGTGTCGGTTTGCAACAAAACACCGACACTAAAGGGAGGCGAAAATTTTCGCGGTTATTCGCGCAAAAAAACAATGGCGTCAGTTATTGTCACAAAACCGACGACGAAATGTGAGCAAATTTCATTCTCACAGAAAACCTTTCGTCGTCAGTTTATGTTTTAAAAACGGACGATGTATGTCAATTTTTGGATGTAATTTTTTTTGCTGGAAATTTTGGTTTTGGCGGTTACTTTTAGGTTTCGGTGTCTTATTAAGGAACTGACACTAAAATAAAAGCGGTACCCGTGTCTGGTCGCCCTTCAGAGATTGATGTCGGTTTATTGTATAAACCGACATTGTATGTTTTCGGTTTCGGTGTATTATTACAACTGACACCATTAAAAGTGACGTTATAAGCCATTTCTGTAGTAGTGTATCTTCTATTATTCCTTTTCAAGTTTGAATGGATCCATTCCCCTACATTAGTAGTCAAAGAGATATATCTATATATGGTGTTTGCATGCTTCTCCACACTTCCATTATTAATGGAAAATCACTGACCACATGTAGACTAGATTCTATGTCGGCTCTACACTATTCACAACTTGTTGCAAACAAAATCTTCCTTATAAAACAAAGTATATTAGTAAGTATGCAATCATGTTGTAGAACCTGGAAGAAGATCTTCATTCTTTAAGGCAATTGTGAATTCTAGATGATGTCCCAATTTCCCTATGTATATTAGTGTTTATCATTTATCAACAACTTGTACGTCGATCTTGTGTCACACTGCCATGTTTCCATTTTATCCAATTCCTCTTATCACTCCTATAAGTCATACTTGGTGATTCCATGATCACTATGTCATACACCATTCTGCATATAAATTACTCCTTGAAGAATGATTCATCCCATTATCCATTGTTTGTAATCATTGATGCGACACACATCTTCAAGCTCTAGTGGGATGATCTTATTGTGCCAAAGTTCAATTCTATATCTAGATCTCACCTAGTCATTGTGTAGTATATTTGTAGTTATACTGCTCACCACTATCAATTATGAGTGAGTATTGACCATCTCAATTTGTCTCTAAATGCTCCTCCATAAAATAGAGCCTAAATTGATATACCCTTCTTGCATGTGATATTTCCCTTATGTTAGTTTAATCCAATTTTATCCCTTTTTGTGAAGAAATCCCATTCGGTCTCACCATTAGGGATTAATTGTATTCCTTGGCTTATAAGATCCCTATCCCTCCTTTATCCAATGGATAGAACTCCTTTTTCCATATGGCCAAGTTAGTTTTCAATTTTTGGCTTCCACCGCTCCAAATAAAACTCCAAATAAGGTTGTCTATGTTTTCACAAGTAGCAACAGGAAAGGGGTTGGATTGCATTATGTAAGTAGCTAATGCATTGAGTAAATACTTATCTAGAGTGATATAACTAACTATTGATAAATTATGATGAATCTAGGAATAAATTTTTTTATGAAGATAATGAATCAATACCGTGTAATGATCCTTATTCTTCCTCCCATAATTATTCGAACACTAAAATGTTTCCCAATATTCTCTATCTCGTGGACTCTCGTTCTTCTACATATTTGTCTTATGATAGTGTATGGTGTCTTTCTTTATAAGAATATACTTGACTTATCCCTCAACAACTTCTATCCAGATGCATCTTCAAACCTTTTAAGGAAATCTAGCATCACTTTCCCTTGCTTGACGGTAGCTTATCCGAACAGTAGAATGTAGTTAGCAAAACACATGTGAGTAAAGGAAACCTTTTTCTTAATGAATGTCGCCCACATTCACCTCTTCTCCTCCACCCCTTTTACAATCAGTTGACTAAACCTTTCCAAACATAACATATGTATGTATGGAGACAATGGTTCACTTTATTTAACTCCCCTTGACGGTTTGAATGCCTCCAATTGCACCTTCCCACAAAATATTTGACTCTTCTATTGTGATAACCTGCATGATAATAGAAATAAGGTTATAAAGTATTATCATCTTCTTTAGGTTGTCATGTATGAAGTCCCAACTCATTCTATCACAGGCTTTGGAAAGATTCATTTTGATAGCAAGGGAGTTCTTCTTGCTAGTTCACCTCTCCATTGAATGTATTATCTCTTTTTCCATGTCAATAATTCATCTACTAGGTATGAAGTCATTTAAGCTGGTGACACCCGGGTAGTGAGATATGGTTTCAATCTCAACACAATCATCTTGAAAAATAACTTTACACAAACATTATTTAGAGATATTGGCCTTAGTTTGCCACAAGTTTGTAGTTGGGAAATCTTCATAATTAGTACAATGGCTGAGTTACTTGGTGCTTCTTTGATTTTTTTCTCCAATAAATAACTTTTGTATGAATGTAATGAGTGAACCTTTAACTACTTTCCAATTAGTTTGTATGAATTTTGCATATACCCCTTCAAGTCCTGGGGCTTTCAATGGCACCATTGATTCAAGACGTATAGATCTCACACAATTGTTGGGTAAAATCTAGCTAAGGAAAAACTCTGAGGGGGATATTTCTATGTTGTGTGTGCTCATCCCATTTTCTATGAATAGGTCTATGAAATAACCTCTAATATTTGCTTTTATAACATCAACATTCTCAATCCATTCACCCTCGTTATCCTTTAATCTATCTATCCTTAAGATTCTCCCACATATTCACATAAGTACAGAAAAACCTAGTGTTCCAATCATCTAGTTTGAGCTAGTCATGATGAAATTTTCTTGTCCAGGTAATCTCCTCCTATCATAGAATCTCCTTCATCTCTTCTTGCACATCAATTATCATATTTTCCACCTCTGGATTATAATTCTCATGTAGTAGTTTTTGGGCCCCAAGTAGCTTTATTTGAGTCATGTTCTTCCTTTTCATATTCTTCTTCTTCTCACCCCTATCATACTTTTCCATTGCCTCTAGGAAATGTACTATAGACTCTTTGAAATGAGGTATTTCTCTCCAATGTGTAGCAAGGACCTTTTGGGATTCCTTTTTTCCATTACATGTTGCCCATGCGTGGATATCTCTATTTATACACCTCCTTGTATCCCCCAGTTTGATCTATATCAGATCACGATCTGAATGATCTCTTTCTAATACCTCTACCTTGCATATCAATTATCATATTTCGTTTTCAACTCTTCTTGCAGATCAATTATCATATTTCCTACCCCTAGTTATAATTCTCATGTAGTAGTTTTTGGACCCTAAGTAGCTTTATTTGAGTCGTGTTCTTCCTTTTCATATTCTTCTTCTTCTCACCCCTATCCTACTTTTCCATTGCCTTCAGTAAATGTACTGTCGACTCTTTGAAACATGATATTTCTCTCCAAGTAGCAAGATCTTTTGGGATGCCTTTTTTTAATTATATACATGTTACCCATGTGTGGATCTATATATTTATACACCTCCTTGTATCCCCCAGTGTGATCTATATCGGATCATGATTTGAACAATCTCTTTCTACTACCTCTGACTTGTATTGATTTTGTTGGTTAAGCCAAAATTGATTGCCAACCGCTCAATCAATTCACATTTGCAATATACCTCTCTTAAACGTCATTTGAGGTCCACTCATCTATAATTCTGATAGTCCATAATCTATCAAAGCTTCTATAAAGTCATTGTATCTACCATTGTTCAAGCATTTCCCTCTAGTTTTTTCTTGAAGATGAAGATAAGCGTTGAAGTCACCAACAAAAATCCATGGTTCCTCCCCTTCTTGATTGAGATGTCTAAGTTGATTGCATAGTATGTATCTTATAGTCCATAGTGTGCTGCCTTATATTATAGTGAGTAGTAATCTATTGTCGACCCTACAATGTATACATTGCTTATGACTAAGGACAATTTCTAACTTATGCGGAATCCCTCTCCACAATATCCACACTCCCCCTGAAAACCCTAGTGCTTCCACTCAATGAGAGTGAGAGAAGGCAAGACCTTTAATGATATCAGTGGCATTGTCACGGCTAGTACGAGTCTCATACAAAGCTAAAATGGAAACTTTATACTTATGTACAATATATTTTACTACAAGCTAGACATCTGTATGATAGGCCCCTTCAGTGTTCCAAGAAAGTACAATCATCAAGAAGTGGTTGTAGTCGGTACTTCCTCCACTTGTGCCTCCTCTTTAAGATCCTGACTATGAGTTTGTTTCTCACACTCACATGAAGAAAACCTGGTTGTTTATATATTTCCTATTATCTTCCTATTTCTTAGGTGGAATCTCAAATTATTATTTCCTTGTATCCCAGTGTTCCTAGTAGTCGAACTCTCATAGTATCCTATAGAACCTACATGGCTTAGAGGGATTTCTCAAGAAATCAGCTCCTAAGGCCTTTTCATCCCCTGTGAGAATTACTACTGAATGGAACCCATCTTACTTGCCATTCCCCTTTATTCCCTATTGTGTATTCCCCTGTCTGGGTTGTTTCTTAGTGTTATTCTTCATCATTATTATTGCACCATCATCATGATTTCCCCCTTGATGTTCCTTGTTATTTTTAGTATTTCTTTTTCTCTCACTCATGTCGATTCCTTTTCTTAGTTGCCCTGCCACTCTTTCCCCTTTCATCTCTGAAACTTCTTCCACCTCTGCATCCAACTCATGTATCTCCTGGTATCGATTTGTATGTTGTGTGTTCACCTTTTCCCCTGTCATTTTTTGTGGTTTCCTTGGCAATTTTAGGCTGGAAATCCACTGTAAAGATCCTTGGACTATTTTCCTCCTACATATGATATGTCAGCCATTCCCATTGGTCTTGATGTGTTGTGGTTTCTGTTGATGTCCCTCTATGGTAGTCCTTCTCTATGTGACTGGCCCTCCGACACTTCATATAGATAAATGGCATTTCTCATGCTGTACCAAGTATATTCTCCTCATGATTGATACTTCCAATGTAAGAGATTTACCAAACTCTATTTCTACTACAATTCTTGTGAATCTCCATCTCCTCTACATTACTGTATTCAAATCTACCTTGATTGTCTTGCCAATTCTATCCTCCACTTCTCTCAAAAAATTTTCATGGTAGAGAAAAAGTGGAAGGTTCAAAATTCTTATCTAGACCACCGTCATCTTTGGTTGCCCATTCTTCCATAAAAGACATGGATCCCACCATTGTGCAGATGTGTATGAACCAAAAGATGGCCAAGGCCCACTGTAAGTGATTTTAGATAATCCTCCTCTTTTTGTAGTTGAACCAAATATTTCATGTACATTATACATACTACATATATTCAAACAATCAATACTTATTTTCAAAGTGCATGGACCAATTGCCTCTCTCTTAGATAAGATCCTAGTTTCTCTTGTTAGGTTGATGAGACCTTAACAATTTTCTTGACCTAATTAACCTATTCATAACATATTTCATATCAATTGCATTTTAGTTATTATCTTAAAAAATACAAAAAAAAACAAGATGAGTTTTGACGATAAAAAAAACATATTTCATATCAATTGCATTTTAGTTATAATCTCAAACCCTAATGTTACATATTAACAAATTAGGATTTGAACTAAGGGAAAATAGGGCATAAATCTTAGAAATTAGGATTCATTAATCAAACTTTCAAAAACATTTTTTGTGCAATTTTGTAATAAATAGTTGATTTATTATGATTTTTTGAAGACTGGTCACTTGCAACCCAAGAAACCATTGGTGTGGCATTTCATTAGATGGAAATACGATCGATGTAAATAATAGATGATAGGACAAATTTATGCTTGTATTACACACCAAATATAGGCCGCATGACAATGCAAATCATAACTCGAGATGACTGCATCTCGCATGGTAGAGATCTTGGCAAGGTGTGAAAATCTAAATTGTACCCATGCAGGAACATGAAAATAGTAAAGAAAATCATGAATAGAGTTGTAATATCGCCTCTTGGCAACTTCATCAAGATTGTAATGAAAAAAAACCTATGGTGTTTGAAAACTCATAAGAACACATCACTAGGAAATTAAAACTCACCAATTACCAGAGTCTACTGAAACTAGATTCAATGGTGAGTTTCCCACATCCTAATGAATCCATTAAGCCTTAAAATGGTATGTTTCTTGATTTGGTGAACTAGGATCTTCTCCCTCAATGATAGGAATAAAGTATAAGGTGGAAACCTATGGAAAACCCCACTACATAAGAAACCAAAGACATGGTTTGACTCACAAAAGTGAATCAAAATGCTAGGCGAAGAGATCAAGCGATGAGGTGGAGAGATGTTTGGGAATTTCCGATCAACACAAGAAACAAATAAAAAGAGGATTTGAGCGATTGCTAGACTAAAGGCCAAATTGACCTCCCAGAAAGCTTCCTAGAAACTTGCAGAACTTTTGCCACTTGTCAGAGGTCGTCTCAAAGATCTGAACTCTAACAATGACTCTGACTTGGTCGTTGATGCGACCAAGTAGGGAGCAAAACTTGGATGGAAACCGTGATGAATAGAGGATAGGGCTCTCTTTCTAAGTATCTAGGGATCATGGGGGATGTTTCTTGTATAGGTTTTAGTGTCTACCGGAGCGTGGATCTCTTGTGGAGGTTGAAATAGGGGAGGAGAGGGAGTGTTGGAATCATCTGGGGTGTCTAGGGCACGTGACCCTTTTGAGTCAGGGATGGAAAATCTCAAAAAGATGAGATTATGGTGAGGGAGATGTTAGTTTGTGCTGAGGAGTAGTGGGGAGAGAGATTATAAGAGGAGGAGAACATAGAAACCACACAAACTATAGAGTCCAAGAAGAAGAGGGACATGAGTTAGAAGAAAAAATAGACATTGTCAGATAAAGATCCAAGGGCTTGCAAAGTGGCCACAAATTGCAAAAATATAAAGGCACACATGACACCAAGACATTATGCAAGAAATGAAAATATGGAAAGATAGTTCGTATGACATCAAATATCTAGGATCTTAGGTTTTATCAGTGCATACTGCCAATTTTTCGATTAATCTTCCATTTAAACTATATGCAAATTTTCCTAATTGATTTGGAGGGTCAAACAAAATATAAATGACTAAAAATTTTGAGACACAAGTCCAACAAGGAGCCTAGAACCTTCCCATCCAATTAGATTTAGGGTTTGACTATTTTATTCATAAATTCTATGTATGTTATTAACTTGATTTTGATTTATAGATAGATAGGATAAAATGAAATAACATTTCCTTACTTAGTCATTTGAGTCAATTTCGAGAGTAGGAGTGATTACCCCTCTCGAGGGTTATATTGTGAATCTTTATTCTTTTCTGGAGAAGTTTTCTTAGGGGAGAGAGAAAAAGAAGTGAGACTAGTTATTATTATCTTTTGGGATAATTGACACATATTAATGCATAAATGAAAAAGAAAAGGCATTTTGGGTCCTTTCATTTGTCCTTACTTCATTTTTCAAAAAGAGGTACCATTTCTTGGGCTTTTACATTAGGTCCCTTTGTTAACTTTAATAAGGTAAACCATTGTAACATACTCAATTATAGGTATTTTCCTTAATATTATTAGTGCTTTCTTCCAATAAAATAACATGTGCCTTTCCCCTAATTTGAGAAACTTTCAACCTAAAATAACATATTTAGATGGTAATTGATTTTTAAAGGGCATGCATGGAAAATAACATCTCAAACAATATCACCTGGATATGGGGGAAAATATTTGGTCAAGATTGCATACAATTTTCTCAACTATAGAGGTATCTCTTCATCATCAACAAAGCTTTGGAAACAAAAATGGCCACAAAAATACAAAACTTTCTTATGGCTTCTTCTTCACAATAAACTTCTTACAGGTGAAAATATCTCAAAAAAGGGTTTTATCGGACCATTCAGATGTGTCCTCTGTGAAGAAAACAATGATTCCGTCAGCCACATATTCTTCAAATGCACTTTATCACAAACCATTTTTTCACACTTCATGCGAAAAAGTCTTCCTGTCCTCCAGGAAGATACTTTCCCTATTAAAATTTCTCCCTCAAGAAGATATAGAAACTTCAAAAGTAATGACATCTTCATCACAATTTGCTGGAACCTTTGGAAAGAAAGGAACAATAGAATTTTCAACAACGTCAAAAAATTGGCACACATTATCATTGCTCAAGTAGGGGCCGATCTTCACATCCTCACTAAACTGCAGGAAAACTAACAGATGGAAAAAAGGATGATACGGATGATGGTGAATCTGAAGCGGCATTTCTCTGCGATCTAAAAGCTATGGTGGATGATGAGGCTGGGATCAGCTTGGTGCAGCAGCTCCTTTGACTCTATCAATCTCTAGATGGTGCATATCAGTTTATTGTTTTGGATGCAACAACTTTTGGGAGGATGTCTTAAGGGGTACCTCCCCCCTGTTAGCCAAACTATGCTTCTTTCAGCTTATGTATTCAGTTTTTATTTCAGTTATTTTCTCCATTTAGCTACTCCCTACAAAAACATTATGTTAGCTCTTCACATAAGCAGGTCTTCGCTTGCTTGATGTGTCTTTTTTAATATAAACATTACCATTCCTCAAAAAAAAAAGGTTAGAATCTTGTTAGTAAATACCTCACTATTATATCTAACTCTCTAATATACTCATATAAGTGATGTGAGGAAGATAAAGGACTAATACATTAATTAGAATCAAAATATAATTATCTAGAGGAATTTTATGCACTAAAATCATACTTAACATATAAGTTCTTGAATATTTTTAAAATCTAAAATAAATCCCAAAATCAGATTCCTCATGGTCCAATTTGGTAACCAACCAAATTTGGGATTAATAGGAGGTCAAATACACTCTTTAATTGGATAGATAAAAAGAAATGCAAAGTGAATATGTATTTAATTTATTGAATGTGTCACACGGTTACTGGACCAAAGTCCTGTCAATTTTCTCCTATCACGCTACCAATCATGCTCTGTGCAATTGGACCACCATGATTTTTCTACATGTGTCCATCCAAGGGTCCACATGCATCTTCTACCTCCGCTCTACAATTTCAATAAGAATATTTAACGTGAACTTGCGATCAAGTTTTCTTGCATTATGATCGACCATTTTTCACAATGTCTTATACACATGATTCCTCATTTCTTTCCATTACCTTTGAGCCATTAAGTCCAAGAAATTGTGACTGGTTGATGAAACCCCTGATTCAACCCTAGGCTCTCCTAGTCCCTGTGAATTGGAAACCTATAAATACATCACCCAAGCCATCACCCAATACTACAATCAGCTAGATATTATTATTGTGTATCCCTCATCTTCTTTCTACACTAAATTTCAATGAAAGTGTAACATACCAGATCTTGGAGCCTACCCTAGAAGTTTGACCTTTTGGGTTTGACCAAACATGTTGAGGTTAGAGTGATCCTAATAATCTAAAACATGAATAATGTAATCTAATATGTCATATAATTCATTTGGTGATAATAAGATGATAAATAATTTAATTGGATGATTAATGAGGTTAATAGGCCTCTAATGGGCCATATGATAAAACCCATGTAAGAAAGCCTTAAAAGTGAAAATAGACTTCAAATTCGTAATCTACACATCAAAATAAGCCTACATGTCAGTTTTCATCTAATTTGGAAAACCTTGAAATAATAAGGTAAGCTTAGGAAAGAGAAAATTGATAAAAGGCATTAATGCTCAATAAAGTGAAATATAATTATAAAAGATGGAAATAATGACAAATTTGTGTTCAATACGCTTAAGTTAATTTGTGGATGAAGTTTCACCTAATTTGGATAATCCTAATGTCATTAATGCTTGAAGAAAGAGAAACTAAGTTTTGAATAATAAATGAATTAAAAGTTCTCAAAAGGAAAATATAATTGTATATTCGGAATCTACATGCTTTTAATAGCCTCTGTGCAAAATTCCATTTAATTTGGGATTCATTTGCACCCTCAAAAGAGGAGAGAGAGAAATGTAAATAATTGAATGTATCACTCTAATCCTAATCACGTTTGGACTATAGTTTCTGTATTTAATGTTGTCATGCTCTTGCTAGGATTTTGGTTTTATTGTACATCGTTCGATCCTGATCCAATGTATAATGGATCGTATCCTACCTTGGGTAGGAGACCGGGTTCTTTGTGAACAGTGACACCGATTGTTTCCCTTCGATATCTTTCTCTCCACGCCATGGTTTTTCACGATTCTTTTCCCACTGTGATCGGGAGATTCTTCCACACCAACCGACCTCTAGGACTACCCCTCTCATTCCCTATATAAGAAAAGCCCAATTCTCCTTCTTCATGTCTCGACGCCATGACCGAAAACCCTCTCCTCTGTGCACCCTATTTCAATTACTACCTTCTGGATCTCCCTAGCAGTACACCGAAGCCCCCTGGAACACCCATTTCCTTTGGGTTGTAGGCATTTGCCTTCCCCTTCTCCAGCTTGTGGTTCTGCTTGTGTCTCCTTTGGTGGTCGACCTAGACCTCGCCACAACTCAAGGACTATGCTGGAAGTATCATGGTAGTGTTATGAAGCTTTCTCAGTTGTCAATTTCCCCCATATCGTGGTAAAATTCCCTTTCCTTCTCCGCATTTTCTGCTCTTGATCCTGTTCACACCCTTCACTATTTTCTCTCTGGTTTTCATTGGCGTTCACGTCTTTGAGCTCAGCTTGGTCCAACGATCTCGTCAGTGTGTTTTTCGGTGAGTTTTCACCTGGTTTTCTCAGTTTGGAGTCTAGCCAACAGGCTTCAGAGAGCTAGTCCTCACGGCCATGGAAGAGAGCAAAGTTGGGGCCAGATTTCCCTCTGTGATTTGCCTAAGATGCCCTTGGTTTCCTTTGGTTTTGATTTTTTAGAAAGGGGTATTTTTGTCTTTTTGTGCCTCCTCATTTTGTTTTGCACTGATGGTTAGTTGTTGAGATGGCAGTGGGGTCGGCTGAGTTGGCTACCTTCGATTGGGCCATCTCTGTACGAACGCCCTCTCCCTCTCTCTTCTGTCTCGCTAACTTGACGCTAACGTGGCTTTTCCTTTATTTTCTATTGGTCAGATTTGCAAAAATGATAACTAATTGTCTGTTGATCAGAAAAATGTGTAAAAATATTCAATAAAATGAGAAAAATATGATCTAACTAATGGCATAATTTTTTATAACTAAATACAATGATTAATAGCATGTGTTTTCAATGAATCTAATTAAAGAAGAATTAACTTATAAAAATCATAACTAAATATTTATAAGTCAGAAAAATATAATAAAATATGTTTTGAACTCAGAAAAATATAACCTAAAATATCTCACTGGTTCAATGAGTGCAAACCCTAAATCGATTGATTGTGGAAACCCTAGATGATCCTTTCAGTTTCAAGGTGGTTTGGACCAAACGGTCTTGAGTCCGTTTGAGTGTTTTGACAACCTAATTCATTAATAATAAAAAGAAGATTTTTAGGGTTTTGATAATTAATGGAAAACTAGCCCTAATTCCACATATATGCATCATAGGTTCTTTGGAGGCCTAGGATTGGACCTAGACTTGGTTTTAGACATAGTAGACTCTGAAGTTGAGGTATGTTGTATCCCCTATTATTCTATGTGAACAATTCACCTATATTTCTTCATTATCTTGGTCCTATGGACAATAACCTACACAATATGTCTTTTCTCTTGGATACCATAGTTCATGTAAACTATCCTGCTTATTGTGGTCTTGGATAATCTCTTGATATCTTATTTTTTGATATGGTGCATGATAAACTTGTTTATGGTATCTACCCACTGTGATGTGGATGTTTATTTGTGGATTCATGTATTGTCCATTGTGTGATATGGCAACATTGTATAATTCTGACTATACTTTTCTACTTGCCTCTACATTAACATGCTATATGATTTAGTAGAACTAGAGTAGTATAACTACATTGGTTTTGTTTCATTATGATTTATGTCAACATTGTGATATTTTGGATGGTGAATGTGTGATTCCCCATGCCAGGACAGGACGTGTGATTCCTGGCCCATGTTATATATATTTGGGTGGTGGATGTGTGATTCCCCATGCCAAGGCAAGATGTGTGATTCTTGGTTGCCTTTGTTATTTATATTGTTCTAGGGCTATGTTTATCTCACATGCATGCAAGATATTGATTGTGGGGTGTGTGCCCTACTTGTGCTTCATTTCCCACCATGGAAGTGGATATATATATGGCACAATCTTTTTATGTTATTTTATGGCAAGTATCTCTTTTATTGTAATTCTTTCTCTTGATACCCTTTTGGGTGGTACTTATCTCTTGCATGGGAAGCCTTTTACATTTTATGTCCTTTATTTTATTATGTTGCTCAATTTCCTATTTAGTATGCACATACCAGCCTTTGCTGATGTCTCCTATTATTTCTCTTTTGCTGGGGTATGCTTCCAACCCTAGCTAGAGGATTTGGATGACAAGACTTGATGACCATGACTTAGCTTGAGGTGTTGAAGCTTGGAGACAATCTTGAGGTGGTTTAGATTTCCTCTGCATGGATCCTTGTGATGTAAGTTTGTAACCCTTTGTTTTATAATTGAATATAATCATGTTTTTATTCCACTGCTATACTTTGGTCTTTTGATTACAATTATATAAAGATTTGAAAATTTTACACCCACTCCAAGATACCTTGAAGGTGTGTTTGGATTGGAGGTTCTATTGTTCAAATTTTTAGTAAGGAGGTGTTTTCACTGCTTTACAGAAAGCCTCACATTTTGCCTTCTCAACTAAGTCCTTCTCTATCTAGTTCAGAGCAGTGATGAGTCTTCATGCCATCTCCATACAAATTGATCGCATGGTAAAGATCCTCAAACTTTGTCCATTGTTTTCCCATTTCTAGTTTGATGGGTTATTTACCAAATTACCTTCCTGAAAACTCTTCCTCTTATGACCTCACCTGAGATACTAACTCCTCATCCCAATGTCATGGATCCTAAAGCTTGATCTTGTTGAGTTTATCTCTTCACAACAAGGCTAATGGGTAAAATCCCATCTCGTGCGGAGGCCAGAAATGGAGATTCATCCCTAGAGTCAAAGCTCCTATTAATTGTGGTGTGCGAGAGGTAGGGGATGAATCCTCTAGGGTAAATCCCCGACCTACCCACCAATATCATTTCAATTGACACACTTTCCCTAGGTAGTTTCATCATTAATCATTTGACTTTCATACCTTGGTTGCACGCCAATTAGATATAAACAAGCCAACTTTTCTATCACGTTCAGATAGTCAATAACCAAACGTGGTGGCAAATCAACCATTTGTTATTTATTTAGTATAAATGATCTAAAAATGGTTCAATCTTGAAAAAATCATAATAAATAACTAAAGGTCAAAAAATTATACAATTATATGTTGTTGACATGAGGAAAATCTACCTGTTTTAATGGTATTCTTTTCAAAGCAAAATTGAAAATTATCAATAAGGTCATTTATAGATTAATATATTAGAATACATATATAATAAAAATATTGCACAATTATAATGTATTTAGGTAATTAGAATCTTCACTTTGAGCTTTAGGAATACCTTTGAGAAATTAGGGCTTGACTAAATGGTATCTGCAACTCCCATTTTCATTTGGACATTTTTGTGACTTTTATCTATTTTTCTTAAAATGAGGCAATCCTCTTTTAAATAGGGTCTATGACCCCACTTACCTTGTTACTTGCAAACTGAAATATGACTGAACCATATGTCGTGCTTCTCAATTTACACATGCTAAATGTTAGAATGTTTATCTACACTATTGGTGCATGGGCACATTTATTTATATTATAGGGAATGTGTACTGCTCTAGGGGTGTTTGTTTCCACCATTATTTCTTTTAGACCATGATCCAATGGTGTTATGGCCCTATTTTATATATCTAGTCTATCTCATATATGCATGAAATTATTTTGTGACATTATGAAATGATTATGGCAAGACACTTTTTTATTTTTTTATTCTTAAAATGCCTCATTATTTTTTTATCATTTTTTAAATTTCCCACTAGTTGATATCCCCCTCGTTATGGGAAACCCCCAATTTTATACCTATCAAATCTATGTGTGTCCAAATATCTTTATTTATGCTCATACTCAGTGTGATACCGAGCCATACTTTAGTTATCTCTTTTCTGGATGTGGACACCAAGAACTGAGCCTTTATACGAGCTAGAGTTTGTGGACCAAGAATTTGGGGATCAAGACTTGGAGGAACCCACTCAAAATTAAGAAGAGTACCTGAGATGCCTAGGTGGCCCTCTAGATCTGCTTTACCTAGTTGATAGTTTATTTAGACATTCATTTGTCCATCATGGACTAACCTATTAACCATTTATCTTTGTTTGTGATAGATTAAGTTTTCTTCATCGACAAACTCTTCACTTCAGTTTTGAATTCCATACTATTTCGGAAGATATTATGCAACCTTTCCTTTTTTAGGATCATATTGAGGTTGTTTTGTTTTTTTCAAAATAAAAGTAAGGAGTTTCTTATCAATAGATAACTCATTCATCTAGTGCAGTTGACAAGACAGGGGGTCTTGTTGATCGAGTAATCCTTGGACCTAACTTGACTGAAAACCAAAGAGTCACAAAGTGAAATATATATGTTGGCCTCTCCAAAAAATAGCTAGAATTCATCCTAAATGGTTATAAAGGATAGGAGACATCCCCACAATAAATAGGACTCCTTGGTCTTCATCCCATGGTTAACCAAGTACTACGAAGGTCCCTATACTATATTTGGGAGATATTTTTCCTCTAAAGAGCCTCCATCTACTTTCATGAGCTTAATCACTTGCTACATACATTAGAATGACTAGGCGATTTATAAGGGAGCTAGTAATACATGTATTTCTTTTGAGTCTCTCACTTCCTCCACCTCCCAATCTCTATTTCTATCATGAAGATGAATATTTTCTCTCTTGGATAAGAGAGGTGGCACTAAAGGAGGGAAGGAGTCTCTTGGTGCAAGGATTCTCCTTGGTGAAGGTGAAGTCAAAGGAAGGATGATCCAAGTCAAGAGTGAGTAAGACCTTGAAGGTTGGAGACTCGTTGCTAAGAGTGGGCAAGTCCTTGGGGAATGGAAGAGACTCGCTACAGAGTAGGTATGTCCTTGATAAGGAAAATGTAAAAGAGTGAAATAACCCCTTTACTAAAAATTTGAAGAATTGTCATCCATTCCCAACACACTCAAAGGTGTGATGGAATGGGCATAAATTTTTCAAATTTATTAAACATTGGTATAGAAAAGACCATTGGAAAGCAGCGAAATAAAGAATAACTGACTATATTCAATTTCATAAAAGTTTACACAAGAATACATCATTCTCTCTTTAGGGTTTACATCAAGATACTCAAACAAGATCTATATAGAGGGAAGTCTAACTACCACAATCTTGTCTCCGAGCAACATCTCCATCAGCTAGGTCCAAGACAAAGTTATGTTCTTCTCATCTTATCCATCATCTTGCTCAACACCTGGGTGGTCGGGAAAGCACCCAACAAAAGGGAAAAGGAAAGAAAAGTATGTGTCACAAAACTAGTCTAGGATAACAAGAAAAGTAAAGCATCTAAAAATAGGCTAGGTATCATCATAAGATGAAGATAAAAAGAGTACGAGGCTATATCAAAAGAAACTTGCCATTAATAATTATATTAAAAGGGTTTTGCATGTAAGATAATTATGTCTACCTAACTAAGTAGGGTTGAGGCACCTACCGAACCTCTAACCTTATGTGAGGGGAGAATAAGACATTCCCAATCACGTAAAAATATATGAGCAGAATAAAAAATTCCCCAGGGTGAATAAATACATGCCCTCTGTGGGTGGTTGTACATAAGTACTGCTACTTTAAATTAAATAGAACATAAATCTACATGCTAGAAAAGTAGTAATGGAAAGAATAATTATATGAATCAATAAGCATGGTAGTGGGGTTTAAAACCCAAACAATAAGAAACTATGATCTAATTTGAGGCACAAGAAATTAGGGTTTCAAGAAACGAGTTAGGTTCAATTAAGTCTCATTAGTAAATATTAGGTTAAGGCTTAAATATCCCAACTAAGGTGTTATATGCACATACCTCTTCCTTAAAGCCCTAGAAACCACTTTTCAAAACCTTTAAACGAGATCAGGGTCCACATGTCCTAATAGAATAACCATGTTCATGTATTAGCATTATATACATTCATTAAAGACATAAAACCCTAAAGTTGCCAAATTTTTCTACAAACAATCGATTTAGGTCCTGAAAACATCATCGGTGTCTTAGTTAGTGTTTTCTAATTAATATAACATATAATTTTAGGTATTTTGAGATATGGACTTTTAGGGGTATTTTTAGTGATTTTTACTTAATTCATTCCCAAAAACACTTATTTGAAAAACTCAAAACCAAGCATCGGAATTATTTTTATTAGATAGATCATCTTTTTTTGGGTCTAGAACATATTTTACTTTTAATTTTGGCCCAAGGAATTAATAGTTATGAATTTCCTAAAAATGACCAATAAGAAAATTAGAAAATTTGATTTTTGATTAAAAAGAACAGAGAGAGTGAGAGGGTGGGGCCGGGCCCACTACTTGGCCCAATCATAGTGACTCAAGTTAGTGGCCCACCTCACAGCCTGGCACTGGTCAAAGCCGGGTCAGGGCGGTCAAAACTGGGTGGAAGGACTAATGTGTCCTTGCGCGAGCCAAAGCCTGAAAGAGGTCAAGAAAGGGCAAAATGGTAAAAATGCATGGGGCCATATTCCCCAACTCGTCGACCCATCATTGTGCCAAGAGCAAGCTGCTGCTTGCTAGGCAATTTGGGTAAAACTAGAAAACACGACCAAACACAAAAATGAAAAATGCAAGAGGAAGAGTAGAGCAAGACAAACTCTGTGGTACCTTTGATTTGGCCAGAGGTAGAGGGAAGAGAGAGGGAGTGCTGTCACAATCTGTAAGTCATGGGCTACTTGTAGGAGGGTCAAATAAGAATGAAAAGTGCAACTGACTGGTGTGTTGAGTTGCAAAGGCGATGAGGATGCTCGGGGCATAGTTATTTATAAGCAAGGAGGCGTGGGATAGGGTTTTAGAAAATGAGGTGAGAGGGAGGCTTCGGCCAATTTGGGGATTTCTCAAATGTTCATCAAAATACAAAAATCTTGATATAATTAGAAGCAAAATCTTGAGAGGAGTCCATAGCAACAAAAATCACTCGATTTGGTTGAGTGTGGAAGGAGATATTGCAATTCAAAAAATCAGAATTACCTTCCCTATTTCCTAACCCGGACCGAGGTAGGAGACAATCTCCTGACGGTCTGATGGATCCTTGGGCTCTGCTAGCTGTCAGATCATGCACGTAGGAGACCTATTAGGCGCGTGACACATATTTCCAGTTGTATCATAATTCTAATAAAGTGATATATATATATTATTTAATGAATTTCTCTTTCTTCTTTTGAGGATTCAAACAATTTCCAAATTTAATAGAACATGACACCCTAACTAATTTTGAGGTGCAGAATCCTAATATGGAATTATTTTTTCCTTTTGAGGACTTTCAAAGGGTTAAATAATTCAAAACTCATTTTCTCTTTCCTCCTTCATTTATGACTCTATGATTATCCAAATATGATCAAATTTCACCCATGTTGTGATATTTGCAAATAATATATTCCTTATATCCAATTATAACATTTATCATCTCCTTTATGTATATTTTGGGATTTCTTTTCTTTTTCATATTGTAAAAAGTCTTAGAAAGTTCTAACGAACTCAATCATTATTTTTATTAGTTAAGTGGACAATTGCTCATCAGGCCCATTACTTATATTTCTACTGAGGTATTTGTGCATAAAACCCTTTATTGACATAAAAGGTGAAAAATGTTCACTAAACCATCATATTCTTCACAAATTAAACAGAAAGGTCAAAGAGGATAGAAAGGAAAGGAAAAGATGGGAAAGATGGTCAAAAGATAAAATGTACAGGATTCAGTATGTTACAGCAAAATACTCTTAGTCATGGATAGGTAAGTCCTTTGTAATGTTCATTGGCTCCTTGATCTGAAAATGAATGCTAGTTTATCCGTTGGCCTAGAAAATGTTGGTCTCACATTGTAACTCTTATAATTATATATAAGGAGTGAGACATGGTTGAAAATCCCAAAGATTTAACCCTATAGGTAGTGGATGTACATATTCTAGTTCGGAGGTTTGAACCACTATAAATAACTTATATTATTTGGTGCTTGTTCAATCCCTCATTTCCTTGCTATGCCTGTTTAGTTGCACTCAAATTTCATACTTGCAATATTAATTTGGGATATATCTTGAAGGTATAATGAATTCTATTTAAGTGCTTTTAGGTCTATTCACCCCCTCTAGAGCTCATTATAGATCCAAAAGGGGGGAGCAATGTTAGATAAATTATGTGTTGTCGACTACTCAGTGGAAGTAGGCTACAATCTAGGGACCAACATAGACAACCACAGTGCTAGAGGTGGATCTAGTACAATGACCACCACCTCGACCACTGTTTACTAGTCAGATTGATTCAAACATGCATGCAATGTTTGAACAAATAAAGTCATATTGGGTTCCAGTGGGAGATAGATTGCCTATATAACAATATCACACATTCGCACCATGTTTCGGGACAACTCATGGTCCAAGAAAGACTTTTAAGCATCTTTTGACATGTATAAGATACAAAATTTTCTAGTACAACTTATCCAACATACATCAATGTATAGCTTACTGTGTTAGAGAAAGCCTTTTATATTCTTGATGTACTAGATGAGGAGAATATCAGGCATGCAATCTACCTATTGAAGGGTAGCATAGGACATTGGTGGGGGACAGAAGAATGCAAGAGGACATGAGAATATATTTATTAGGTTGATTTTGATGTGAGTTTGAGATTTGATATTTAAAAATGTCTTACTACATGATATAATGGGACAATTTGACAACCTTTTTCATAGGACGCTGACTGTGAATGAGTATGAAGCTCAACTCATGAATATGATATGCTTCTGTCCACAACTAGATCCTAGATATGAGAAGACTCATATGTTTGAGTAAGGTCTCAATGTGGAGCTACAATAGTTGACCTCCGCACTTGATACACATGAGAAGATTTATACTTTTTATTTAGTTATCATGAGGATAGAGAGGATCATCACAATGAAGTGTGAGTTTGAAGCTTGTAAGAGGGAAGCACCAATGTTTAGAAATCCAAGCAATATTTATCATAAGTCATGATATTCTTCTCCACCATAGCAACCACAATCACAGTTGAATCATACTTATTATGATATGAGAGGAAATCCTTATTTATTAGAATCGAGGAAGAGGTTGTGGTTTTCCTCCAACTAAGGTAGTTTCTGCGTGCTCAATTTTTGTGTTGTATCCTCCAACCCAACATCATCCTGTTAGGCCATGTGCTACATGTGGCAGACATCACTTAGCTACATTTTGGAGACCTGAGTATAGACAGTTTTTTAGCGTGGGAAACATGAACATGTGAGATAGGATTGCCTGCATTGT
The DNA here is from genome assembly GCA_963693085.1 of Alisma plantago-aquatica. Lineage (NCBI taxonomy): Eukaryota > Viridiplantae > Streptophyta > Magnoliopsida > Alismatales > Alismataceae > Alisma > Alisma plantago-aquatica. The sequence goes on from OY856412.1 coordinate 1,117,649,057, forward strand.
CAATAGGCGATAACACTAAAGAATCCAACACAACAATAATAATATCAACAAAAAAGTGTGGGTAGAGGACAAACTTCACAGGCTAGTTCATATGAATGTTTAGGGAGAGGTCATGATCATGGTCACCCACATGATTTAGGGAGAGTGTATGCCTTGACTCCACATGACTCAATGATCAAAGATGAAAGTACGGCATCAAGTTATGCATGTGGAAGATGTTAGGAACACACATATACCCCAACTCAATATTACCAAACTAGACAAGGTAAACATGAATTCTTTTGTGTGGTAAACTTAGATAAGATGAAAAAAATATAATAAAAATGTGCATGCATGTTAATTTCTAAAACAAAGTGTAGTTTTTCAAGAATATACAAGAGATTATTGATATGAGGATCTCATATCATTGAAACACTATGTGATTGATAAAACAGGAGGTGGGAAGAGGTCTAAATCATAGATAGATCCAATCTACATCACTTGGACATCACGTGATTTGAAGAAAGGTTGATTTACTTCATTCGTCACTAGAGGACGTTAGTTATAAGTGGAAGTAATGTTGCCTACTTTCTTTTAACTCATAGGTCCCTAATATTAGTAGGTTTTCTAAGATTTTTTGGGTTCAACATGAAGTTTTGGGTGTTGCTGGCTTGGAGTTGCATCTTTTCAGAACTGATAGGTCATAACCCCTCTAAATGGCAATTTGTTCATTTTTATAGGTATTCAGGGCTTATCTTAAGGTGAAGGTTTTGCTAAACCCTTAGCGAACTGACTATATGCTAGATGGTTGACTAATATGATTACCTAAGTGATTGATTAAATGAATATGTTATTATAACCCTTAGTCAATTAACTACAACAACTATTTGATGGACTGTTTGTAATCATTTGGCTAATCACAACTAATTTGATTAGATGAGTGATTATTTAATGCATATTTGATTGTAACACAGTCAATTAACTAGACAAACTATTTGATGGACTAGTTCGTATTCGATAGACTAATGTGATGAGCCAATCCAATATTCATGATAGGGTTTTTCATATGCATCTAGTTGATCAGCTAGACTATCTAGTCAACTGGTTAGCAAGTCCATTACAGTCGAAGGAAAAATAGTTTGTGATTATTTGTTTCTTCAATTTTAGTTGAAAACCTATCTTTTGTTTACCTTACTTCAAGGGGCATTGTAGTTTGGGATTATGTTACACATTAGACATGTTGGAGGCTTGTAACATCCCAATATTTTTAGGGTTTTATAAGTTGAGGAAATAAAAGTATAAAAAATACATGAATACATTACAAGAACTATCCAAAGTCAAGACAAGGGTGTTCTTTTACCCTGAACCCCCATTTCATGATTTTAGGCCTCCTTTCCAAGTAAGCACTATAGTGTGTTTTTAGGTGTTGAGGTTCCTTCAGGTGATTGATTCAAGTTTTTATGCTTTAAGAGTTACATGTTAACATTTATATAAACAAATTCCAATTAGACTTTTTGTCACATGAGGATGACACCAAAGATATACATTAAGGATATGCAAGTCTAAGTAATGCCCAAGCAGGTGATATTATGTAAATTTCAATCAAATATCTAATTACATGTATTGGTTAAAGAAAGTTATTTAAAGTTAAAATTGATGTTTATTATGATGGTATGGAGATAAGTTTATTTATTGAGAATTAGTTTTATAAAATTGTAAATAAAATTATAAATAATTAAAAATGTGTAATCGGTCTTTTGGTCATGTTTTACCACTATGATGGTCAATATTAGATTTATTGGTGATGAATAATGGTAATAAGGTCATAATAATCCTCAAATTTTTATTTCATGAGGTTTGAAGTTATCTAACTACCTAAAGAAAATTAGAGAAGATGTTTCTTTGGGATGCAATAATCTTGTTATTTAAGGATGAACATGTAAGAAATCCAACCATGACTAGGGAAATCCTAAGAGACGCTATGTATCATGCCTTCTAGGGACCTTCCCATAGTTAGAAGGTAGGCCACAGAGGGGTTAGATGACTTACTAAACTTTCAAACTCTTACATATACATTAACTTGTGAAGGGACGGATCATGGTCCCTATGTAGGTTGTGGTTAAGACTTCAATGCAAGGATTAAGGAGTCAAGGTTCTATTCTAATATGAAGTACTAGCAAGGGTTTCTCGACCTTCCTTCCTTCTCCTTGAGCAACAATTATTTAGTAGAGGGTGGAGGTCAATACAAAATATTGAGAAGGAGTAAAGTAGACGTTGAGGAGGATATCCAACAAATCTAGTAGGACCAAGGACGTCACAGTCCCTCTAACCTGAGATACTAGAAGCCCTCACCACTCTTGATTTCATTAGTGTGAGGAAGGGAGGTGATTTCAAAGATGGAGTAGTTGATGAGGTAGAGAAGGAGAGGTAGACATGAGCCTTTCCCAAAAGCTCTTATGGCCTTCTATCAGGGCTCTAGGTCAGGTGCCAGTGTAGGCGCTAAGGAGGCGGCCACCCTTTTCAAATTGAGGAGGAATCAAGGAAAACCATGGCAATATTGGTATGGATCAAGGTCAAGAGGATCAGGATGGTCTTTCCATGAGTCAACCTTGTCTGAAGCACAACAAGCTAACCCTCCAGAGAAGCCTTGTCTAGGTACTCTGTAAAACATAGAGGCACATGATTGGAAATGGGTGTGGCCTATGCTCAGGTCTGAGGATCCTGGAGCAAACAGATCCCCTAGAAACCCATCTAACACAAGTTAATAACACTTTAATGAATTTAGAAAAAATCCTTACCTCATATAAGTCAAAAAAATAAATTGGTAACTCCTATGGGGTCAACCCTTGTATGGTTTTTATTGTCTTTTCGACATCTAGCCAATGAACTAGGTAAAAAGTCATGATTTTTCTTTATTTTCACAAAGTTTTAGAGTAAGAATAACTTAGGGTCTAGGATCCTAATTAGATTACTTTGGGTTCAAATTATAGAATAATTAAAGGGAAATATCATGAGATCATAGGAGCATTGTTTCTACTAATATCAAGTAAGTGGTCCATGTCTTGGGTTTCATTTGCATCAACAAGTTTTTCTTGCATTATCTTGCTTAAAAGTTATGGTATACATGTGATCATGTGAACACTCTAATGATTTAAGAGGTATCCATTAGATGCACATCTTGTTAAGATTTACTACATACATGTTTATATGTTAAGATTTATTCCTCTTCATGTTTAAGATCCGTTTAGAAATCATGTGTGAGAATCCTAAGTAAGACCAGACTAGAGTTAAAATTAATAATAAGTACTAATAAACATGTTTTGGAATGTTGGTGCCTCATGATCCCCCTTCATTGTATGGTTCAAGCCCAAGCCTGCACACCTTGTGTGTGTTAGTGAGTTTATGTTTTCGGGTTCAAGCCCAAGCCTATCCACCTTATATGTGTGTTCAGTGAGATCATATGAAATTAGATAAGGTTCATTGATTAGGTGGTCGTGCAAGAATGTTGAAGCAAGTTAAGAATGCATCATAATGTCATTAATAATGTTTATGCATGCCCACATCAGTTTCTTAAAGTTTTATATTAAGTTATGTTCATCTTACTATGAAACCCAACCACTTACAAAAGTTTTCCAAAGCATGGCTATTTTCTAGGTGTTCTGTGACAAGGGTAGCTCTTAGAAGATTGACGTTTGTATAAGTTCAAGACATGTTGGGTTTCCATCTATACATTCTAAGGAGAATTGATTAATTTTCCATTGTATCATGTAACATGTTTCCAAAATGTAATTATATGTTAAGAATGGGTATGGGAATCAATGTAACTACATCCTGGGTAGTGTTGTTTCTATTATTGCAATTAATTATACATGTTGTTTGTTACATTTTCCATGTAGTTGTTTATGGATTGCACTTGGGGGATGATAAAAAAGTATTATAGTGATAATATAGATGGCCACTAGGAAACAATCACACCTTCTTGTAGTCTTTATCCCTTAGATGAGTCCTTAGACCAAGGAAAGTCAAACCAAGTATTAGTGATAAGATTCTAACCAAGATGGAGCTGTATGTTACCGTAACCCAAAGCTTTGAGAAATTATAGGTGTCTGGGGTCATAAAATATCCTAGCTTATAGACGATATATCCTAGATTAAAGACTTTCCTTTTGAGGAAGATAATTAAGAAAAAAATCATGTAGGATGATATATCCGATGAGTTGGAGTGAGGATAATGGAAAGATGAATGACTATATGATATTCTCATAGAAGGGCTTATAGATTATTCATTATCCTTGTACATGGTTAGAATTTTTTATTTACAACCATCGATTTTAGTTTTCTTTGAATAATGATTTTGGCCAAATTTATGATGATTGTCCCATATTCATTATGATTCATGGTTGAAAAAAGTACTTTATTACAAGTGTTGTCTTAAAAATGTGTTTGAGTTTCCTTAGAGTTTTGACTTCCCAAGCTCTTTCAAACGAAGGAATGAAAGAAATGTTTTGTCAGAATTTCATGTTTTGAAAATAAAAGTTGTTACATATATAATGCAAGAGACAAAGATGGATAAGTAACTTTAGGTTTAGGTGTCTATTTTTAATGGGATTTAAGTGCTTTTTTTGCAACAAACCATTGCCTATTTATTATGATTCAACAATCTAAATATGTCAACCTTGGGAAAGAGACAGGGACATTGAAAAGTAAAGTCAACCACCAGGCATTATGCTTGACATGTTTAACAATAGCGTCCGCAACTATAGTGAGACTTATAGGGATAAAGACCACATATGAGGGGTTAATGAGAGCTTTGTTGTAGTTCAAGCATCTTAAGTGGTCTGGGCTTCAATCCCAGCATCACACATGTCAGTGCCTTGCTTGTATTTTGATAGAACCAATAAAATAGATAGTTGTCGAGAGGTACAAACTTCAATTGCATAAAGGGGCACCTATAAATCCAACTCCAGTGCACTCGTTGCATGACCTGGTTTCCCGTAACCTCATACTAGGGCCCCAAAAGTGATGGAGATGGATATGTAGATTCCATATGTATAAGAATTGGAACCATTGCCAAAGGAGACATCAACAAAGACCAAGAAATCATGGTTGTCGAGGAGAATATATTTTTAGATTCCTTTTTTAGCTCATAGTTAGGCAGTGGTAGTTCCTTGATCATTTGTGTCTGTTCAATGATGAACTTGATAAGGACGCAAGCATGCCTTTCCTTCATGGTGTGAATCACCTCTTTTCTTTTTGTCCATAAGTTCTAACATGTGACCGTAGGAATGGGATCATTGATTGAGCCACTGATAATGGAAGAGAAGCAAGATTATGCATCTTGGTTCAATAAGCGAGCATTCTTCCCAAATTGAGCCACACTTCATTACTAAAGGGACAATCGCAGAGACTATGAAGTATGGATTCATTGAAACAATTACATAATGGGCATATAGAGGATGTATAAATGTGACTCCATACTTTTTCCACTTTTTTAAGTAGAGCATTGTGTGACATGAGCCACAAAAAGATCTTGATTTGTTTAGGTACCTTGAGTTTCCATATGGTTTTCCAATCTGTTGTGCATGCTACTTCGTTGTTCCTCAACAACCATCTATACACAGACTGAGAGGTGAAAGAGATCATGCTCTCCCCATTCCAAGCCCAGACATTGAGGCATGAGAGAGGTGAAGGTGGTGGTAAACAATTGATTTGGTCCCATGTACTCACATGTAAGTGATGGAAAATAAAGCCCCTAGTCCCAATCACTTTTATTTGTAGTCATTGAAGCGCATTGGAATGAATGGTGACATAGTAAGGGGCAATTTACATTTGGATAATCGATAGAAGTGAGTGACTAGAGGTGAATTAGGGTTTGTAATTAAAGGGTGTATAATTTTCTTAGGATTTAAAGGAGAATATCTACATAAAATTGCAATAAAAAACAACAACATGATGAATATGATTGAAGCAAAAATGAGCTGTGTAACTAGGTATAAAATCGTACCTGTAAGTAGCGAGCTCGTGGAGGAAGAAGAGGAGTAGCTCTGTCGGTAGCGAGCTCCGTTAAGGAAGAAGAGCAGTGGAGGCGGCGACGATGAGCAGTGGAGGCGGCGATGTAGGCAGTGGAGGCGGCAGCGGCGTAGGGCAGTGGCAGCAGCGGCGGAGACGCGGGGGTCGTCAGGCGGAGAAGGAGCAGGAAGGCGACACCGGCAGCAGGGAGCGGCAGGCGGCGGCGGGCAGGAAGGCGGCGGAGAAGGAGCAGGCAGGCGGTGGCGACACCGGCAGCAGAAGGAGCAGGAAGCGGCGGCGGCGCACAAGCAACAGCAGCAGCGGAGGGTCGGGCGACGGTAGCGGAGGGTGGCGGGCAGCGGCGTCGGTGAGCAGCGGAGGGTCGGGCGATGAAGACGATGAAATAGGAAAGGGGACCTAAAGTCGATCGATCATGCGTCTAATAAGTTCGTAAAGGGCGTCGGGTATCTAACAAAGCCGACGCCTAAGGTCTTCAGCGTCGGTTCCTATTACAAAACCGACGTCCAATTAGATAAAATTTGCCCCAAATAAATTGGCGGGAACCACTATAGGCGTCGGTTATCTAAGGATAACCGACACCTAAGCTGTAAATTTTCGCGCAAATTTTCATCTTATATAGGCGTCGGGCTTTAGGTAAATAACCGATGCCGTATGTGACATATTTTTTTTTCTCGAAAATTGGATTTCGCGGCAGTTTTAGGCGTCGGTTTTTTACCAAAAAAACCAACGCTTAATACAAGCGGTACCCGTGTCTTGGCTACAGACGTCGGATGACCTAGATGACCGACGTTGAATGTTATAGGCGTCGGTTTTCCTAAATAACCGACGCCCAGAAAAGCGACACTGAATGTTGTTTCTGTAGTAGTGAGCTATATTGAGGTCATCAAGGCCTTTAGGGATAAGAACATCAGGGTGTAGAGTGATCACACTGGAGGTAATGAACCATGGTTCAGTCCAGGTGTTGGTGTCCCACCCATCATTCACAATGTACCTACTATGCTCCTTGATAATAGAAAAGGATTTTGTGATAAAGGACCATGGAAATAAGCAATTCCCTTCCTAATAATTTTGCCTCCATAGTATTTATTCCACATAAATTGAACCCAAAACTTCCATGAACATTTCATAAATGTCCATGTGTTCTTCATCATTAGAGTGTCATTTTGATCCCTAGCATCTTTAATGCTTAGTCAACCAATATCTTTACTAAAGGAATTCTTTTTCCATGAGACCGAAGAGGTTTTCTTCTGGTCCCCATGGAGCCATACCAAATGAATCTTCTAACATGTTTGTTAAATTGATTATAGACAGAAGGGGATATGCAAATTGATTGCATAATGTATGATGGAATGGCGTGGAGATTCACTTTGTCTAGCATGATCCTTCCAGTAAAGGAAAGGTGATGGAGTGTCCATCCATTCATCTTCATCTTGATCGAGTATATGATCTCAACATGTGTATTACGATTGACTCTATGATGGTTAATAGGTACCTCGAGGTAGCAACCAAGGTAATTAGTGGATGGGTTTCCCAAATGCCAGTGAATTCTTCTTTTCTCTATGTTAAAGGTATTTTTGGAGAAGAAACATCAAGAATTTCTAGTAGATATCATCTTATCTGAGATAGAGGAAAATTTGCATAGTAGATTCTTTATACACCTCACTTGCAGGCAAGATGCTTCAGCAAGAAGAATAATGTCATCTAGAAAGAATACATGCAAAGTATTGGGACCTTTTTTTTACAAGTACATAGGTTTTCACCCGCTAGCTACAAATTCTACAATTTCCTGGCTAAGACATTTCACGCATAGCACAAAAACATATGGGGTTATGGGGTCACTTGTCAAACTCCTTGATTATCTTTGATTACTGGAAGAGTGATGCCATTGAACAAAATGGAAGAAGATCATGTCAATTTGATATGTATAATAAGGTCAATGGTTATGCTAGGAAGTCCCACCATGTTGAAAGTATCCCAAATAAAGGGCTAACTCATCATGTCAAAGGCCTTAGATAGGTCGAGCTTCACTGCAATCCATTCCCTCTTCCCCTTCTGAAAGCACATTGAGTGGATGACGTCTTGTACCAAAAGCATGTTGTCTGTTATCCTTCATCCTGGAATACATCTAGACTGAGTTGGGGATATCCAATCATTCAGAAAGGGGTTAATCCTTTCAACTAGTAATTTGGAGATCAACTTGAAGCAAGTATTATTCAAAGATATTGGGAAATGTCATTGTAGGTTTCAACATTACCATATTTAAGGATACAGACCATATAGGAACTAGACATCTCAGAGTCAATCGAGGTTGTGGAAATGGATGAGCAAATAGTCATTACCGCATAGTTTCCCACTATCCTCCAATTATCCTAGAAAAACTCATAATGTACCCCTATCCGGCCAAGGGGCCATGAAGGGGTTCATATTGAAAAGAGTGACCCTAATTTCCTTAATTGAGAGAATAGATCAGAGATTGAGGATCTGTTCATTGGTAAGCCCAAGTAACATCCCAATATATGTTTTTGTTCATTGTAAATCCTGTGAGAATGAGTCTAGGAGTTGTTGAAAGTGTCCCACATGAGTTTCTTTAGAGGGCCATCTTCAGAGATCCAAATCCCTTCAGAGTATTGCAGACTGGATATGTGGTTGCATTGATTCCATGCATGAAATATGAATGTAAAAACTTTGTATTTCCATCCCCTAGTTGAATCTGATCCATATGATCCTTCTTCCTCAAATCCTCCTCCTCATGCAGTAAAATGTATTAGAGTTGATCATGGAGGTCAATGCAACATAATTCCTATAACTGTTCCATTTTTCAACTTATTTCAATCTTTTCTTAGTATGAAGCTTCATAGATGGTGAGTCCCAATGCAAAATTGCCAATTTAAACTATGTAAAGCTTCCTAGAAGGACACTCTAAGATCCCAATTATTGGTCAGTTGATGGGAAAATTGTGTCATCAACCTCCAGCTAGACCACATTCTGAAGACTCGATCATGTTAGTTGTTAGAGATGTGTTGGGATACGAGAATCCCATTGTGATAATAATAGAGGCAAGGAATGACCAAGAATATGGTGGATTGGTTACAATCCAACCACTTCTCATTGTCTAGTAGGCAATCTAGTCTTTCAAAGAGTCTACCTTTGTGGAAGGTGAACCATCATCCACCTATCTTTATATCTACAAGCCCAATATTAAGTAACACATCATTGAAAGTCGCAGCCAATCTGTGATCAAATTTTGTGATGCCCTCCTTTTCAAAAAGAAAGAGCATTGTGTTGAAGTGTCCTATGACAGTCGAGTCAACAGTAACTCCATAGGAAATCTTAGTAAGGTGATTTCACATCCAGTTGCGAGCAGCCTAGATTGAACTCCCATACACAAATGTGATAAGGGATTTGTAGTAGATGCGGAAATAAATGAATTGCATGTGGTTTAAGAGGATCTCTACTAATAAAATATGTCGATCCCAAAGCATCTAGATGCCTCCAACAATTTTATTGCTTCAACTCGATGGTTAGAATTGAAACCCCAACATGTAGGGGAATAGGGACGACAGAGAAGGTAGTGGAAACACAAAATTTTGTCCCTATTCCTTGATCAGGGAATCATGTCAATGACAATGTATCTAGGAAAGAAGGTAGCAAGAGATATATTTTGTCATAGAGCAAGTCCAACAACAACTCTTGCATGGTGATGTGCACTCTTTGCAATACACACACGAACAACTTATGGCGACGACCTCCCGATGCAGCAGCACAAATGATGGTGGTTGTTGCCCTCCTAGTGTTGTGGCAATGGCCTTCACGCCTCTATGTAGTCCATGCGGTCCACTAGGAATTCCATGTTGTGCTACCAAAGCCAATGAGAAGGAGTTGTCATTTTAAAAGTCAACATGTTGAGGTTGATTTGCTCTTCTATGTTGTCTCTCCCTTGTTGTCACTACCTTTTACAAGTATGACTTGCTCCGGCTCTCACATTATCACAACTATGAGAGGAAAACAATTGTCAGAGTTTATTATTATGTCTCCTAAAATCCTTGACTGTCCCCACTATTTATAGGATGGTCAGGGTTTCCAGATCATTCGGGAGTCGAAGGGACATAATTACATGAATTTTTTGGAAGCTATGAATGTCAAACCGGTCGGTTCACATGTGAAATAATTAGTTCAATACTTGAATCGGTCGATTCACTTTCTTTCATATTCTCAGTCATATTGGCTTTCAATATTCGATTAATACACAACATGACATCAACATCAATCCTTGATCTAATCGTATTGATCATTGAACCAGACGATTCACAAGGTGAATCATTCGTTTCAAACCTTGAATGGGTTGATTCACCAAAGGAACTGGTCGATACATGTCCTAGTTTAGGCAATGTTCAGCCAATGTATTATAAATTGATCTGATACTTGAATCGATCATTTCAATACTTGAACATAACGGTTCATAGTCCAATCAGTTGATTTTCAGCCATTGTTTTTTAAATTGAATACCTAAATACTTTCGTAATAAAGTTAAACCATATTCATGTGTAAACTCCTTTTCCAGGTGCATCCTATGCGTCTGACCCTATAGGTCCCAAGTTACGTTGGCATTGAATGTCAATAACTAATTTATGGCATCATAAGTAATAAGAAGTATCTAGCAACACATAATTGATAGCCAGGTAATTGGAAAGTTAGAGACCAACTTCAACCTACAATTTGTGATTAGTGTTGCGGTGATCATATAGTTCTTTTGTCTCTGATATCGAGATTGAACTTGAGGCATAGAATCATCATCCTCTCAATGTTCAATCCATGTTTCTTGAACTAGAGCAGACTGTTGAGATACATGTGAGCACAATATCCCATATTGACTCACATGAGCATGGCCATGCATTTCTCAATATCTCTTGTCAAGTGACCAAGATATCATTCTCCAATAGGAGGGACAAACCCCATCTACATCACTCACAGTCAATCCCCATGTGTTACAATGTATTCAAGAACCACCTTTTTGAAAAATATTATTCAAGGTTACGTTGGATGGTGTCAAAATAAATTGAACAACATGTGATTAGTGTAGTGACTTTAGGACTAAGAACCAAATTCACCACTATCACTATGAGAGTTGATTCTGACTACCATTCCTAGGTATCCATGTATCACTCTCATGGTAGGTCTATCTGATACACTGTTCTCTAGCATGTACCTATGTACTTGGTTTGATATCACATATCATGAATAATGAGATTCTATCATCAACCAACACACACTCTAGTCTTATGTGTTACTATCTATTTTTCTTCCACAATAATATCGGACTAGGAATATAACAAGAATGTATGTACCCTTATCATACATAAGATCTCATTATTCAGGACCTCAACTTGAAGACATATATCATCAAGTAACATCATTCTTTAGATGTAAACTATGTTTGTGTCATCATCTCATCATTGAAACAAACACAATAGACGAAATTTCCTTTATAATTATCAAATCAAGTATATGATGCCCCATTACAATCATCATATGATTGGCTCTATGGGCATACATACCAACACAAGTTTCTAATAATCATGTATGTCTGCTTATACAACAACAAGGTTTGATAGTAGCCATGAGGATGATTTTTTGTGTTCTTTTCAAATGACAAATATATTGGATCTTGTTATTAGAGAAAATGACATGTATTTTCCATCATATGTAATTTATTTTGTATATAAGATAAAGGGGGGAAAGAGCAGAGAGTCATATGACAATCTGCAAATCATCTTTAACTAAAATTGCACCACTAAGAATGTTGTGTCGTATTGATGGAACATTCTGACTCTATGAAGCATCAGAACCTTTTCCGAAGGAAACTTTAAGTCCAACTGTCCTTCGTCTTTGACTTCTATAACACTGGAATCGCTCAAAGTCACGGATCAACCTTTAGAGGCTTGGTAAGACACAACTAGGGACTTATTGGTACACACGTTCACATTAGCCCCAATGTCTATTATACAATATAATGGTTTAAAAATAGAAAGAACTTCAAGTTTTATAGATATGTACCCATCATTGAGGTTCAAGGATGTAGTCATCATGTTGAACACAACCTCCTCAGTTGAAGATGTGGAAACTTTCTTTTCTTTCTTTGAAGGAAAATTCTTGTTCCAGTGGCCAACATGTCCACAAGTCCAATAAGGATTGTTCTTCAATTTCTTCTAGATTTTGGCCTTAGCTTTAAGTGAATTCTTAGATTTCTTATCCTTGTTCTTAGCAGTAGTTAAATTGTTAGTAGCATTAACATCAGTGGGTACTTTGATAGTCTTTTCTTTCAGATGCTCTTCCTAAATATTGATGTCCGTCATGAGATCATTCATTAACATGTCTTCTTTGCGATTCTTAAGAGTCCCGCCAATTGACTCCCAAGATTTTGGAAATTTCTAAATGATTGACATCGCAATAATTTTTTCAGAAAGTATCATGCCCGCATCAGAGAGCTCTTGCAGCAAGAGTTGAAAACTATGTCTTTGATCAGAAATAGATTTACCCTCAGACATATGAAACTTTAGAAATTTAGAGACACGATATTTTTCCATTCCTTGATGTTCAGTATTGTATTCCTTTTCTAATACCTTCCACAGAACCTTAGATGTAGTAACAGGTGGCTTTGAGTATGAGTCATATAGTTTGTTGTTTAATGCAAATAGAATCGACCATCGACACATCTTATCACCCTTCTTCCAGGTTGCAATTAAATCAACATTATCGAAGACAGTTTCATCAACTTTGGGTTCATCTTCTTCTAGATATTGATCATACCCTAACATGTTAAGACATATTTGCATCCTACTTTCCCGATGAACAAAATTAGTCTAGTAAACTTTTCAGGCATATTAGACATATCAATTTTCATGCCAGAACTTTGAGCAGCCATAGTTAACTAATGGTAGATAATCATTTCTTGAAGATTGTTGATAATTTTTATGTTACGTCGTTACATGCAAAAATGACAGGTGCAATTAGGTTAACAGTTCAGGGTGATCTAGATAAGAAAGTGTAGAATAAACCAATGCAGGAGAATAGAAAATAAGGTCAGGAATCAAACTAAGTCACTCGTTGAAAAATGAACATTATATACTTAAAGAAATTATCGCCCTGTGACTTATAAGGATAGGCATCGTTCTCCTAGTCAGCTCAGTCACAAATCTGAAGAAGGGATCATCTTGCTCATGTTGATGATGAACAATACAAATGATGAACGACTTGCACCACCAGTGCAGCCCATCGACCACAGGAACCACCGCCTGATAGGTCGCATCTCAGAAGGGAGAGGATGGATGAAATTGCTATGCCTAGGAGAAGAGCTCCACACAACAACACTAAGGCAACGACAAGAGAAGACACCGACAATTAGGGTTCGCAAACATGCACTTGAATGTTGACGGTTGTATATTTGAAACATGTGTTTAACCCTAATGACTAGATGCTTATTTATAGATTTACACACCCCGTAATCATATTCCTATTAAGAAGCGGTCACTTGATCTCTGTTGTACACATTATGGAAAAATCCACGAGGAAAAACACTTTCAAATTAGGATTAACTAAATTAATAATTAATTACATAGTTGTATCATGATGCAAAAAGAAGACGGAAGACAAAAGACATTCTCTACAATCCACAAGCTCGAGCCCGTGTCCGGCCAGGCGAGACATGGATCACACGTGTGTGTGTGTTGTGGTCACTATACCCACCAAGGAGGTGATCATACACTCTCTTGGTACCTTTGGACACTAGTGTCACTTGTGATCCTATATATAAGGACCACAAAAGTTCTAAGAGTGAGCAATGTGAGACAAAACTCATTTGCACTAGACACAAAACCACATATCCTCCTATATTGGGCTTAACCCATACTATATACATGGTTGTACCGACCATATATCTAACTAAATCCCCTCCTCTAGCTGAGTCTTCAATCCAGATCGACATTCATGGTCTTCGTCCTGGACTTGCGCACTCCAGAAATTGCTTAGTCTCCACTTCACCCCGTTTGTGGCCCTCCACCCCTCCTCAACGGACTATGGGCACTGAGTCGGTCTTTAGTAGATGAGTGAAGACATCCATCAGAAGGTTGCTGGAAACTATTGGTAGGTTGGGGTACTAAAAACCTTCGGAAGGCAACAAAAAAATGGAAACAATACTATCGAAAGGGAAGGAAGAGAGAAACCATTTTGTAATGGAATGTTTGTTGATGATCTCATAACCCACTTGATTGAAGGACTTTCCTCGGTCTCGACACTGTGTCAAGTGGGGTCTACCAGCCCCCTCTCACTTTCACTTAGGGCATGTTTAATTTGTGGGATATTGGTGGATTTAGATAAGTACATGATTCACTTACTCCCATGCTTATAGAATTCCTAGTTTTCGAAGAACCCTACAAATTAGAGTTTAGGTTTGGTTTACTTGTATTTATCCTACAGAATTTTCCATGTATGCTCCAGTTCAGCGTTGTATGTTGCGCATGTCGTTGCATAAATTGTGGCTTGTTCATTCATTGACGAAGGTTGGCACGCTGCATCTTGGCATCCAACCAATTTGAAATGGACGCCCACATCCCACACATACTTACTCCAGAAAAAGTGCAGGATTATTACTAATTATCTCCACTAGCTAACCAAACCTATTATTTTCATTGCAGGAGCACCAAATACAATCCAATGTTGATGAATACAGCTAAACAAACATGCCCTTAGTTGCAGGTGCAGTGATACCATGATCCTGACTACTTAGATTCAAGGTGTGATACTTTGATTTTTGCCGCACAATGTCTGATACTCTGGTTCTGACTAGACAAGGTAGGCACCCTACATCCCAACCATCTTCCGAGTAGTACCCCATTGACCTCTCCTCATCGTTGAATGGGGAATCTTCCCCATTTAGCCTCCCCCCCATGCCCCCATCGTTGCTACCTATGTCGTCCAAGACATACAACTTCTAACACGAAGTAGTCTCGCGATGAGACGTGCAACCTACAACCCTATCTCACCATCATCAATCCTTCCTTGTGTAGAAGCTCTATTTGACTCCCTTCCTTATTGTGGGAGATGGCTTAGTGGCATGATAAGGAGACACCATACCAACTTCAATCAGAGAGTTCACAGCCAGGTAACCCCCTTTGGGTCAGTCGAGACCACTGTTCGAAATTCCCAAATACAAGGGTTATAGGTGTCTCCAGAAAGGACATTGACAGGCCCAATGCCCCAACCTAAAGGTGTGCTACCGATGTCTGAAGCCTGGTCACTTGGCGGTCAAATGTGAGGTTGGCCCCCCTCCCTGACCCCAGTGGACCATTGAAGCTTGATTTCGTTCCCTCCCCCTGTGGTGGGATGGTCAGTGCATGGAGGTTCGCAACATGTCCCCAAATGTGAGACTACAGTTCTAGACTAGGACAATGAATACCATAGCACGAAAGTACATAACCTCAAGATTGCCGTGGAGATCTCTCAGAGGGTTGATGCCAATTGAGAGAGCCTCAAGCAGTTCCTTCTGCAAAGCATCTCGTAGGCCTTGGACCTTTATAGGTTCTCATCCAGGAAAGTTGTAGTTTTTATTTCCTCCTTAAATGAAGCTCAGAAGGTGATCGAGGAATCTTCAGAGGCATTTGAGAATACTTTTTTGTCTTCCAAGCCTATGGATGAGCTGGGACAAGGGTATCGGATGGAAGTTGTAAGGACTGGGTCCCAGGAGGGACCACTCCTTACTTTGCTTTAAGGAAATAATTGCAAAACTCCCCAATAACATAAATCCCACAAAATAAAAGACACTCAAGTAAATGGGGTTCACAATATTTCTTTAAAACATAATGATAACATGAGCATAATTTTGTTGTAGCGGAAATTTAAATCTAACTATTAAATGGTAATCTCAACAACGTTCAACTAAAGAGCCATAGATGACTTCTAACTGAAAATTAAAGACTAATCTACTTTGATCAGTTTGTGGTGAGTAACCTTTCCATCTCAGAGATCCTAAAAAGCTAGTTCTGGGCATCCCCACCTATATCATGATCCTCAGGCTGTGCAACCTCTAGGTGGGTTGAAAACAACACCTAAAGTAGAAGAAAACAAGTAGAAAAGTATGTCAGGAGATGTTGTATGTGCAATAATTAAAACTAGGCATAACTTTAGAAATTTCAAAATAAGTTCATCAAATTACGGCATGCCAAGAGAAATAAGTTTTAAGGAAATTATGTTAGACCAAAAGATGAGGCATATCTACTAAAGAATGTCAAGTACGGAAATCTTTCCTTTAAAATTTTCCATTATTAATAACAACAATAAATTTGAGAATATAATAAACAAAGACTGAAATTATTTCAAGCAGGGTTGAGACACAATTGGATCTCAATCGAAAAATAATGGGTGGAAAAACACATCCTAGGTGAAAAAGGATGCCTCTGTAAATAATGGGTAGAAAAGCACATCCTGGGTGGAAAAGTACACCCCAATAAATTTGGTTGTACAGATGTACCACTATAAGATATAAAGATAGTCTAAGCATGCCCACAAATAGGTAAAGGCAAGTACAAGTTTAGTCCATATGAAATAATAGGATGAGAGCATCCAAAATAAAGCATGTGAGGTCAGAGGACCCATAGGTATTGTCCAAGAAAATAAGAATTTTAAAATGATGATAAAGATAATATCTATTCATGCCCCATATGGGAAAGGATATTTTTGTCATAAAAGTAGTGCCTAGATAATAGAAAATATGCACATACCTTAACTTGATTTGGTAAATCAGAGTTGAATTTTAACCTTTCAAATCTATGGTCAACTCAACCTACATACATGTTTAGATCATTTAATTAGGGTTCATGTTCTAAAATATTTTAAAATGGTGAAAACCCTAGGAAACCAAATCGGTCGGTAAAATCCTAATTTGATTCTTGAGATTGATCCAAAAGTGAACTCAGTGTTTCTTGAAGATATATCTCAAGTCACAATTATTACTTTATTAATTATTATGTTTTCTTTCATGACCTTAAGTGAAAACAAAACTCTAAAACTCATCTTTGTCAAAACCCTAGATTGATACTTGATTAAATGTTAGTGAGTTAGTTCAGGGTTACTGACCATGGATGTGACTCCAAGGTCTAAATTTTATCCTTTTAAAATATTTTTAATCATTAATGTGATATTATGATTGTTTAAAACCCTACAAATCCAATCTTTAAAACAGGTGAACCAGGAAATTAAAATTGTACCAACAAATAGAGAAATTTCTAAGGATTTCAAAACAATTATTTTTATAATTTTTGGATAACCAGAGTAGAAGTTATGATTTTTTTCAAAAATTTGACCAATCACAAATTGCCAATAATCCATGTCAAGGATCCAGTGGATCAACCCGCTTACTTCACCCAATCACGGGTGGCCAATCATGCTCTGGTCCCCAGTAAACACTCGCCAATGCATCCAAGCTTGAAAATAAAAGCGGGACGGCAAAATGTCCATTTTGTCCTTTGTCAGAAAAAGTATAGAAAAGGAAAACAAGGAGGGTAGAATGGAGAAAGTACATCAAAAATTTGTCCCAAGATCTGTCCAGACATGGTTGTGAAGTAGGCCAAGCAGGTGAGTGAGGATTTGGGTGAATCCTCAAAACACAATAAATTTGTCAAAACAAAGACACTGAAACAACAAGGAAGGTTGGACGAACTCACTGCAAGAGCGGATTGAAGATCAAAGCAACAGGTTGCTCACGTCAGGTGCCACAAACTAGAGATGGAGAAGAGGATCGACGACTGCTCAAAACTAGACCAATAGAGAAATTGACAGGGGGAAAACAACCTTGGATAGTGGTGGGTCTAGGGCTAGGGTTACTTATTTATATAGTTAAGGTTTAGGGCATCGAGAACTAGAGGGTTCGAGAGAGTTGGGAGGAAATTTAGGAGAATTCTAGATACTTGATAAAAAGTCACGAGTAATAGCTCATTCTGTGCAAAAATGAAAAAGGAACATGTTGGTGAAAGAATTTCGAGAAACGATGGATTGATGACCAAGAAGTCCTTGTTTTACTCTCGCATCAACTAACAAAATGTTGCCTTATACGGCTCAAGGTAGGAGACGATTTTCAGCCATCTGATCCAAGATCGGATGGTCAAGAGGTGAGCCCATCGACTATACATGTATGACATAATACTTTCAAAGCAAAAATCGAATAAAGTGATGCATGCATTAATTTCTTTTCTTTTCCTTTTAAATTGGATGGGTAAATGACTTCTAAATAAGATGAAAATTGGTGGGTAGGGTAATTAAGACTCAAGGAATCTGATTTTGAAGTTAAATTTGTCTTTTGAAAAACTTTAATGTGTGAAAATCCCAATTTAAAGAAAAGTGTATTTTCTTTGTATATATAGATTCCTTTATTATTTCTTAACAAAATTTCGTGTGTAACTCTCTTTTAGCCCTACCTATGAATAGGAAAATCTAGAAGATTAATTTTAAACCTAAATGCCTCATTTTGATAATTTTGCACAAATAACACATAACTAATGAATAACCTCATTTTCTTATATAAAACCTATCAAATATTTTATCTTTGCATTGAACTCCTGTATTCAAAGATTCTAACATCGTAGTGCCTATAAATATAACACAAGGGTTTGAAATAAAATATTAAAATAGAAATGAGTAAAAAGGTGATAATTGCCTAAGTTTGGGGATGTTACAACTCTCCTGCCCTAAAAGGATTTCATCCCCAAAATATTCAAGCAAAGAGGGAAGGGTGAGTTAACATTTGATCTCTGAGCTCCCAAGTAGTTTCCTCTAGACCATGATACTTCCATAAAACCTTCACTAACCCAATATCCTTTTGCGTCAACTGCTTCACTCGGGAGTCAAGAATCTTCACAGGATATTCTTCATAAGTCAAGTCTCCATGAATCTCTATGGGTTCAATAGATAACACATGGGATGGATCCTTCACATATTTTTTCAGTACAGACACATGGAAAACATTATGAAACTTATCATAAGAAGGGGGAAAAGCCAAATGGTAAGCACACTCCCCAATCTTATCCAGAACTTCAAAGGGTCCCACATAATGAGGACTAACCTTTCCTTTCACCTTAGATCTTACAGTAGACCGAAAGGGTTTTATTTTCAAGAAAAACATAGTCACCAACCAGAAAGTTCACATCCATCCTCTTTTTATTAGCATAAATCTTCTGACAATCCTTGGCTACTTTCATTCATTTTATCAGAAAAATCTTTTCCTTCATCAATTGCATGTTATCAGTTTTCACTAGAGCATGTTGAACCACATCATCCCAGTGCAAGGGTGATCGACAAGGTCTTCCATCTAACGCTTCAAAGGGTGACATACCTATGCTCACTTGATAACTGTTATTATAAGAGAACTCAGCTAGAGGGAGATATTTATCCCAAACTCCTCAAAAGTTCATCACACAAGCTTGTAAAAGATCTTCTAGAATCTAGACTGGTCTTTCATATTGATCGTCGGACTGGGGATGGTAGGAAGTACTAAAATGTGAATTTGAACTCATCTCATCTTGAATCTGCCTCCACATGCGAGAAGTAAACTTATGGTCTCTTTCAAACACAACAGACTTCGACACACCATGCAAACGCACAATCCAGTCCACATAAATGTGTGCCATGTCCAGAACCTTGTATGTAGTCTTGAAAGGCAAGAAATGAGAATACTTAGTAAGTCAATCCATCACAACCCAGACAACATCATAACCACCTCTAGACTTTGGAAAACCTATCACAAAATCCATCATAATATTTTCCCACTTCAAATTAGGTATTTCAAGACGTTGCAAAAGTCTACCATGCCTTTGATGTTCAATCTTTACTTGTTGACATGTCAAACATTTTGCAACAAAAGTAGTGATGTCCTTCTTCATATTTTCCACCAAAAACTTCTCTTTAGATCTTTGTACATCTTTGTGGTGCCAGGGTGAATTGTATATTTGGAACCATGAGCCTCACTCAGTATCTTCTATCTCAGGTCATCCATGTCTGGTATCCACAATCGGTGATGAAAATGTATCGCACCATCAACACCAATTGAGAAATCAAATTTTGGTCTTTCCGTCGAAGTCTTCATTTCATCAAGGTCAGGACTAGTTGTTTGTGCTGTTATAACTTCAGAGATCTAAGACGCAGTAATTGAGAGACTCGCCATGTGTATGCACATTTTATCTATGACAACATCATCCACATCATCTTTTAACTCAGGTCTCTAGTTAGAAACATGTTCCATACTTCTCCACATGAAAGTACAAAGATCCTTCATACGACTAAGAGCATCAACAACCACGTTGGCTTTTCTAGGGTGGGTATGATTGTAAAATCACAATCCTTCAAAAAATCCATTCAACGCTTTTGTCTCAGATTCAAGTCCTTTTACATCATAAGATACAGGGGTCTTTTATGATCTGAGGAAACTTCAAATTGCACACCATACAGATAGTTCCTCTAAATGTTGAGAGCATAAATGATAGCTGTGAGTTCAAGGTCATGGGTCCTCCAGTTTTCTTCATTCAGCTTCAACTAAAGGGAGGCATACACTATACCACATCCTTCTTGCATAAGAACGCATTCTAGTCCTAACCTAGATGCATTAGTGAAGATAAGATAAGGCTTGCCTTCCGCATGTAAGGCTAAGACAAGAGCAGATGACAAACAACGCTTCAGCTCTAGAAAATTCTTTTCACATTCTGGGGACCCAATAAACTTGGTGTCTTTGCATGTCAATTTGGTTAGAGGGTTAGCCAATACAGGAGAGTTTTTTATAAACCTTATGTAATAACACACAATCACCAAGAATCTTCGTATCTCAGAGGGATTCTTCAGAGGTTGCCACTTAGTCACAACTTCAACTTTTGTTAGATCCATAGCTATTTGACCCGTTGATATGATGTGACCTAAGAACATCACTTCCTTAATCCAAAATTCACACTTTGAAAACTTGATATACAATTTATTTTCTTGAAGTGTCTAAAACATGATCTATAAATGTTCTCTGTGCTTGTCCATCATTATGGAATAGATGAAAACGTCCTCGATGAACACTACCACAAAATCATCAAGAAAGGGACAGAAAACCCAATTCATCAAGTCCATAAATGTGGTAGGGGAATTAGTCAACCCAAGGGCATCACTAGAAACTCATAGTGCCCAAAGTGAGTAGGAAAGCCATTTTTGGTACGTCTTTATCTTTGCCTCACGTTTGGTAGTAACCACTTTGTAGATCCGTCTTAGAGAAAATTGTAGTAGACTTCAATTGATCAAACAGATCATCAATGCGGGTAGAGGGTATCGATTTTTCACCATCACATGATTCAGCATTCTGTAATACATACACATCCTCAAAGAACCATCTTTCTTTTTTACAAATAGAACAAGACATCCCCATGGTGAGACACTGGGGTGAACAAACCCCATGTCAAGAAGTTCTTATAGTTGTTTCTTAAGTTCGGAGAGCTCCACAGGTGCCATACAATAGGGTGGTTTTGATATGGGGGTGGCACCTGGTACGAGATCGATGGTGAACTCAACCTCTCAAGAAGGGGAAATACCAGGTAACTCTTCTAGAAACACATCAGGAAAGTCTCAAACCACTTCAATACTTTCTAACTATGGTGGTGAAGGGTCCAAGACAATGGAGACCACATAAGCATGACATTCATAGGAGATAAGTTTTTCAGCTTTCATGACCAATATGATGAACTTGCTTTCCTCATGTTTTATTCCTTTTATGCACAACCATTCACCATCAGGTTGAAGCAAGCTAACCTTCTTTTCACCACAAAACACAGCTACCTTAAACTTTTTCAACAATTCCATACCCAAGATGACAATGAAATCCGTCATGTTTATAAAGATGAACTCAATTGTAAACATCTTTCCAGATATACATAACTCCAATGGTAGGGTTCTTAGATAGGACGTGGATATCTTACCACTAGGGGTTTGTACATCAAGAATATCACTCATATATGTAGGCTCTATGTCTAACATCTCAGCAAGCTTAGCAGATATAAAGGTATTGGAAGAACTAGAATCAAAGAGAGCTTTTATAGGTTGTAAATGGAGATGTGCAATACCTTCCATTACTTCATGGTCATCACCAGCATCAACAGCATCCATTGCAAAAAATCATCCAACACTATTCTCTACTAGAGGATGTCTACCCTATTGGTTGTTGTTGTGATTGTTGTTTCTAAGAGGTTGATTAGGGTGATGTTGAGGTTGATTAGTTGTATGCTGATGTTTTTGCAGTCGAGGGAACTGGGGCCTAAAGTGTCCATTCTATTCACACTCATGAAATATGACTTGCCTTCCATCTCTAGGTGCTCCAAGACACCTTCTAGGAGAGTGGTGGCGAGAGAAATGCTTGTACTTATCCCATCGTTGATTAAAGTTCTTTCTCTTGTTGTTCTTCATCGAAGCTTGAAAGTCAACATAAGACTCTACTGTTAGGGCCTTGTCCACCATTTGCTGAAAGGTCAGAGGAAGTTGAGGGATCAAGGCACGTCCCACATGATTGTTGAGGCCTTCTAAGAACAAATCGTCCTTTCGTTCTTTAGTCAACCCAACTTTGTACCGCTCCAGCAGTACGAATCTCTACACATTTGTAGGGACAGAGGGTGATCCTTGCTAAACTCAGCTTCTTTCTATTTCAGAGCGGCGGTACAGATGTACTTTCCATAGACCAGTGCCAGGAACTGGTCCCAGGGAACAATTTTGATGTCACATGTCCTCGAGATCCCATTCCACCAGATATGTGATGGTCCCTCCAACACATATGAAGTGATCCTGACCTTCTGATGAGGAGGGCACGCCATACCCTCAATGGTTCACTCGATTTCCAAGACCCAGTCATTGGCCTTGTGGACCATCTCTAGATCTCCTTCACCCTTAAAGGAGGGGGGTTGCATCTTCACGAAGTCAGTTAGAGTGTATTCCTTAGGTTTATCTGGAACTGGAGGGGTGTTCAACTTTCCCACCATGGTCATGGTGAGAAACTGTTGTAGGTAGGCTAACTCTTGTTAGGGGTGAGTCCAATCGAAGTAGAGGTAATGGTGTCAATGACCCCATGAGCAGAGTTGGAGTTGTTCCTAGGAGGGGATCCCTACCAAAATGAGGGTTCTCCGGTGTGGAGAATCCGTCCACATCGTCGGACCGAGGGGTAGTATCAACGTCGTCAAATAGGTTGTTCCACCTAAAATATAAGGTTAACAGGTAAGGCATGCATACTAAGTAAGGACTTCTGAAATAGTTTAGATTATCGAGCAAAAACATGCTCTACTACATTCTTGTAAGGAGTTGTTCCCGAAAGGGACCACTCCTTACTTCACTTTAAGGAAATAATTGCAAAAATCCCCAATCGTTTAAATCCCACAAAATAAAATCCACTCAAGTAATTGGGGTTCACAATATTTCTTTAAAATAGAATGATAACATGAACATAATTTTGTTGCAGTAGAAATTTAAATCTAACTATTACATGATAATATTAGCAGAGTACAACTAAAGAGACATAAACAACTTCTAACTAAAAATTAAAGACTAAACTACTTGGATCGGTTTGTGGTGAGTAACCTTTCTATCTTAGAAATCCTAAAAAGCTAGTTCTAGGCATCCCCACCTATCTCCTGGCCCTCAGGCTGTGCAACCTATGGGTGGGTTGCAAACAACATCCAGAATAGAAGAAAACAAAGAGAAAAGTATGTCAGTGAATGTTGAGAATGTGCAATATATAAAACTATGCATAACTTTAGAAATTTCAAAAGAAGATCATCAAGTTAAGGGATGTCAAGAGAAATAAGTTTCAAGAGAATTATATTAGTCCAAACGATGAGGCATGTCTACTAAAGAATGTCAAGTAGGGAAATCTTTCCTTTGAAAATTTATATTATTAATAACAACAATAAATTTGTGCATGTAATAAACAAAGGCTAAAATTATTTCAAGAAGGGTTGAGACGCCATTAGATCTCAACCTAAAAATCATGGGTGGAAAAACACACCCTAGGAGGAAAATAACTCCTCTATAAATAATGGGTGGAAAAGCACAACCTACGTGGAGAAGAACACCCCTATAAATATGGTTGTACAGATGTACCACTATAAGAAATAAAGCTAGTCTAAGCATGAAATAAATAGGAAAAGAAAATACAAGTCTAGTCCATATCAAATAACATGATGAGAGCATCCAAAAATAAATCATGTGGGTTCAAAGGACTCATAAGTATTTTCCAAGAAAATAATAATTTCAAAATGATGACAAAGATAATATCTACTCCTGCCTCATATGGTAAAGGATATTTTGGTCATAAAAGTAGTGCATGGATAATAGAAAAGATGCACATATCTTAACTTGAGTTGCTAAATCGAGATTGAATTCTCACCTTCCAAATCTATGGTGAACTCAACTTACATACATGTTTAGATCCTTTAATTAGGGTTTATGCTCTAAAATATGAAAGTATGTTGAAAACCCTAGAAAACCAAATTGATCAGTAAAATCCTTATTTGATTCATGAGATTGACCGAAAACTAAACTCAGGGTTTCCTAAATATAGTTCTCGATTCACAAGTATCACTTTATTAATTATTATGTTTTCTTTCATGGCCACAAGTGAAAACAAAACCCTAAAACTCAAGTATTTTTTAAAATTCTAGATTGATACTTGATTAAATTTTAGTGAGTTAGTTTAGGATTATTGACCATTGATGTGACTCGGGGGTCTAAATTTTATCCTTTAAAACATATCTTTAATAATTAATGTGATATTATGATTGTTAAAAACAATAAAAATCGGGTCTTTAAAATTGGTGAACCATGCAATGAAAATTATACCAAAACATAGAGAAAATTCTATGGATTTCAAAACATATTTTTTTATAATTTTTGGATAATGAGAGTAGAAGTTATGATTTTTCAAATATTCGACCATTCACAAATTGCCAATAATCCATGTCAACAATCCAGTGGATCAACCCGCTTACTTGGCCCAATCACAGGTGGCCAAGCAAGCTCGGGTCCCCAATCACATTCGCCAACATATCCAATCTTGAAATAGAAGTGGGGAGGAAAAATGACCATTTTGCCCTTTGTGGAAAAAGCATAGAAAAGAAAACTAAGGAGGGTAGAATGGAGAAAGTACACGGGGAATTCATCCCCAAGCTTTTTTTGTGCCATGCCTGCAAAGCAGCCCAAGCCGATGAGTGAGGATTTGGGCAAATCCTCGAGATACAATAATTTATCGAAACAAAGACACTGAAATAACGAGGAAAGTTGAACAAACTCACCGCAAGAGGGGATCGAAGATCAATGCGACAGGCTGCTCACGTCGAGCACCGCAAACCAGAGATGAAGAAGAGGATCGGTGACTGCTCAAAACTAGACCAGTAGAGAAATTGATAAGGGAAAAGCAACCTTGAATGGCGGCAGATTTAGGGCTAGGGTTTATATAGTTAAAGTTTAGGGCATCGGGAACTAGGTGGTTCGAGAGAGTTGGGTGGAAATTTGTGCAAATTCTGGATACTTGATAAAAAACTCATGAGTAATACCTCATTTTGTGTGGAAATGGAAAAGGAACATGTTGGCGAAAGAATTTCGAGAAATGATGGATTGATGACTAAGAAATCCTCACTTTAATCTCGTTCCAACTAAAAAATTGTTGCCTTATACGGATCAAGATAGGATACAGTTTTCAGCCATTTTATCCAAGATCTGACGGTTCAAAGAGGCACGTGAATCGACTATACATGCGAGATGTAATACTTTCTAAAGCAAAAATTGAATAAAGTGATGCATGCATTAATTTCTTTTCTTTTCCTTTTAAATTGTATGGGTAAATGACTTCCAAATAAGATGAATAACGATGGGTTGGTTAATTAAGACTCAAGGAATCCAAGTTTGAAGTTAAATTTTCCTTTTGGAAAAC
The DNA here is from genome assembly GCA_963693085.1 of Alisma plantago-aquatica. Classification (NCBI taxonomy): domain Eukaryota; kingdom Viridiplantae; phylum Streptophyta; class Magnoliopsida; order Alismatales; family Alismataceae; genus Alisma; species Alisma plantago-aquatica. The sequence continues at coordinate 1,117,675,043 of OY856412.1, forward strand.
TTTAATGTGTGAAACTCCCAATTTAAGGAAAAGTGTATTTTCTTTGTATAAATGGATTCCTTTATTATTTCTTAACCAAATTTTGTGTTTTAGCCCAACCTATTCACAGGAAAATCTAGAGTTATAATTTTAAACTTAAATTCCTGGTTTTGATGATTTTGCACAAACAACCCATAACTAATGAATAACCTCATTTTCTTATATAAAACCTATCAAATATTTGTATCTTTGCATTAAACTCCTGTATTCAAAGATTCTGACATCCTAGTACCTATAAATCTAATAAGAGGGTTCAAAATAAAATATTAAAATAAAAAGGAGTTACCTAAGTTTGGGGATGTTACAGAAGTTGTGTGGTTTTGGGTCAAAGACATGCCTATTTCTTGTAGGAATGATGAATCGCTAGACAAGGTGATTAAATATTTTGGGAAGTTGCAGGCTGTCTCAAAATGGAGAAGGACCAAAGATGATGAAATGGAAATTCTTATTCAAATAGAGGCCTTCAATGAAGACATCCCACAATTTCTCACTATTTCTAACCAAGAAAGATGTGCCATGGCTAAACTCTCAAGGTGGTGGTTCTGGAGGGTGACAAAATTTTGTTGTATATGACTTAATTAGAAAGAGAACATCCCATCCCACCCTCAACATTGCTTTACCAGAAGTATTTGACCCAAAACCATGGCCTAGTATCCCCCCTCCTCCTCCACCCCACCAACTTCTAGTCCCCGGTATCCATCATGACCAGAAACTTGGACCGGTTAGTCCTAGGAGTAGATGGGTACAAGACTAAAATGGGGTGAATCACCAACTCTCGTCTACCATACTTGGAGATTTCATCCATCCCCAGTCTATCTCTTAGACAAGATGTAGTTCATAAAGAACTAATTCTAGGAACGGATCCACCTATGGTGAGAATGTGGATCATGCCAGGTTAGTGGATGACTGTTTAGAATGACTTTGAGGGACAGAAGAAGACCTTGAAGAAGGAGAGGAAATATCAGGCAACCCGAAGAGGTTTTAGATGGACCGAAGGTGTGGATCATTATAAGGAGAGAGGCCCAACCTGTGAGCCTTCTTTGTAACATGTTTAAACACATATTTTGTAATCTTAGGGGAGTGGTGAATGGCCCTACTATAAGAATGTTGGGATGGATTTGCAACTACCACATACCTTCTCTTGTGGTGCTGATGGAGCCAATGGCCCAGGAAACTAAAGTTGGTGACTTGCTTGATATCATCGGTGGATTGGTGTGATAGCAATGTGTATATTGGGGGTAACATTTGGTTATATTTTGATGCTTCTATGAATCCTCAAGTCATAGCATATCACAGACAACACATTACCATCATGCTCACAGATGTACAGGGGGCTCGACTCTATGTTATGGTAGTTTATGCCAGATGCCAGTCTGTTGATAGATATAATCTCTGGTATTCGTTGCATCTCCTTGCATAGGAGTAAGGGGAGAACATATGAGAGATATTCAACATTATCCATTCACTGGGGGAGCGTAGAGGGGGAAACCCCCTAACTGATAGGTTATGGAAGATTTTAATGTTTGGATCCTAGACCTCGACTTGTCAAAGATGTGTTTTGATGGTAGTTCTTATATGTGGGTGGATAAACGACATGGGATTCCCACTATTTGGCAGTGACTGGATATGGTATTTATCAATATCATTTTTAAGGTGATGACTCCTGATGTGGTGGTGAAGCACTTAATGAGATTTAGAGTCTCAGACCACTTCCCCGCTACTGGTGGTTTGTCGACAAGGACACCCCGTAGATTTCAAAAGTCATTCTCCTTCTTTAATGTATGACTTTCTCATGATTCCTACTTGCAGACCATTATGGGAAGGATGACAAATGGAGGGGTAGGGCGACCCTTCCTTTTGCTTCTTTGCCAAGATGAAAAACCTTCAAAATTGCCTTAAGAGGTGGAATTTTGAAGTTTTTGGTAGGATTGAATAGAGGAAAAAATACCTGGAGGACATGGTCTTCATTCTTCAAAAGGACTTAGACTCACAATCTTACATGATCAACAAAAGACTCCTTATAGAGGAAGAGGTAGAGGCGGTGTTGGAGAAAACCTTGGACCAGGAGGAGCGAATCTAGAGGGATAAATTCCATGTCAAGTGGCTTAATAACAGTTAATGTAACACCAGAATTTACCATGTTGTTGTGAAAGGTAGGAGAAAAAGGAAGGCAGTTAGAATGCTTCATCTAGAAGATGGTGCTCTTGTTACTGATAGTGAGCATATGGCTAGCGCAGCTACTGCTTATTATGTAGGGATCTTCTCAGCTCCCCTCCCACCTCTAGAGACACTAGTAACACACTCCTTTCCTTGATTCATGTTGGCATTACGATTGAAGACAACCTAACACTAGCAGACATGCCATCGAAAGAGGAGATTCTGGATACCATCAGACAAATGGACAAATAGATAACCCCAGGCCTAGATGGGTTCTCTCTTGATTTGGTGGCTTGGCACATTATCGGGGTAGACTATCTTGAGCTAGAAAAAATATTCTTACAAGGGGAGGATCTCACAGACGCTTGTTTGGTTGCAAGCTTGTCTTAATTCCCAAAGTTGAGGATGCCATGAAGTTGGGTCAAGACTTTCATCTAATATTTATTTAGAACGTTTCTGTGAGAATCATAGCACGCCTCCCCAACAACAGCCTCACTAAATTCCTCCCAGACCTTATCTGGATCGAGAAGGGGGCATTCGTTTGGAGGCAAAGACATGGCACATTATATAAAATGGGATAGGGAGTTAATGCATGACATCAATAAAGGTAAGTTGATAGTTATATGGTTATCAAGTTTGACATGACCAAGTCCTATGATCTTGTGGATTGGGATTTCCTAAGGAAGGTCCTAGGTAAGTTTGACTTTCTCCTAGAGGTGATTGACATCCTGGTGAGCTTCTTTGAGGGCACCTGGTTTGTAGTTTCAATGAATGACATTTCTATTGGGTACTTCTTGATGTAGAGAGAATTAAAACAAGGGAACCCCCTCTTTCCTTCCATGTTTATCCTCTTTGAGGAGGTTCTTTCTAGATTGGTAGGAGCAAATATACAACAAGGTAGCCTAGGAAGATTCCACACTTGGGGTAGAGGTACACCCCTTGTCTTGTTGTTGTATGATGGTGACATGGTCATGTTCTTCACATGTGTGTCTTCACCCTCTAGTGCGTGGATGACATCCTCACAGCTTACTTTTTGGCTTCTGGGAAAAGGGTGAATAATGAAAATTCAATGTTTATCTATTTTCGGTAGGACTAATATAAGATCCTAAGGGTTTCTTCTACCCTAGTCATTCAACTGATGAGGGAGTCTTCCTCTACCTTGGGATCCCTATCTCTAGGGGTAGATTTCAAGTATATCAATTTGAGAGACTGTTGGAGACATTTCAAACCAAGGTAGTCTCCTAGAAAGGTCATCTGCTTTCTTTCATTGGACGTAAGACACTTACCACACACTTACTCAGCTCAATCACTTTGTACACCATGACTGACACAGACATTTCAATGGCAGTGTGTAAGTGAATTAACTAGATGATATTGGCCTTTCTATGGTGCACTAGGATGGCAATGCAAGGTGTACCTAGGCTATTTAGGATAAGGTTTCCAACCACATAGTTAGAGGGAATCGACATCACCCCTTCCCCTCACAGTTGAGGCATTCCAAATGAAGGCCTATTGGGAGATCCTCCAAGGCTCATCGCTATGGGCTTGATATTGCTCTTCCAAGTACTCTTGACCCTACTAATAGTGAGAGGGACTACAACCTAATACTCTCAAGCTTAGTTCTTTTGTATCATCCTTCTTGTGCAAATGTTAGGTATGCTTTTCAAAGGTTCCCTCTTGGTGTACCTGGACGTTGGGTAAAGGAATGATTGAGTTTTGGGCGTCTAACTATTGTGAACATGTTCCACTCTCCTATGCGCTTAATGCTAATGACACTAGTCTTGACTTCAAGATGAAAGACTTCAAGAATGAGAACGACACTTGGGATGCTATAACTTTATAGCATATTCTTACAGAAGAAGGTGTGGGCTACAAGTTGTGGTATGGATATGTTGTTTCATACCATGATTATGTTCTATAGTGGTTGTCGATGATGGATGGTGACTTCACCACCAAATCGGTGGAGTAGGTTCTCCGTAATGAGATAGAGCTTCTCAGACCAGAAAAGGGATCTGGTTCAATGATGCTCTAGTGAGAGCCAACACGGTAGCTTGGAAGATGTCAAATCTTATGCTTCCCATCGATGTCAATCTTCAATGATGCAAGTTCCAAGTCACGTCATTGTGCGTGTATTGTAAGGAGACCGATCAGGAGACCACACAACATTTGTTTGCATTTAGTGATGTGGCCACGGAGCTTTGGCGTAAGATGTATTCTTTGCTACAGTCAGAGGCTTTCAAGCCGATGTCCCTACACGCTATCTTTAGGGAGTGTTAGGTGAAGGAATCTTCACATAGCTTAAAGGGTGTTTTTTTCCTATCTCCCCCCCACACACACAATCTACTGGTCTATCTGGCGGCATAGATGTAGGTCCAAGTTTGAAGGGTCGTACATCAATACAAACCTATTGTGGTGAGAGATCGTGAGACTAACAAATACAGAAATCAAGAAGAAGTCTTTTAGGGACCGGGTAGACTTGGAGATGAACCATAGACTGTAGGCATAGGGGATCATAAACCCAAAGTTCATAATTAGATGTGTCTCCTTAATCAAATGGTACCCACCTAATGTATCAAATTTGAAGCTAAACATAGCCATTGGGATAAGAGAGATGTTGTCCATGGTAAGGAGAGATGGGTTGTGGGTGTTGTGAGGGACATGAGAGGTCACCTCGTGCTTGTCTACAGATATACGATGACGGCGACCCACATGAGGAAGCTTATGTGCAAGTTTTGGCTATTGCCTTACATACGATGGATGAAAAAAACCTTAACGTCATGGTCCTTGAGACAGACTCAAGAATGATCTACGAGATAACTTGGGGGGAAGCTAAAAAGCATTGGAGGATGGTCCATTTCACCAGGGAGATCATAGAGGTGTAGGAGTTCTCCATTATTGGCCACTTGATACCTTCAATTATCAATTTGTGTGCTAGAGCTATTGATAACTGAGAGTTTTCATAATACCTTTTTTTTTACGAGGGGGCCTTTTTTCCTCTCTATAAGGATAGGAGAACTTCACAATTTGGATAAATAAGGCTTACCTTGCATACACACACGGTGGGTAGATACTTAGATAGGTAGTAAGATAGTTTCTCTCTATTTTGGGTCTAGTCCCAAAGGTTTGGTTGTGGAAAGGGATGGAGGTGGTTTTTTGTTGTGGCTTAGGTTGCGACCGACAAGCAGAAGTTTGATATGCATTTATGAGTGGTTGTTGTTTCTTACTTGACATATTTCCTACATGGGGAGGGAAGGATGAATAAAAGAACCTCCTGGCTTGCTTAAAAAAGTTATCCTTTTACATATCAAATTTAAACCTATTTGGATACATACATGTTATTTATTCATGACCAAAATGATCTAGGCCACCCCCTTCTAAACCCAATACATCTTTTAGTCTTGTATGCATGATCTATAAGCATCGTGTTTCGTAAAATTATACATTAAAACCAATACATTGAATTTTGTAAAAGAAAGTTGTCACGTGCTAGTTGTGAGTGTGCATAAAATATCTATATGAAAATTATGATGGATCGATAAATAGTAAATTGGAACTTATATCTTAGTTTTATTATCAGCTTGGACAACAAAAATTGCCAACAAACGCCGTGAAAATCATAGAAAACTTGAGAGAACGTGAATCTTCATGAACAACTAAGGGCTTTTATTATGTTAGACCATCCGACAAGGTAAGAAATCACAAGCAATCAACAAATTTCACATTAAAAAACCATTAATTGTTTTACATAGGTCCCTACTATAATATATTTATTTTATAACAGATGCATGTACATATTAAATTTGCAATGTAATCATTATCCTGAAGTATTGTATTTCATAGACAATTTATGCAACACTTGAGGATATTAATCAGTTAATTCAGAAATTTGTAATTCATCTCAACTTAATTGTCAAATTAACTTCATTTGAATCTCCTTTAAAACTATATGTCAAGTATGTGGAGTGTAGTACGCCTCAACAAACCTAATTCCAATATATCTAACAATAAAAATGAATATAAACATTGGTCAAGCACTTCCTCTCCCCATATGAATATATTTTACACTTCCTCATGTTTGTGGTAACAATGCTACCTCACACATGTTTTGCATCTTACACAATCAAACAACAATATCTCTATCATGAAGATTTCTTTTCCAATGGAGTAGCAGTAATTACTGTCAGCAATCTTCACTTGCCAAGAACATCAGATAATGACTTCTTCACATTCTGAACAAGCTCTGCCCTGAATTACAGGAAAATATCACAAAGAAAAACTAGTATTTAGTGAACATGAAATTTAGTCAAGATATTGTTAAGAAAAGGAAAGATTGATAGATAAAATAAATGATCATACATGTATCAATAAAAATATGATTAGTATTAATGTAAATATTAAACACCACTTAGTATTACTATATAGTATTAAAATAGGATATAGCGAGAGTTTACGATCAGTTAATACTATATATATATATATATATATATATATATATATATATATATATATATATATATATATATATAGAGAGAGAGAGAGAGAGAGAGAGAGTCATGTTAGAATACAATCGAGAGTACATATCACATTGTACACTCAAGTGGTATTTGCATATCCAGAATTCTTTTTAATAAATTCAAACCATTGATATTCTTTGTTATAAAAAATATAGGCTACATGTAAAACTTGAGCTCATTTGGAATTTTCTAAGTCACTCTTTCATGACCAACAAAACCGACACACAAAACTATTTTGAATTATATAGTTTTTGTCACTTTTAGATGCATGACCTACAAGTGTCCAAATGAGCTCAAATTTTATGTGGTATGTTCATATGTTTTTTAAGAAGGTCAATGGTTTACATTTTCAAAATAAATGTTGCATGATGGAAAACAACTTGAATGTATTCGGTCTCCAGTACACTCGAGTGTATTCTAGTCAGACAAATATATATATAATATAATATATATATATAAGAAGGTCAATGGTTTACATTTTCAAAATAAACATTGCATGATGAAAAACAACTTGAATATATTCGATCTCCAGTATACTCGAGTGTATTCTAGTCAGACTATATATATATATATATATATATATATATATATATATATATATATATATATATATATATATATATATATATATATATGTGTGTGTGTGTGTGTGTATGTATGTATCGGAATCAGGTAAATATATTCCGACGTCCCCCCTAACAAATATTAGGGTGGTCAAGATTACATGTAGGCCCAACGCCATACACCCATATCAGCATGACAACTCACGCATTTAATCTATACATAGTCTACGTCTAATGCATTTACAAATTTTTACAGCTATGCTTGTGGCATTCGTAGACTTCCCTTGGTGTCTTCTAGCATTTCTCTCCTCCCAAATATGGTAGCATAGGGCAGAAAACAAGAGATTTTTCTTCACATCTCTTCCGCATCTAGTGAGCATCCTTCTTGGTTCAGCAATAAGTTGAATCTGAAGTCTGAAATTTCTACATAAATGCTCCCAAATTTCCTTTGTGAATTCGCATTCCCCCATAAGATGATTGTGACTTTCTTCCTTATCCCCACATAGCAAGCATACAGTAGATATATCATAATTCCAGCTCTTTATTCTATCAAGAGTGGAGAGAATACAGTGCAGAAATTTATATACACACATGCTCCATTTGGGCACATACCTATCCATCCATATTTGTTCACCCACTGGGTCCTTCACGCCTCTGGTACGGGACAGCTCCCACAAGCTTGTCTTCTTGTCAATGAGCTGCCATCCACCCGAATTATTAGCAACAAAGAGGGGTTTAATTTGTGGCCATATTTCCCTCATGACATTGACAGATCTTGAGTACCCTTCTCTTGTTTTCGGAATAAAATCCAGCCCTCTAGGATATCTGTCTCTCATCCATTTACCCCATGTCGATGTGCCTTCTTGATATGCAATCAGCCTTTTCATGGATCCACATCTAGCAATATCTCTAGGCGTCTTCAAATTCAATCCTCCTTCATCTTTAGGAAAAGCCAGCATGGAGTATTTCATAGGGTGATGCTCTCTTCCCCAAAGAAAGTTAGCAATCTTCATTTCAATTCTATCCAAAACAGAAATAGGAATTTCACCTTGTTGCACCCAGAAAATGAGAAGACCCTCAATAGCAGCTTTAATCAAGGTCATGCGCCCAGCCATGGAAGTCTTTTGTGTAGGCCATCTACTTATCATCTCCTCTACTTTATCAATGCAGTCTGTGAAATCTTTGACGTGAAGGTTGCCACCTGCAAGCGAAAATCCCAAATATTTGGTTGGGAATTCCCCTCTTTCAACTCCCATCTCCTACGTGAGTCTGTCATCCACCTGATGGCAGTTCTTTGACAAGAAGATATGTGTTTTATTTGCATTAACACACAGCCCCGTTTGTTTTCCAAAATCTCCCAGTAGGCCTTTAAGATTTCCCAGATAGTGTTGTTTGGCTTCAATGAACACCAGAACATCATCAGCAAAAATCAAATGCGTCATTACCTTTGTGCCATGAATAGTGTAAGGCTTTATTTCCTTCCTTACTTCCGCTCTATGCATCTTCCTTGTAAAATACTCCATGATAATCACAAAAAGAAGAGGGGATAGGGGGTCACCCTGGCGTAGTCCATTGCTACCTCTAAAAAGACCAGCAGAAGTACCATTCACCAAAACTGAGTAGCTAGTGGTCTCGACACATTGTTTCATCCAACCAATCCATTGTTCATTGAATCCCATCTGTTCCATAATCCACCATAGTTTTTCCCACCGTACACTGTCATAAGCTTTGGAATTGTCAAGTTTTAGGCAGGCCTTCCTGCTACCTCTCATAACATTATAGTCTAGGAGAAATTCACCAGACAAAAGAGTACAGTCACTGATGCTTCTACCTGTAACAAAAGCTCCTTGGTTTGCAGAAACTAGAAAGGGAAGGACCATTTTCAACCGAGCAGCTAGAATTTTTTCAATAATTTTATATTGTACCGAACAGCAAGCAATGGGCCAAAAATCAGCAAGAGATGATGTAACTTTCTTCTTCGGAATAAGAACAAGAAAAGAGTGATTAACCTGTCTCACCATATTTCCTCCTTGTAGAAACCAGTCCACATAAGCAACCAAATCGCCTTTAATAACATCCCAAGTCTTCTTGTAGAAGAAAGCGTTAAAACCATCGGACCCCGGTGACTTATTGCTTCCAATGCTCCAGACTGCATCTTTGACTTCTTGTTCATTAGTCCTTCTAATAAGAATATTATTATGTGTGTTGGTGAGTTTAAATTTCCAATCCACTTCCTCCTGCTCATCAATATTATCAAAAAAATCATTATTTTACAGAGACGAATAGAATCTGGTCGCCTGTTCTTCAAGATCTTCTTGTTTGTTAACTACCACGCCATCAGCATTAATGAGCTCAGAAATAATATTACCCGCCTCTCTCCTTTTAACTGCAGAATGGTATAGCTTTGTGTTTCTATCTCCATCATCCATCCACTTTTCCTTGCTTCTCTGCCAAAAGAATTTTTCCTCTGCCTTTTTTAGATCTTCAAGCATCTTTTTTAATTCCCTGTCTTTCTCAATCAGAATAGGATTTAATGGGTCAGACAATAATCTTTCTCTAATGTCTTTGCACTCCAACTTGGTCTCCTTTAGCAGCTTTGGTATGTTCACCTTTTCTTCTACCCATTTTTTAATTGCCATCTTGGTGTTGGACAGCTTTTTTGTAAAGACATACATGGGGTTTCCTGTCACCTGGACACTCCAATTTTGCTTAATGACATTATCAAACCCTTCCCAATCATCCCAGTAGTTTAGAAATCTGAAAGGTCTTCTTTTCTGTTTTTTCTCAATAATCTGGACAGCAATAGGAGCATGATCACTAATATCAGATCCTTCAGCCTTTATCTGCACATTAGGAAAAATTTTCAGCCAGTCATCATTCACCAGAGCTCTATCCAGCTTTCTTGCTATCCTGTCGCCAGGGCCCCTTTCATTGTTCCAGGTAAAAATATCCCCACCAACCATTGGTAGCTCAAACAAATATGAGTTATCAATGGCTCGGTTGAAAGCATCTACTTCAGCATTAATAGCAAGTCTTTTTCCTTTTTTTCTCAGCCTGCAGCCGCACTGTATTAAAATCACCAATGACCATCCAAGGTAGCATAGCCTGTTTAGAAATAGAAACCATAGTGTCCCATAGCTCCAATCTTGCTTTGCCATCATTGTGCCCATAAACAGCTGTCACCCACATATGCAAGCCTCCATTATTGACACAGTCCACTGTAATCTGCTGATCTGACATATGTACCACTGAAAGCTGACAAGCATTAGGCTTCCACACCACACATACCCTAGCAACCTCACCACAGTCAACATTGGATACGTGCTCCCAGCCCTGCGGAAACAGATATTTAATACTATTTTTGTTTTGTACCTTTATTTTTGTCTCCACCAATGCAACCAGAGAATGACCACTCGCAGCAATCCATGCTCTGATTTCTTTCTTCTTGCCTCTATCACACCCCCTTTGATATTCCATAGGAGCATGGACATATCAAAGGTTTTTAGTTGACCTGGTATGCCGAGGAGGCCCCTTCCCAGTATTCTTGCCTTTCCCTGTCTATTCTTGTTGCTTGGTTGCATTCTCCTCCTTCGCATCAGATTCGGATAATGCCTCAAAGTTGTTAGTTGTGTCAAGGATGGCACTCACCCCTTGGGTTCTCGGTATGCCAGTCTTCTTAACCCCTTTCCTTCGTGCACTGGAGATAAATTCCCTTTCCTCGCAGTTGGTTGTATCATTGACAGAAGCATTAGGTTCCAGGTGCATCTCCTTACTGTTGCTCGCTTCCTTTCCCTTGGTGTCATGCTGTTCCACCTCCTTCCGTCCAGTGTCTTTCTCAGATGAGGCCTCCACTGGTTTAATAGGCAGAGCTTTCTCCTTCCATCTCTGACTGCCAGCCGCAATAACTTTCCCATTTGCTTTGTTGGCTGCCGCAGCAGGTGCTTTGGCTACCTCCTTGCTATCCATCTTCCGATCACACTGATCATCTCCATGGCCAAAGGCTTTGCAAAAGGTGCACTTCGCCGGGATGTAGTCGTAGTTCACCCTCACCGGAATGGGCTCCTTGCCTTTCACGTTCAGCATAACCCGACGAGGATTTTCCTTCTCCACGTCTAACTCCACAAGGACGTGAGCTTCATCTCCTTCCAAAGACTGTTCGTCGATGTGCAAGACCGATCCCACGCCGCTCGCGATTGTGCCTACATCCCACTTCATCCACGATCGGCCAAAAGAATGTACCATGATCCATGAAGGCACCGTGGAGAATATGTATCGCTTCAGTTCGTCATCATAATGGTAGTCCTTTGCAATAACTAGTTGGTAATCAAACCACCTCGGTCCAGATTCTAGAACCTCCGCCTTGTCCTTGGCGTTTGAGAACCTGACAAGAAATATATTGTTTTCCCTCGATAGCAGATCAAAGGAACCTTTGGGCCTCCATTTCCGTTGAATCCAAGCTTTCAGGTGTGGGTAGAATGGTCGTCTTCCAAGGACATATATGAGGATCGTAAACTCCCAGACGTTACGCATCCTCTCGAACTCGTCGGGCTCCAGTTCGACATAAATCTCGCCCTCCTTTTCAGTTGGTTTCGGGAACTCCATCCTTTCATCTCCTTGCTTCGCCGGCCTCGTCAGGATCTGGCACCAGGCTTTGCGGCCGTCGTGAGTTACCGAACCCGTAGGGATAGGGTTCCCATCATGCTCCGTCAACCTAACGACGTTTCCTTCAGATCTTTGGTTCAAGTTTGCGGCGGTAGAAGAGGGTTGGGTAGTTTCGTTGGTGATTGGCGGATTGGGGTGGACACCCCCGACCGGAGTGGTCGGCGGCGTGGACGCCATGCCTGGAGGACCGCGACGATCGCCCTGGATCGCCAGAGCCAGCCTAGCGGGTGACGAGTTTTATATGTATGTATGTATGTATGTATGTATGTATGTATGTATGTATGTATGTATGTATGTATGTATGTATGTATGTATGTATACATATATATGTGTATATATGTATATATATGCATATATATATATATATGTGTGTGTGTGTGTGCATACATATATATGTATATATGTGTGTATGTGTGTATATATAAATATATACATATATATGTATATATATGTGTGTATATGTATATGTATAAGAGGGATCAAGAGGTGGACAAAGCACATCCAACTCTGTTTGTATTACTATATATGCTTTATTGTGTTATGCTATGTTATGTGTTTGTGTTTTGCGTTATGCTATGTTGTGTGTCTTGTTATGGGCTTTAGACTTGTCTTCTCTTTAGCCTTTCTTTTATCCCATATTGCCTAGTTTAGTTTATGACTTACTCTCTTGTTCTATAAAAGATAGAGCATTGTAATTGTTTTAGACACATCAAATAAAGATGTTTCTCTTCTATATGGTATCAAACGGCTATAATCCACCCTAGTTCTTCCTTCAACCCTAATGCTTCCCAATCTTCTCTCACCCTAGCCCCCCCATACCGTTGTTGCCCACCATCCCCCTCCCTCCTTGCTACCTCCCACCGTCCTCCCACCACCATCCGCACACGACCCTCCTCTTGTCCTCCCCTCTCACTTCCACCCACCCACCCCTCTCATCTCCTCCCGCCGCTGCCAACTGACCCATCCTCCCTACTTCTAGCTGTCGCCACTTGCCCCCCTATCCCCTCTTGATGTTTGTCGCCCCCTCCTCTCCTTGCTCACCATGGCACATTGAAGATCTACAAAGGACTATTATTAATGTCTATCTATGCCTCATGATGGAGTAACTCTCTCCCTATGGTGGCATAGGTCTTTCTCTTCTTGTCTATCCTTTGTGGGTTTCTCAAATCTGATGATCCAAATCTGCAGTTGTCAGCTACTGCCCCATTGTAGATTGCTTTGAATCTATTAATCCAGATCTAGTACTGCCCAAGAGTTGGGTTCCTTTTTCTGTTGTTGCTTGCAAACTAGTGTTACTGCCCCAAAGTTGAGTTTCTTTCTTACTACCCTAGAATTGGCTTCATCTTGTTTTGATATATGTCCCCTACATATCTTTCTGATGGAATTTTCTGAACCACTTCGGACGCTATTCATCACTGTTGTGAAGTTGGATGGCTCCAACTATCACACGTGGTTTGCATATTTGAGCTCTACGTCAAAGCTCATGGTTGTTACTCACATCTTACTTATGTTGTTCCTACCATACTTGTTGATAACACAAATGATAAAACTAAACAAGCCTACGATCTATGGACTAAGGAGCACTTTGACATCATGACATGGATGGTCAATAGTGTTGAGCCCTAAATCAGATGGTTACTTCTACGCCTTCAGACTGCCAAAGCCATGTGGGACCAGCTCTCACATGTTTATTCTCATCAGCAAAACCCAAAGAAAGTGTTTGAACTTTTCAAACACCTGACTAAAAAGGAGTATTTTGATACTGAATTTGTGGAGGATTACTATAATCAATGTTGTGCTCTCTGGTATGAGTTTGAGGTATATCACCCCCTCTCTACTGATATCACTGAAATAGAACGTCATCGCAATGAACTTCAACTAGAGAAATTTCTTGCAGGCTTGCCCCACTCATTCTCTAGAGTGGTACATCAGATCATGTTCAGCGACCCGTTGAATTCCCTATGAGATGTCCTAGTACAGGTCTAGCTCCCGTCTGTCTCTCCTTTGTCACCCAACCACTTTGATGTTGTTTCTCTAGTTGTCCACACTGGAGACTCCTCATGTGGTTTTTTTCAAGGCCGACGTCGTGGTCGTGGTCGCTCTACTGCTGGTCTTAGCCATGGTTCTACATCATCTGGTTAAGACCTATCCTTTATTAAATAGGGATATTGTCATTTATATAAATGCATAAACCATATTGAAGATCGTTGTTGGATCAATCATGGTAAGCTTCCATGAGCCAATCAGGTCACTACCGATCAACCTGATTCTACACCATCCTCATCATCTCAGCCATCTGTGGAGTGAATTCACTTTCCAAAAGCTGCTTCAATCCCATCTCATGAACCCCACAATTGATGCATCTACTAATGGAGGTTCTTCTCTCCTTGCCTCATCGACATCTTATGGTAAAAATAAATTGGTTATTGATTTTGGCGCCACCTCCCATATTTTTGGCAACTCTGCACTTTTTTTTATCTCCATAAAACTTTTTTTGTTCCACCTGTTACTCTTCTTGATGGTTCTCAAACTCATGTTACACGGTGGGTGGATACATAGATAGGCAGTAAGATAGTTGATGAGTTTCTATAATAAAAGTCATACGGTTTTTCCTTGATCTTTCAGTTATTAATTTGAGAGAGAGAACCCCATTAGATAGAAATCTGCCTGGATCTTGAGAGAAGGAAGGAACATATGTTTTCTTATGACTGCTTGCAAAATGAGTAGGGAACATATCAAAAATAGGAGTGAAGGTTTTACATGCAACATTTGTCCTAAAAGATTTGATGAAGCTATGGAGGCTGAACCTAACTCATACCCAACCTAAAGAAAATGCATTATGACTTGGAAGGAGTTTGTGATATTTTTCCATCGACAATACACCCCATAATCATTGTTTATCAAGAAGGAGGTAGAATTCAACTTGATGCATCAAAGAAGAGACTTAATAGTTGAGTTCATGCATCACTTCACCTTCTAAAGAGAGATGCAATGGGTGCCACCGAGAAAAGGAAGATACATGTAACGCCCGGGCCCACTGTCCAAGGCTCTAGTAGAGTTTTAGAAATGATGACTATCCCCACAGACCACCACTAGCCTTAACTGTGTGCTTTGTCCTCACTCATGTGCATGCTAGGACACCCAGCTCCTGATCACGGAATACCAGCGCAAGGGTGGCTACGTCAACCATGGACAGCCCTTTCCTACATTCCTGAACTGCACGACTCAAGACTAGCATGCCACATGCCCATGCGGGCCCCACCTACTGGAGGGTTTATGGCTCTGATACCATTTGTAATGCCCGGGCCCACTTCCCTAGGCTCTAGTAGAGTTTCAGGAATGACGACTGGCCCCACAGATCACCACTAGCCTTAACTGTGTGCTTTGTTCTCACTCACACGCATGCCAGGATCAACTTCCCGACAGGTCACCCATCCTAGTACTATTCCAAGTTGAGCACGCTTAATTATGGAGTTCTTTAGTGATGGGTTCCCAAAAAAGGAGGTGCGCCTTGGTGATATGGGTAGTCCAATCATTCCTTTTAAGATCATGTTATCCGAGGCCTCAAATCCTGGGATGTTACAATACGTGTTCATGCAAGGACTCAACATACACACACGTGTGATAGCTTGGCCCCAAAGTTTCTACATTCTTCTAAATAGTTGGTGTCCAATGCCATTTCACTGAGTTCTTATTAACAACTACCATAACAAGCCCAAGCCCACTGATTCATGTTCTGTGAAATTGTCTTTTATGACCAATGAGGAGGGTAGGAACAAAAAAGTTGAACTTAAAGGTATAGTTTGGTCATTCTTCAACCTGCAAAAGGCCCATTTGGCATGTTACCTGGTGAAGAAGTTGGGCCCTCTCATGGAGCCAGCTGCCTGCATGGTGTCCCGGCAAAATGTTGAAGAGAGAAAAGGGGAACATACTCGAGTTTCAATTCAATCAAGCAAATAGGTGATGGTTGTTCGTTCTGAAGCAGTTGAGGATTTTGAGTGGTATTGTTGTGGTAGGAAAAATTGGGGTGGTCTTTGTAACCTAGATTCTAGAAGTTGGAGTATGGGTTATACATGTGTTTGTTCCCATAGTTTCTTGTCATGTTCATTGTTCCACATTTTCTCCTATTAGAATAAAAGAAGGGTAGCTTGAAGAAGCGACCTACCCTAGAGATTCATTTTCATTACAAATAAGATTTACCTATTGACCGGTTTGAGTGTTCAACCTCTCAATCTTCTGTGTAACATCGTTTAACTTGGATGTAATCAAAGAACACCATCAATAATGTGTATGTTGACTTGCTTCCTAGAGGCAATAGAAGATAAGGACGGCGGGTTTTTCCTCTTGGTACTCTATCAAAAATGGTTAATTTACATGTCTTCAATGATTGTATAAGCTTTCCTATAGGACTTGTTCATCAAAGCTCCATTGACAGCATCATTTATACACATCCTGGTGTTGTAATACAATCCATTGTAGAAAGTTTGGAGAAGTAGCCAGTTGATGCGACCATGGTGAGGACAAAGACATTTGAGGTATTTGAATCCCTCCCATGTGTCATAGAGGGTCTCTCCATCCCCTTCAAGAGAAATTAGTGAGTTGACTTCTTATCTGAGTGGTGGTTCATAGCATAAAATATTTGGCTAGAAAAGCTTTTAGAAACTCCCCCCAATTATTTATGGAATTACTTGGCAATGATGAGAGATACACCTTGGCTCAATATCTTAAGAAGAACGAGAATAGAAGTAGGAAAATACCATTAGGAGTTATGACATTGATCTTGAAGGTGTTCAAGTACCACAAAAATCCACCTATATGAATACTAGGACCCTCTAGGAGAGTCCCTCCAAAACTATTCTATTGAATCATTTGCATGATAGTCGGGCTGGTCGAAAATTTGTTTGCCTCCGTCTGTGGGCTATTAATAGCCCCATTGATTTCATGGTAGTAGGAACGACGAAGTCCTTAAGAGGACGCTCGTTTTCCATGATTGGCTATTGGTGATCAGGTGAAGATGGTGGTGAAGATGTAGGTTATGATGGTTGTGAGTCCTCCAAGTTCAAGAGTTTTCACTCCTTTCTCTTCTACGGTTGTTGATGGTACGTTCAATCTCCAGGTCTAGAGACATGGAAGGTTGAAGACCTCATTTTGAGCGCCGCATAAAGTCTTGTAAATTCTCAAGTGGGTGAGAAACACTTAACAAAACAATAGAAAATATGATAGATGGTAAAGATGATGATGGAATGATAAAATGAGGGAGGGTGTGATCTAGTCTCTCTTACTAATCAACACTTCTTAATCTAACAAAAATATCGATGCTCCCCATAAATGGTGCCAAAAACTTGTTGGTCTCTACAAGGAATGAGTTTTAATGTTTAAATGTCTCAACTCATTTCGGGCCCCAAGTATGTGGGTTTGATTGTAATCGAGGTCGAATCACAGGGAGATTGGCTAATCAAGCGTAAGAATGTTGAATTTCAACCATTTAGATCATTTAGAATGTTGGATAGATTGGTTCAAACTAGTTTAAATGGAAAGAACATAACAAGAAAATATAATCCTTTGAAGGATACTTAAACTAGATTAAATTAATCTCAGGGATGGGATTTCACTTTCATATCATAACTTAGTGAAACAACAAAAATCTAACATACTAGTTAACCACACATATGAGGCTTGCATCTCATACACCTCCCAATGATTTGAGATAGTTCTAACTCCACATAACATTCTCGTACATAAGTTTCATTTTGAACTGCAAACCTTAACTCCTCAACACATTCCCAGCCACTCCCGTGGTCAAGGAAGTGTTGCTAAGATCACATATGCATACTTCTGAATACATCTTCCTAGATAATATAAGAAGCATAAAACAAGTAAACTAGATGGCTAGTCAAGCAAGCAAGTAAACAAAGGTACTGATGCAATCCTAGTAAAGTAGGCATTAGTATTAAACACAAAATTCAAGTTCACATAATTTATGACACAGAGGTTACTATCCCATGCCCAAGAAAGGAGTTCTACTCGCACATGGTGGTAAAGCACAAGTATATGTGGTGGATTGTGCAGCTAAACATGATTAAAGAAGGCAAAGAGCAAAGTGTAGGGAAATATGGCTACAGAGTAGGCAGTGAAAATAAGAATTTTATCTACCATATTCCCCACAACCAGCGGATCGCGTCAATAGCTATAAGATAGAAAGGATGGTTTTGAGGATATACCTAGTCCTGGAGTAAGTCTGGCAACATCTCCTCGTCGTTGTTGATGCACAACTCTAACTCCGAATTGCATTGGGACTCGTCTGACTGCTTCTCCATGGACAGCAGACTCGAACCTCGTCTCATGCATCACTCCTCTCGTCAGAGATTGCAAGTTGACAATTTTGTCCTTAACGGCTAACGATGGCCCCCCGCCTCTTGAGAAGTCCACATAAACCGACTAGAACTCATATCGTCCTGCTAGAACGGACAGGAAGGAGTTGTCCCTCCCATTGACGTACTTGTCGCCAACTTTCTCTCCCACAACAATGATCTCAGTTGTTCTCTCCCTTGCTATCCCTCCATAGCCGGGTAGAACTACATTAATCAAATCAATTCAAACCTTGCCTTTTGGGTAGATACTTAGATAGGTAGCAAGATAGTTTCTCTCTATTTTGGGTTTAGTCCCAAAAGTTTGGTTGTGGAAAGGGATGGAGGTGTTTTTTTCTTTTTTGTTGTGGCTTAGGCTACGATCGACAAGCAGAGGTTTGATCCGTATTTATGAGTGGTTGTTGTTTCATACTTGATGTTTTGCCTACATGGGGAGGGTAGGATGAATAAAAGAACATCCTGGCTTGCTTAAAAAAATTATCCTTTTACATATCAAATTCAAACCTATTTGGATACTTACATGTTATTTATTCATGACCAAAAATGATCTAGCCCACCCCCTTCTTCTAAACCCAATACATCTTTTAGTCTTTGTATGCATGATCTATAAGCATCGTGTTTAGTAAAATTATACATTAAAACTAATACATTGAATTTCCTAAAAGAAAGTTGTCATGTGCTAGTTGCGAGTGTGCATGAAATATCTATATGAAACCTATGATGGATCAATAAACAGTAAACTAGAACTTATATCTTGGTTTTATTCTCAGCTTGAACAACAGAATTTACCAATAAACGTCATGAAAATGATAAAAATCATGAGAGAACGTGAACCTTCATGAACAACTAAGGGCTTTTTATTATGGTAGACCATCCGGCAAGGTAAGAAATCACAAGCAATCACTAAATTTCACATTAAAAAAGTCGTTAAATTTTGTTACGTAGGTCCCTACTACAATATATTTGTTTTGTAACAGATGCATGTACATTTTAAACTTGCAATGTAATCATTATGCTTAAGTATTGTATTCACGGACAATTTATGCAACACTTGATGATACGAATTAGTTAATTCAGAAATTTGCAATTCATATTATCTTAATTGTCAAATCAAGTTCGTTTGAATTGTCTTTAAAACTATCTGTCAAGCCTGTGGAGTGCAGTACACCTTAGCAAACCTAATTCCAATATATCTGACAATAAAATTGAATATAAACATTGGTCTCTGCCCATATGAATATATTTTACACTTTCTCATGTTTGTAGTAACAATGCTACGTCACATTTTTTGCATCTTACACAATCAAAGATCCATATCTCTTTCATGAAGATTTCTTTTCCAGTGGAATAGCAGTATTGTTATCAGCAATCCTCACTTGCCAAGAACATCAGATAATG